>CAWUFW010006467.1:600000-1149489 GCA_963921515.1 Calotriton arnoldi
ACATCACCCTCCATAGAGCAAGTAATTGCTGGTAGCGTTCTCTCAAAATTAGGCTCAACTTCTACCTGTGTAGTGAATCCTTGCAGCCCGCTTTTAAAAATGGGCACTTTCATAGATCGAGAGCTCTCGCTGAAGAGCACTTGTGAGCACCCTGCTGCCCCCTGCTGGTGTATTCTTGCCGCTGCACGGCCTAAATGTAGTGCAGACACAGCGCGCTGCAAACCACTCTCTCCCGAACCAGAAGAATCCCCTTGGCCCGCCTTTCACTTGCTGGGCATTTTGTTCCTGACGCACATGTTCGTGGCCATCCACTGCCACTCATACCATACAAGGCCGGCTCTTGAAGCGGTGAAGTAAGAACAACCTCCGCTTCGGCCATGCTCGTATCTTCTTGATCCTTCCCCTCCCCTTAACAACGAGCACTCTGCATTTTCACTTTTTGTTAAAGCGTCGAACACGCCAAGACTGCCGCCGTGACCCCGCTGGCAGCAGCGTGCTTAGGGCGCTCCATACCAACCCAGGCCTGAGCAAGTACGCTGGGTTGAATTAAATCTTACCTGCCCGCTTCACACAATACCCTTAACGCTTCCCTAACAGCCTCCACCTTATCAGCCATAATGAAACCACCAGTAACTTAAGGCCTAACTAGTAAGCACAAGCAAAGAAAAAACTACCTCGACCTACAGGACCACAGCGTCGGAAAGACGCAAAATGCCTTGAAACCCCTAACTGCTACCTAAGGCCCGGCCCCTGCGCAAAACTAACCAATGGCTGCACCACAAGGGCCTGGAATTTACCACCAGCCTCGAAGGTGGACATCCTAGGGACGCCACCCCCAGGAGCCTCCATTGTTTAAAATGCCTTCTGGGAAACACATGACGTGGCACTTCTGGTAAGATTAAAAACTGAATCAATAAGGAGAGAAAGTGGTAAAACTGTGAAATTACTGTTAAGAATGAAAAAAAGGAAATAAAAGTAAAGCCAGATTGTATTCCCTGTAAAGGTGGCTGGAGAAAGGCCTTGCAAAGTAACACGCTATTGTGCCACAGATACAAATTTAAGAGGAAGACAAGATTAAAGCGGGAGTACTGCCCCAGAGTTAATCTAAATGACTAGACCAGCAGGAGAATGATCTGAACGAGATGCTGTAGGCATGCGTCAGCACAGTACATGAGGTAAACACCTCTTCTGTGAATAGCTTGCCCAAAAAAAGTAAATACAGACTTCCAGTGCACCGCCCTTAAAGGCCATATGTGTTTCCCAGGCCTCCTCTAAATGAACTTCAGGGAGGGGATGGGTCTCACGTGGCTGCGGCAGAAAATTATAAGTCTAATGGCTCTGAGGCTCGAATCTGGACCCAGCTGCCGGTTTATTGCTGTGCGAGTTTCGCTATAATTCTTGAGCTCTCCCTGCCTCTGTCAGCTCAGCTGTAAAACTGGGTTAAACAAGACCTCGCAGAAAAACAGATGGTGCACTCGAACTGAGGTTTCTGAGGAGCATAAATCACATTTCACTTGCACGTAATGTGAGCCTGATTAATCTATCCACTTGCACTGAATGTGAGCCCGATTAATTCCATTTGTCAACTGGGAGGGAAAAATCCATAATTATGTGCAATTTATTCTACCACAGTTGACAATGGGTTGACTTCTGCACAACAAATGTAGTACTGGAATTGGTAGGTGTATTACATACAACCCCCCACCCCCAAAACGAACAAATGAAGCTGTAATGTCCGGCGACAATAATCACGGAGGAGCCCGCCCCCGCCCCGTGGTCTCGAGTCAGTCTCGACTTTGGAAGCTTCCCGGATGGGAGAGTGACAGCAGTACTCATCGACAGCTATTCCAGGTACCCAATAGTCGAAGTAGTGGATTAAACAGCATTCGCCCACATCGTACCAGTCCTAGAAAAGACATTTGCTTTGTTTGGTCTGCCACAAGAAATGAGGACGGACAATGGTCCCCCATTCCAAGGAGGAGAATTTAAGGACCTACTTACATCTCTGGGCATACGACACCACCGGATCACCCCATAATGGCCGCAGGCTAATGGCGAAGCAGAGCGGTTCATGCGCACGCTGAACAAGGTCCTGTGCATCGCCATGGCAGAACAGACCAACCTGGAAACAGCGCTGCAGCGATTCATGCGAGAATACCGCAGCACACCACATTGCACGACACAAAGATCCCCTGGTCCCTTATGCTCACCTTATACATACGGGACACCATCCCTGTATCGGAACGCTGGACCCCACCACCATATGAGCCAGCCAACGCTCAAACCCGACTGGCCCAAAACAACGAGCGGCCAGCTGGAGGCGAAGAGCCAAACCTCGAATCTTCGTGCCAGGGAGCCTGGTACTGATTCGAAGCTGCCGGACAAGGGGTAAGTTCAAGACGCCCTACAAACCAGAGACCTGGACGGTACTACGGGTGAATGGAACAGCCATCACTGTCAAACATGGAAATGAGACAGTCACCAGAAACGTATCATGGTTCCGGAAAGTAGAACGACTGGATCAAGGAGGCGTTAATCCAGAAGACACCGAAGCAGAAGCTGACTGGGCCGAAGGGACCTCACAAACTAGCACTGGAAGACCAAGCCTGGCTTGTCCTCCTAGCATTCTGGCAACCCCACCTGAGGAGAGCGAAGAGTCGAATGCTACATCCCAGCCAAGTCCGGGCACCCAGGGTGCAGGACATCGATCCAACTCCCAGCGCTATAACCTGATGCCGAATCCACCACCCAATCAGAGGCTCAAAGACTTTGTTTGTTGAACTTTGTTGAAACAAGTTAATACCAAGTTGGGGAGGGATGTAATGACCTTAATCCCGCGCAAGCGGAACCAGGGACTCGGCCCGGAAGGGCCTGCAAACAATGTATCACCCTCTGGCCAGGCATGGCCAGAGGATATAAATAAAGGGGCGAAGATCGCTTGTGGTCTTCCGCCCATACCAAGTATCCAGAGTGTGCGCCATCATTTATGTTACCAGCCCTAGGCCACAAATATAGTTTGTATTGGACCCCATGACAGAAGCAACAAACCTTTGTCAGGAATTAAATACCTTTTTTTCCCAGTTTTATATAGCGCAAACTCGACCCGAAGGTGGGAAGCTAGAGCGCTTTACATATGCAACAGTTGCATTTCAGACTGACGCATTCTGTGGAATGTTGTGAAACTGGACAAGGGTCACAACAACAGGCGGTCCGTTTTCCTTAAATTTAGATGAGAGCCAACAGGGCCCTTTTTTACCAGCTTGCTCCATAAAACGAACAGTTTAGCCTTTTCTGCGTCAAACGTAACAGATGTCAGTCACTCGATACCTGTGCGCGATTATATTAATGCAGTCAACTGCCTGTTATTATGATAAACATAACTATTCCTATCTTGGAGCACCACCAATAATGCTCTAATGCTGCTATGTATCATAGCTTTACTCTCTTACCACACACCCAAGCTGCTGCAAATTCGCTGCACCACAGAAACTGCACATACACTTAGTACCTATCACTGCCTTTCCACGCTCATGCGCTACCAATCTTCCACATCAATCTGTTTGTTTTGCATGCCCTTGTTACCTCACTAACAACGGTGTCCAAAGCACTCTTCGTAGAGCAGGGGTCCATCTCGTAGAACCTCCCATATTCAGGAAAGAATTGCCAAAGAAAGACTCCAATCAGAAGACGGAACTCCCTCCCCCACCAGACACCCTACTAAAAGTTAGGACCTAGTTTCCATAGGAAAAGCGTTTTTTGATTTGCCAATATCTTTGGTGCCGTTTGACGATTCTTCGCGAAATTTTTAGAACTAATGGGGCGCTCTGGTCAGCTCCTCTCTTGAAAGGTTCGGGGCGATTCGTCAAGCAGGGGCTGAGAAAAAAGGGGTGTCCCAAAACACGTTTTCTCCATGTTAATTTCCATAGGAAACTTTAGACAAAGCTACAGCCCGCGCTGCTGAACGGAATTACACCAAATTTGGCAAAAGGGTAGCTCTTGGTTCAGAAAGCGTGCTTTTTTAAAAATGGTGTAAATCTCTTCAGTAGTTCCTGAGAAATTTAGAAATAAGAATATCGATATGTGGAACCCTCCCGAGCACGAGCTTCATTTTGATTGGCTGTCAACACTCTAAACCAAGAAGTGTTGGCAGCCATCTTGTGACTTAGTAAAACCGAGTCACAAGAAAAAAGGAGAAAAAACAAAAAAAGGGGCAGGGTAGAAACACCCTGACCCCCTAGGCCTGCTCAGGGGGTCACCAAAAAAGCATTTCTTTAATATTTTCGGCCGAATTCACACCCAAATCTGGCCGAAAAAATTAAAAATAAAAATGAAGCGTGGGTTCCCGCGCTTCGTTTTCTTGATTTGCCAAGAGAATATCACTACTGCAGCTCATCAGAAATCCAAAACAGAGTGCCTCTCCAGCCAGGTAATGACCCTGTGCTCACGGCAGATTCATGCCATCACATATTTCCATCCATACCCAGGTGTTGCATGACTAGAAGGCGGGTAAGGGGTTGCAGGCAGTCAACGACCCTCATCACAATGCGCAGCCCCTTCTCCTAGCAAGGTTCGGCACCTGAACCGAGAGAGGGAGGCTGAGATTCCGTCTCTCCCGGAGACAAGCCTGCTGACTGGATTTGGCGGGGAGATCCAACAATCCAGGCCTGCCATTGACGAGAGGGGCCGTTCGGAGGTGACCATTGGCTGTAGGCGGCGTCCGTCACCCAGTCCTCATCCATCGCTGCCACTGTAGCACCGCTCCTGGTGGCGGTGCTGGACGCGCTGGGGGCTTTGCTGCTGATTAGTCACCGGACCGGAGGAGAGGGCTGAACCGGGGGAGCCATAGTACCACTGCTGAGGGTGAGTGAAACTAGGCGCTAATATGTCACTGCAACAGGCAGGGTGCCCAGCTCCCCGCTCAATGTCCCCACCGCCAGACCACAGAAAGGAGGCAACACTCACTGAGTCATAAACGGCTCCTGTACTGCCGGACGGTGAGGCAGTCTTAGCACCAATACTTGCTGCGCTGATAGGACAGGATGCACAGAATACTTACTGAGTGTGTCCATCCCAAAGAATGCTCCCCTCACTCGTCGGTGCATTCCAGTTTCAAATAGCGGTGCTTCCAGCGCTCCGAGCCCTTCTGCTCACAGCGACACCTCACTTGCTACCGCGTACCCTTCGTCCAAATAAAATTGCCCTGGCTAGAATAAAAATTGAAATCCTTATTCAAAATGTACTTTCTGAAACAGCTAACGAGAAGCTGTGACTGCTAAATGTAGTGTCGCTTCAGGGAGCACCTGTACCAGATGCTATAAAAAGTGCCTCAGCACAGCGCCTTCTAACTGCCGCTGCGTGCAGCACTAAACGAACCATTAGAATTACAATTGAATTGAGCTGCACAACTATGCTTGCAGTCTGCACTGTGTTGTCTTAGTTACAAGTGCTGACCTTTAGAAAACTACTTCATTAATTTGCAGAAATGCTACATCTTCGGGGCGTTCTTTTTGTTAAAAAAGACAAACATGGGTGTCTGTGTTTATCTTCCGGTGCATCCACTTTTGTGCCTCTTGTGTTTGGAGTCACGTATGCCCGCCATAAACGTGCTTTTAAAACTACTGGCAGTGCACACTCCTCGAAAAGGAATACAATACCAAGAAAAATACAAAATTCATATAGCCAGATGTGAGCTGAAATACTGCACACTCTGTAAGGCGTTAAACAACTCCAATGCTGCAATCCATACACAGCGCCATGAGGTCATGTAAGTAACAGGCACTGCGCTATCCAAGACCTGCCGAATTTAACAAAGATATATAGTGATGCTTCGAGGAGTTAAAAACCTGCATGCGTGACATCCGCAACCCAGAAGGAATGGCACAAGTAAGCGCTTCCTGGTTTCGACAGGGTATGAAGCGCTAAACAGACGCTTCAGCACAAGCTCGGTGAAGGGGTGATTTTGAAATGCAAGACTGTGGAAAATAACTGGTGCACCGCTATCTGTTCCCCTTCTGTATGTCCAAGTAGGTAAACCTGATAAAAGCGGAGTGGACAGAGCAGTAAAAAGAGACGGAGCAGATCCGATCAATGCTTCCCTTTTCAGAGCTTGTGCTCAAATAAAATACGAGCGTGCACACAGGCAACCCATTCTCTCACCATGCTGTTTCTGGAGGCACATATGCATTTAAAGTGGTATAAAACATATTGTCAATTAAGGAAACTGCTTTAACCTTCTGTTGCTGGCTGAAAGTGCCTTGTTCTCGCACTTTTAAATAGAGCTATCTATGCTAACTTCCCTTCATTACGGTCCCCTGAAGATGGGGGATTGCTGGCTGGATGGATTTGATTTAGTTTTATGAAGAGAAAGAAACACTAGAAACCGATTGACGGTTTTGTGTTCATGTTTAGAAGTCATTTGAGCACTATAGCCCCGTCCCCTCACATGTGATGCATTTGCCGTGGGTTCTTTAAATTGGGAAGTGGAGATACGCGAGCGAGTGGTTGCTATACTGTGGAAAAATACACAAAGCTCATGAAAGAGTAACAAACATGGGAATAGACACGGCTATTACTGTACGCGCACACTGACCTTTTCGTGATGTCAAACTCTTATTATGGTGGAAGTAAACATTAACCTGCTGCACCAATAAAGCATCCACAGCGTGGAATATAAAAAGCAACAAAGGCCTGATTGCAAAAGTCGAAAGATAACTTCGAAGCAGTGAGAACAGACTGGGTTCAACGCTTTCCTTTACCAGTGTTTGTATTATCTCGTTCTCTATTGCTGTTAATATATTTCCAGATAATTCATCCCATGGTGGTCCCTGGAACAGTGGTTGTTTGTTACAGATATTATGTTGCCTTTTATTCATCCGAGAAATTGATCTGTCTTCTAATGGGCATATTCCTTTTATGGTCCTGGAAACCGTTCCTGGCTTTTAGAAACCAACTTACATCTCAGCGCAGCCAGTGCTTGTGAAAAACACATTTAGCAATTGAATTCCAGAACTTGGAATACATTTCATTTATCCAGAATACCATCGGTATCTGAGTGAATTATAGTAAATTACAATAAGATGATGCTAATCGGTTTCTTGAAAGATATTAAATGCACGAGCATCTCATTTTACAAAGCACTCAAAACAATGCCATATAATTTATACACCGAAAAACACAGCAATGCACATCAAACGTTTATATGGAAATGTAAGAAATACACAATGATGAGAGCAGAAGCAAGTATTTAAATATGGGAGATACGGCTTATTTGGGGAACTGCCCAGAAGTGTACAGAGATGCAGAAACCCATCTGAAAGTTCTTTTGTCTCATATTCTGGGAACAGACTCAAAGGGCTCAATTATTATTGAAGATTTGAGCATTGTAGGGCGGAGCACTATCTGCGGAGAGCGCACCACCCCTCCCGATTACAAGTTTTACCAGGTCCAGGAAAGCACCCAGTAAAACCCCATGTCTTTCTAACCACAGAGAGGGCCCGGAATCGTGAACTGCATGTCATTCCCCATTTACAATTTGAAAACCTCTGATGTCCGGCAGTTAAGTAAGAGATACTGTCTAGAATACTTATCTTACAAAAGCCAAGCTTACAGATGCCACTATGGGAATGGCCAGAACTCAAGGCCTTGACAGTCTCACATGAAGAGGCCATGGATGGAAGCGGTGCTGCTCTCGTTGGGAGACTTGTATGACCAGGGTGCATAAAATACATTTTAAGGAATAGTGGAAAAATCCGGGGTGAACCAGGGCCAATTCCTGACACGCAAGGCACTGATACATGTGGTTCGTACTGTATCGGGCATGAGGAACCTGTAAACAGGGAGATATTACAATGCTTGCATACTCATAGGAACGGAAGGCTGGCTGTGACAATGTTTTATACTGCCCTGTGAGGCAGTTTTTGTGCCAGTGCCTGAAAATTCATAACCGATTGTCTACCTGCTTGACCCAAACGTTATCCAACAAGCAAAGAGCAGCAGCCAAGGAGTTTATTAAAATGTCCCGTAATTGCAGGCTGAAATTCACATGGTTCCATTATCTGCTCGAGGCCTACCTTGCGCCAAAGCGTATAGGGTTCATGTTCCTAGGGGAATACTCACAATGTCCCAGGTGTGGGCAGCTAGAGGCACATTTTTACCACATGGTGTTTCTGCATTTCTCTTGCTTCTTTCTGCTCCTCTGTTGCCTCTATCTGCACTTCTCTTGCCTCTTTTTGCACGTCTCTTTCTTCCTTCTGCACCTCTCTTACTTCTTTCTGCATCTCACTTGCCTCTTTCTGTACCTAATTCTCTTCTTTCTGCACCTCCCTTGCTTCTTTCTGCACCTCCCTTGCTTCTTTCTGCACATCTCTTGCTACTTTCTTCACGTCTCTTGCTTCTTTCTGTACTTCTCTTGCTTCTTTCTGCACCTTTCTTCCTCTTTCTGTGCCTTTCTTCCTCTTTCTGCACCTCACTCTTCTTTCTGCACCTTTCTTGCCTCTTTCTGCACTTCTTGCTTCTTTCTGTACCTTTCTTGCCACTTTCTGCACCTCGCTTGTCTCTTTCTGTACCTCTCTTGCCTCTTTATGCACCTCTCTTGCCTCTTTATGCACCTCTCTTGCCTCTTTATGCACCTCTTGCCTCTTTCTGTACCGCTCACCTCTTTCTGCACCTCTCTTCCCTCTTTCTGCATCTCACTCTCTTCTTTCTGCACCTCTCTTGCTTCTTTCTGTGCCTTTCTTCCTCTTTCTGCGCCTTTCTTCCTCTTTCTGAACCTTTCTTTCCTCTTTCTGCACATCTCTTGCTACCTTCTGTACGTCTCTTGCTTCTTTCTACACTTCTCTTGCTTCTTTCTGCGCCCTTTCTTCCTCTTTCGGCGCCTTTCTTCCTCTTTCTGCACCTCACTCTCTTCTTTCTGCACATATCTTGCCTCTTTCTGTACCTCATTCTTCTTTCTGCACCTTTCTTGCCTATTTCTGCACCTCTCTTGCCTTTTTCTGCACCTCTCTTGTCTCTTTCTGCACCTCTCTTGCCTCTTTCTGCACCTCTGTTGCTTCTTTCTGCACTTCTCTTGCCTCTTTCTGCACCCTTCTTGTCTGTTTCTGCACCTCTGTTGGTTCTTTCTGCACTGCTCTTGCTTCTTTCTGCACCTCTCTTCCGAATTTCTACACCCCTCTTGCCTCTTTCTGCACCTCTGTCTCTTTCTGCACCTCTCTAGCCTCTTTCTGCACCTCTGTTGCTTCTTTCTGTACCCTTCTTCCCTCTTTCTGCACCTCTCTTGCTTCTTTCTGCACCCATTCCCTTCTTCTGCACCTCTCTTGCCTGTTTCTGCTACTCTCTTGCCTGTTTCTGCAGTTCTCTTGCCTCCTTCTGCACCTCTGTTGGTTCTTTCTGCACTGCTCTAGCTTCTTTCTGCACCTCTCTTCCAAATTTCTGCACCCCTCTAGCCTCTTTCTGCACCCCTCTTGCCTCCTTCTGCACCTCTGTTGGTTCTTTCTGCACTGCTCTTTCTTCTTTCTGCACTTCTCTTGCTTCTTTCTGCACCTCTCTTTCTTCTTTCTACACTTCTCTTGTTTCTTTCTGTACCCCTCTTGCCTCTTTATGTACCTCTCTTGCCTCTTTCTGTCATTCTCTTTCTTCTTTCTGCACATTTCTTACTCTTTCTGCACCTCTCTTGTTTTTTTCTGCAATTCTCTGGCTTCTTTCTGTACTTCTGTCGCCTCTTTCTGTATCCAAATGGGAAGTGCAAGCTGTCAAGTTTAAAGGTCTGCATGCTCTCATGACTGAGGTATGTGTCTACTTGTACATGTATTCTCACATGTGTTATGCATCTGAAGATGGTAGCTTAAAAAGTGGGTAGCTTCTCCTATAGGTGGTCGAATCTTTTTAGTTCTGCTCTGTCATTCGGTTGCACTGGCAGACATGTCTTATGTATATAGGTGTTATAGAGCCTCTCAAATATACTATTTAATACCCATGTGCCCTGTATTATGAGCAGAAAGAAATGCATACCTTTTTGTACACAAATTTACAGAGTATGCTGTTTGAAACACAGGTATTCAAGTATTTGTATGTTTATTTTTATGTAACATGTCACTAGGTAAAAGCAGAGACACGCATGCATACCTTTACAAACTTGGTCAGACTTACAACAGTGATATGTTTAGGATGGCTGTTTTATATTTGGTAGGCCTAACAGTCTGAGCAGTCGATTAATAGTGAACCTTCAAGAGAAAAGTGAGGTTTAAGACATCTTGGGAGAAGGATTAGTGATTAGGCTACTTTGTATGACTCTGTTGTAAGGTACAGTCGAAGTAGGCCTATTTCTGCACCTCTGTTGGTTCTTTCTGCACATCTCTTGCTTCTTTCTGCACCTTTCTTCCTCTTTCTGGACTTCTGTTGCCTCTTTCTGCATTTCTCTTGCTTCTTTCTGCGCCTTTCTTACTCTTTCTGCACATGTCCTACCTATGTAGGCATAGTTAGAAATTTGCATTTAAAAAACCTTAGAAATTCACAAAAAAAAAACATAGGTTTCAGGGACGTTATAGTTAGGAATTAGAATTTTAAAAAACCTTAGAAATTCACTGAAAAAAACCACAGGTTTCAGGGATGTTATAGTTAGGCTGACATTTTGCTCGTACAAAACCAGAGAAATTCGGCTGTTATAGTTAGTTGAGCCAAGTATAACTCGTGCCTCCGCAATGCACTGCTGATGACATCAGATATTACATCACTCATGACATGGTCAGTGACATCACTGACATCTCAAATGACATCACTGATGACATCATCCACGTGATAATCCGATGCACCTCCTCACACCCTAATATAACCTTTGATACACCCACTCTAAAATACAGACTGCCATTCTCAAAACCATAGACACACCAATACCAATTACTACATACCCACTCACTGATTCCTAGGTCTACACACACATCCACTTATTCACCCATACAGTCACTCATTCATGCAGTCACTCATCAATACAGCACTATCATATGCTCTCATACACCCATACAGACACTCACAGACCGCCACTCACACAGCTAGTCAGTCATGCAAAGAATCAATCCCACTCCCATTTACTCACCTATACAGTTATAGACACACCACCTCACTTATTCATAAAGATACTAACACATACTTACTCTCTTATAAAATCACTGACACAAGCACACACTCATCCATACAGCCTCTCTCACAATCACTCACTCTCACATATAGTCATTTATATACTCCAACACTCACATATACTGCCTTTCACATATGCAGTTACTCACACATGTACCACTGAGACATCCATTCACTCACCAACACACCCATGCACACACTCACCCACCCATAGAGCCCTTCACAGATGCACTCTTGAACCCATACACCCAGTGAATCACCCACTCACACATCTATGCACAGAGTCACACACATACCCCACCCACCCACACAGACACCCAGGCACCCATACAGATACTCAGACAACCAATCAATAACCCATATAGACACTCATGTAGCTACTCACCAACACATGCAGCCGCTTACATACCAACTGACAGACTGATACAGATATTCACACAGTTTAGTCAAAAACCCATGCATTCAGTAAGACATGTTTAATCACTCACTTATACAGTCAGTCATGCACCTACTAAATCATCCATTCAGACACTTATACACCCACTCATTCTTCAATACAACTTGGTATATATATATATATATATATATATATATATATAACATATTTAAACTTTACAGAAACACACAGCCACTGGATGATGTCATCAGTGATGTCATCAGTGATGTCATTTGAGATGTCATCAGTGATGTCACTGACCATGTCATGAATGATGTAATATGTGACGTCATCAGCAGTGCATTGCGGGGGCGCGAGTTATAGTTAGCTCAACTAACTATAACGGCCGAATTTCTCTGGTTTTGTACGAGTGAAATGTCCAACAAACTATAACGTCCCTGAAACCTGTGGTTTTTTTCAGTGAATTTCTAAAGTTTTTTAAATGCTAATTTCTAACTATAACGTCCCTGAAACCTATGGTTTTTTTCAGTGAATATATATATATATATATATATATATATATATATATATATATGCTTGCAAATCCTGAGCCAAGTTCCTTACGAACAGAAAATCAGGTACAGACCACAAACAGCTTTCAGTGAGATGAGTGCTTTATTGATCAGAGGATCTCCACTGTATGACGCGTTTCGACCGGGTTACCCCGGTCTTGATCACAATATATATATATATACGAACCAACGCCGTTTACGATAAAAAACAGCTACTGTGGACACAGTTTCCTTTTCAAATAGCGGCTTTAATACAAATCAGTAACCAGCTCGACGCGTTTCGGGAAACACTCCCTTGCTCACGAGCCGCTTTTGAAAAGAAACTGTGTCCACAGTAGCTGTTTTTATCGTAAACGGCGTTGGTTCGTATGTTAAAGAGGCTCGCCCTTGCTGTGGACCGCCGCTGAGGAGAGGAAGGGGTGAGGCGATTACGGTGCGCTGAGCACCGTTTGGCGGTTGTTTATATATATATATATATATATATATATATATATATATATATATATATATTTATATATATTTATATTACCTACTGGTGGTCGCCAGCAGGTAGTTATAGTTAGAACCTAGTTTCCATTGGAAAAGCGTTTTTTGATTTGCTAATAACTTTGGCGTTGTTTGACGAATCTTCGCGAAATTCACCCAAAAAAAAGTCTATCCAGGTCAGCTCCTATCCTGAAAGTTTGAGGGTGATTCGTCAAGGGGGGGCTGAGAAAAAAGGGGGGTCTCAAAACTCGTTTTTCGTGTGTTAATTTCCATAGGAAATTTTGAGACAGGCTACAGCTCGAACTGCTGAACGGAATTACACCAAATTTGGTAGAAAGGTAGCTCTTGGTTCAGAAAGCGACCTTTTTTTTTAAATGGTGTAAATCCGTTAAGTAGTTGCTGAGAAATTAAACAAATAAGAGTCAAAAAATCAATTTCCCATAGGAAACTTTAGGCAAGGCTACAGCCCAAACTGCTGAACGGAATTACCCCAAATTTGGCAAAAAGGTAGTGCTTGGTTCATAAAGCGACCTTTTTTTTTAAATGGTGTAAATCCGTTCAGTAGTTGGTGAGAAATTCAAAAAATAAAAGTTTCAATATCTATGGCCTCGGTGGGTTCGCGAACCCTCCCGAGCACGAGCTTCACTGTGATTGGCTGCCAACACTCCAAACCAGGAAGTGTTGGCAGCCATCTTGTGACTCGGCAGAACCGAGTCACAAGAAAACAGTGAAACAAAGGTGAAAAAAAGAAAAGGGGGCAGGGTGGAAACACCCTGACCCCCTAGGCCTGCTCTGGGGCTCCTACAAGGACCCCCAGGGCCAAAAAAAGCATTTTTTAAAAATAATTTCGGCGGAATTCGCGCTTGGGTCGCAAATCCCGCAGAAATTTTAAAAAAATTGAAGCAGTCATTGAAGGAGAGGTTGTGCCGCAGCGAGTTCTGCCAGCGCTGCGTGTGCTCCCAGTAGTAGGGGAAGCGCTCCATGATGAACTTGTAGATGTCAATCAGGGGCAGCATCTTCTCCGCCGAGTGCTGGATGGCCATGGCAGTCAGCAAGATGTACGAGTAAGGCGGCTTCTGGTCGCTGTAGGAGTTCTTGCCTGGCCGAGGCATGACTCGGCTTACAGTCCTTCACTCCCACGAGTTCAAGGGCGACCCTCTGTGAAGCTGCACAGCCTAGTCCGAGGGCAATTTTGGGAGAGTTAAGCTTTATCAAAGTGCCCTTCACAAACTCACCGCTCCCTTGTATCCTCCGTCCGTCTGTAAACGCCAGTTGTGTTTCCTTTGCTTTCCGTCAAAGAATAAAAGTATAAGTTGAACTTCGCCTTTTATTGAGTGAATGCTCGGAAACCTTGTGCCAACTTCTTTCTCTGCGCCTCACTCCATGTGCTGCCTGCTGCGGTGTGGATGTCTGGCTCATCACAGGATAAGGTCCCCTCACAGAGGGCAATCAGGGGAGAAAGAGTGGGCTGTAGGTCGCATCAGTCCCCGATCATCTCTTGTTAGTTCAAAGGACCCTGCGTATGTGGGGCTGAGCCACCGGCACCGCTGGTGCTCCCGAGACTGAGTGAAGGCAGGGTCTACACTAGCAGAGTATGCAGAGGACAGGTGTAAGGACGTAGGACCTCAGGGGACCTACCGAATATTCCGTCCGGGAACTGGATGGGTTAAGGAAGACCTGAAGAAGAGGCTGGGAAGGAAGAGGAAGAAAAGCGGAGAAGTTGGTGCTTAAGCTGAGTGGAGATGAGGCGACCAGAAGGGACCTATTCCTCCCACTGACTGTCAGCTCGCTCCACACTCTGGTTTTGTTAGAACAGTTGCAATTGAGATCCCCCCTCTCCCCGCCCTCCCACCCCCTGCAGCAAGCACTTCATCAGCCCGAGCACATGACAATGGCTACAAGGAGAGTCTGAGGGGCAGCCAAGACCGCAGCCCGCAGCAGGGTGATTAGCAGGACCAAGTTAAGCCAATGGGCCACTGTGGGAGGCTTCGACGAGGTGTGGGGTTAAACTGGAGAGAGAGAGAGAGGAGGCGACAGAGAAAGATAGTCCGAAAGGATGAAGGATGATAGGAACGGACAAAGAAGAGGGAGTAAAAAGGAGAGTAAAGGAAAAGAGGAATGCGAGGGGAAGAAAGAGGAGATAAAGGATGCGTGGAAGAGAGGAAGAAGGGACTGATAAGGGAATGAATGATAACTGGGCGAGAGGACACCAGAGGAAAGAAAGGGGCCTCTTGGACAAGGGGCAAGAATGGAAGAGAAGGAATGAAGAATGTCAAGAAAAAATTAGGATGGGAGGAACACAGGGAGAAATAAAGGAGAGTGCCCGAGGACAAGGGAGCAAAAAATAACTAAAAGAGGGAGGAAAGAAGCACAGTGGGAAAGAAGCGGGAAAGGAATGAGGAAGTAAAGATGACGTTACAAGACGGAACAAAGGCGAGAAGGAGGAAATGCTGGACAGTAGTAAAAATGATAAGTGAAATGACAAAGGATAGGCAAAGGAACAAATGAGAAAGAAAGGGAGAACCTATCAGAAAAGAAACTCCAACAGCAGAATGTATTAGGATGTCTCAGTGGGACAGCCAAGGCCACAGGCCCGTGGTGGCCATCCGCAGGACTAAGGCGAGACAATGGGCCTTGCTGAAGTCTTCAGGACGTGTAAGATTCAACCGAAGGAACGGGAGGAGAGAGGATTGGAAGAGAGGGGGCTGTACAAAGGAAAAGGGAATGGACGAAGAGAAATAGAAAGAAGGACGAGAAACGGGCAGACGGGTGGAAAAAGAGAAGGATGAAAGAACGAGAAGACGAACAGAAGGAATTTCTGGCTGAATGAGGAAATTAAGGGTGCAAAGGAGAGCGGAAGTAAGCAAAGTAAGGGGAAGCAGGATGCAGCACGGGCGAAAGTAGAGCAATAACAAAAAGAAAGGTAGAAAAATAAAGAAGAGAAGACAGTAAGATACGGAAAGGATAACGGATTGGGAGAAGGAAGGAATAGGGAATGCAGAAAGAGGTGATTATAAAAGAAAGGAAGAAAGAAAAAGAAAGGAAGGAAAGCAAGAAAGGTTCAAAGGAAAGAATGATGGAGCGAGGGGAAGGGGAGCAGCACTGGGCCCAAGGTGAGCAGAGGCAACTAGCGGCCCACGGGCATTTCTTTGAGGGAGTTTTCTTCATGAAATAGGTCTGATGTTGATTGGCAAATTGCATCTTTTTGATGGGTTAATTAAATGCTTAAGAGCACACAAAAACACGCCCAACAAGCGCGCGCCCGCAACATAACCCCTCACACATAGACACGCTTTAGGGAGAGACACACAGCAATGCGCAGTGAGTTCGTCCGTGGCTAGAAATGACCATGCGGAAGCGAGAGAAAAAGAGAGAGAGAGAGAGAGAGAAAGAGAGAGAGAGGGGGCCTGAAATGCCACTAAGAATAAGGTGGAGGGAACTGAGAAAGAAGTTGCAGAAGTGTCGAGTAGAGAAAACGCAGGAAAGGGGCCAAGTGAGGAGAGGAGAGAATGAGAAGGAATGAGAGCCGCTAAGTGGGGAGCAAGAGCAGGAGAGAGCGGAGGGGCGAAATATGAGAGATGTGGCATTGGAGACAAGGAATGCATCCGGGCGGGAGACAGGTGAAGGGCATGATGAGGGAGGGAGACCCTTGTGTGTTCTATGCCACTGTATCCTTGGACAGATATCAGCACTGTGCGAGCACTGCCAGGGTTCAAGTCTTTATTATTAGTGGCAGCGCCCATACAGCTGTTTATAAAGGGAGGCGAGAGCATACAAGCGGTATGCAGGGTGAGGCGTTGGGAGACAATTCTGTAAACCCCAGATTTCCTAGCTGAAAGCAGCACCTGCTTCCCTCCTTCTGTACCTCAAAAGTATCCCTGTACCACTGGGGGTGAACTGGGTACGCAAATGATGCAGTGTCCCGTGTGCGGCTCCTCTGCTTCTGGGTGTAAGGTGACGGGGACAGAGGGGGCAAGAGAGAAAGACAATAAGGTGGGTGGGGGGAGCGGAGGAAGGGGAGGCGGGGGGAGGGGAGCAGGGATGGGAGGTAGTGAACTGTGAAGCAAGCATCCGAGCGAGGGCATAGGTGTTATAAACAGTCAAACAAAAGCAGAGGAGCTGATGGGAAATGCGACCCCCCTAAAATAATAATACTTTTTTATGTGTTCACACTTGAACCAGTAGGTGTGTAGCACTTGGGGATTATTTTTACAGTATTCATGCCAGTGAGAACATTTCACAGGTGGGTGGTTAATCAAGCGGGTAGCGGAGTGGTGTTTTTTTTATCTTTGTAACTGAAACCAGCTAAATGATAGCGCCTAGAAGCAGCACTTGCGAACTTTCATCAGTGCAAAGAGATGTGCATATAATAAACCATAACCCTCAGAATTAGGGCTTTTAGAAAGTTATGAAACACACCATTTAGGAGTTGGCCTAACGGCTAGGGCGGTCGACCTCGAATCTGGGGAACCGGGTTCTAGTCTCGGCAATGACGCTGAACATCCTGTGATTCTGGGAAAATCACTTAATCTCCCCGTGCCTAACAAAAATGAATGTGTCCTCATGTAACGCAACTGGTGCTATGTAAAGCGCTCTGATACCCGGTATTGCGCTATATAAAACTCCAAAATAAGAAGACCCATTTGCATTTTTCTGTGAAGCTCAACTTTGCATATTGCATGTAGAGTTTTCAGTAAACACTCAGGTGAAGTGTAACCTGATATAAAATGCTCTGCCCCCTACAGTTTGAGGACAGCCTGTATTGCACCATCACACGCATGCTGGTTTTATTACAATGAGTCCGAGTGCCTTTACCTGTCAATTCTTCGTTCAGTTCGCTAAATGAGCGTGGGGACGATGCAAGCAAGTAATAATGGTACTGGGGTTTATTGCTGTGGGTAGTCCCAGCAGGACACGTTCAGAAGAGAACATACCCAAACACACACAAACACATCCCTCTAAACCCCAGTCAACACTAGCTCCTGGAATGTGGTCTCCGCAGTCAGAGATCATTCACCTGAAAACCACGGATACCACCTGTCGTGCCCGCCAGGCTGCGTGGTCTGTGAGCTCCTCTGTTAAAGCTGCGTCTTCTCAGTGGCTTGTCTCGAAGTACAACTAGCACGGGTACCGTAGATCATCAGCCAGTGCTGCGGGAGTGACTGGCGAGCCTCAGTTCCATCGAGAATCAGACAACGGCTACTCCTGAACCAGTCCGCGAATAGTCCACTCCCCTCCAACAGGTGCAAGGGTGTGCACGCGCCCGTCCCTGTGACTGCAGCCATCTCCTTGCACCATCTCTGTGTGTGTGTATATATATATATGTATATATATATATATACACACAAGATGTACCCAGGCACTCCTAAAGTTTAGAGTTCAAGTATATGACATTATTTGTTCAGGACTAATGAAACAAAAAATCTGCTTTAGCACAGGAAAACACCAGAGATATTACTTATCAAAAATATTCATAGATTTATTATATACAAAATTCAAGGTCAGCTAACAGCGTTTTTAACAATATTTTACAGGACTGAAAACACTAAAGATTCAGACAAATGGTTACAGAATAAGATGTCTTAAGTTGTAATAGCGTGATCCAGTCCTTGTAAGAGAACACGAGAACAGCCAACACGTGTTTCGTCACATCCGTGACTTCCTCAAGGCTGTAAAGACAATAATACAAACATATACATACTGTTAAATTTAACCTTACATTACATAACATAGCTTGTATTCTCAAGACCTAAGAATACATAAGTAAGGATTTTCAGAAAAGGAAGAAGAAGGTCCAGCAACCGTGCGACTAGATGGAAAGTGTTTAGCCCAAAATAAAATAAGTGAAAAAGACATATCGTGCCATAAGCAAAGTTATATTTGGAAGAAAAGAAAAAACCTTTCTACAAGGAAAGAGGAAACTGCAAAAGGAGATCCAGAACCAACATACTTAGTGATACTTCAAAAAGGGAGAAGGAAAAGTGTCGCTCAGTATAGGAATATAGGAACAGGGGGACAGAAATTTAGGGAAACAGGCTTATTGCGAATTCTGACCTCTGAAGATATTTTTATGCTATGAGATTATGGTTGTTCGTCAGTAGATTCCCGTAGTAAAATAAAGAATTCAAATTCAAAGTAAGTTCTGAAAGCTAAAATGAGAACAGGATAAATTAGTACAGTTACAGATTTGTATGTCCAGTTATATTGTTATCACCACATTCTATGCTTACTTCCAAATACCATCTGTAAAGTCTTGAGTCGCCTCAGCCAAATTGCGGATAGTACAGCCAAATCGGCCTTTCAAATGGAATTTGCGTCTTGTACCAGAGTGGATTTAGTAAAGCACAAGTGGTAACCCAATTTCCAGTTTGTGGATGACTCCTGATGGACTATTATAGGCAACTAATGGACGGAATGGAAAGGGAAGGCCATTATTATATTGAAGACCCAATCACTATTAGAAAGGTGGTGGACAACCCCTCCCCAAGTGAACTGTGTGAGGGGAAGAACTTAAGTGTCATGGCGTTACTGGCGAAATCTCCTTGCACCATCTCTGTGTGTGTGTGTATATATGTGTGTGTGTGTATATATATATATATATATCAGCATGTGAATCCCAAAGTATCCAGCCACAGCGGCGCAACACGAGGGCACAGACTCCAAGGCAGTGATGATGGCAAAGTGTCTTTATTTAAGTATCAATGTCCAAAATGACGCGTTTCGGCCGCCAGACATGCGGCCTTGTTCACATAGTGCACTGCATGTGAAAGGGTGCTTTATATACATAGGTGGTGAGTAGTAGTCTTTTTACAGTGTTTAACATTTTACCACATGAGTTGGCACTTTTACTACAGTAAGCTACTTTACTGTAGTGATAGTTTACTGCTGCAGGTGAGTCAGCAGTTAAACAGGCACTGTGCAGTATATCTACATGGAGATAGAAGACATCTGTAACGCTTGTGTGTGTGGGAAGGTATGAGCGTTAAAACGGCTGTGCATGTTGCAGAAGTTGCCTGTCTATGTGTTTTGTGGCGCCACTGCGTTCGCGATAAGGTTTCATGAGTCCTAAAACCGTGGAAATACGAGGCAAATGCGAAGATCACGGTAAGTAACCTGTGTGTGAATGGAGTGTCACAATGGTCTGGCGTGATCTAACTCAAAGAGGCTGAGTATAATTGGGCAGGTTAACTATTGCCAAGTGTACACTCATGTATTAGAGTATATCTGTTGCCGGGTGATCTGTCATACCTCAGTGAGTTATGCCTTTTGCGCTATATTTAATTAATATAAATTAAATTTAAGTTTAAAAAGCACTGCGAGAAAATATATATATATATATGCCAGCCATAATATGTTTCTTACCGCTTGGTGCCAGGTGTGGGAAAAAATGTTAAAAAGTCAACTGGTACTATTCATACGTGGGTGCTAATAGTGTGTAATGTGAAAGGGAGGGGAGTGTTGGGTTAAAAGAGTGAGACTATGTGTGAATACTAATTGGCAAAATTGGGCGGAGCAGTATGGTCCAATGTGTTAACTGGATATTCACACACAGGGTATATGTGTAATCAAGAAACTAAAATTATTTCAATTATTAACAAAGTCCACTTAACACAATCACGCGTGGCTTTTCATAGTAGTAGATTACAAATGACATGCTCAAATTAAAGTATATTAAGTCATATGCATACAAAACATAAGTTAATCAGTGTACTGAAAAAGAAGTTAGGTTATACAAAATTCATGGCACAAATGCACAAATAGTACAGGGTATCAGAGATGGGAGCCAAGGTTACAGACAGATGTGGTTCTGATTTATCTGAGATGTTTTAAATGGGTTCATGAATTTAGTTTGTTAGAATGGACACCATAGGCCTAAATGCTATTAGATGATATGGGATGTTTTAGTTTAAACATCATATGTGACTCCGTTTTATAGGAAGTTGTGCATATCCTCACTGATGTTCAGTCCTGCGGGGCACTTAGTATTAAATTCAATGATGTATTTGCTCTCTAGTTGTCGCAGGAGCTTCTCCCGGTTGCCACCCCTCATAAGTGCTGGTATGCAATCAATCACTGAGTAATGTAGATGGTTAAGGTTGTTACTATGCTTTTCCTTGAAATGTCTCGCTACAGGGTATGCTGAGTCATTATGGACTATGGCCCTGAGATGTTGTAGGATGCGTTGGTGTACTGGTAGCTTAGTGCTGCCAATGTACCAAAGGTTGCATGAACAGACAAGTAGATAGATAGCAAACTCAGTCTTACATGTGAGGCGATGTTTAATGATGAGGGGATTCTGTCTGAAAGCTGAATCAACTTGGGTAATGGCTTTACCAAATTTGCAAGCCCGGCAGCTATTGCATTTAACAAATCCTTTGGTATCTGTCAGCCAGTTACCTTTCGATATAACCTCTGGACTATTTCTCACCAGGGCATCGTGCATTGAGAATGCACGCTTGTAAGTAATATCAGGCTGGTTTGTCACTATTGGGCCTAGGATGGGATCTGATCTAATGATGCCCCAGTGTTTATTAATGACTGATCTATATATATATATATATATAAATTCACTGAAAAAACCACAGGTTTCAGGGACGTTATAGTTAGAAATTAGCATTTAAAAAACCTTAGAAATTCACTGAAAAAACCATAGGTTTCAGGAACGTTATAGTTAGTTGGACATTTCACTCGTACAAAACCATAGAAATTCCGGCGTTATCGTTAGTTCAGCTAACTATAACTCGCGCCCCCGCAATGCACTGCTGATGACGTCACATATTACATCATTCATGACATGGTCAGTGACATCACTGATGACATCACTGATGTCATCTCAAATGACATCACTGATGACATCACTGATGACATCATCCAGTGACTGTGTGTTTCTGTAAAGTTTAAATCTGTTTTATATATATGCCAAGCTGTATTGAAGAATGAGTGGATGTATAAGTGTCTGTATGGAGGATTTAGTAGGTACGTGACTGACTGTATAAGTGAGTAATTAAATGTGTCTTACTGAATACATTGGTTAGTGACTAAACTGTGTGAAAGTCTGTATCAGTGTGTCTGTTGTTCTGTAAGCTGCTACATGGGTTGGTGAGTAGCTGCATGAGTGTCTATATGGGTTATTGATTGCTTGCCTGAGTATTTGAATGGCTGCCTGAGTGTCTGTGTGGGTGGGTGGGAGGTGTGTGACTCTGTGCATAGATATGTGAGTGGTTGATTCACTGGGTGTATGGGTTCAAGAGTGCATGTGTAAACAGCTGTATGGGTGGGTGAGTGTGTGTGTTGGTGAGTGAATGGATGTCTCAGTGGTACATGTGCAAGTAACTACATATGTAAAAGGCAGTATATGTGAGTTATGGTGTATATAAATAACTATATGTGAGAGTCAGTAATTGTGAGAGTTGTTGCAAGGATAAGTGTGTATTTGTATCAGTGATTCTATAAGAGAGTAATTATGTGTTAGTATCTGTATGAAAAAGTGAGATGGTGTCTGTATAACTGTATAGGAGAGTAAATCGAAGTATGATTGATTCTTTGCATGACAGACTAGGTGTGTGAGTAACTCTGGATATGTGGCAGTGTGTGTGTGTCTGTATAGGTGTATGAGTGCATATGATAGTGTTGTATTGATGAGTGACTGTATGTATGAGTGACTGTTTGGGTGAATGAGTGGATGTGTGTGTAGACCTAGGAATCACTCAGTGCGTATTTAGTAACTGGTATTGATGTGTCTATTGTTTCGAAAATGGTAGTTTGTATTTTAGAGTGGGTGTATCAAAGGATATATTCAGGTGTGAGGAGGTGCATCAGATTTTCACGTGGATGATGTCATCAGTGATGTCATCAGTGATGTCATTTGAGATGTCATCAGTGATGTCACTGACCATGTCATGAATGATGTAATATGTGACGTCATCAGCACTGCATTGTGGGGGCGCGAGTTATAGTTAGCTGAACTAACTAGAACGCCGGAATTTCTATGGTTTTGTACGAGTGAAATGTCCAACTAACTATAACGTTCCTAAAACCTATGTTTTTTTTCAGTGAATTTCTAAGGTTTTTTAAATGCTAATTTCTAACTATAACGTGCCTGAAACCTATGGTTTTTTCAGTGAATATATATATATATATATATATATATATATATATATATATATATATATATATATATATATATATATATATTCTTCTGGCGGTTGCCAGTAGGTAGTTATAGTTAGGACCTAATTTCCATAGGAAAAGCATTTTTTGACTTGCCTATAACTTTGGCTTCATTTGACCAATCTACATGAAATTTTCCCAAAAAGTGTCAAAGCAGGTTCTGTGTGTCATGGAAAGTTTGTGGTTGATCTGTGCAGTGGGGACCGAGAAATAGGGGCACGTAATAAAGGTGCGTTTGTAATGTTAATTCCGATAGAAACGCCTTGTTGAACCTGCAGCCCGAACCGCTGGACGGAATTATACCAAATTAGGCAGAAAGGTAAATGCTGTTACGAAGATTGTGCTTTTTGTTATTTGGTGCAAATCCGTTGTGTACTTTTCACAAAATGTAAGCAGAAAATTATAGTGATATCTCTGGCCACGGATATTTTGCGATGGTTTCACGATTAATCGTGAGTGCGCGCACCAATGGGAATGCTCTGATTGGTTTGACGCAATGCGGATGCCATTTTATTGATCGGGAACAGTTCCTGGGGCGGAATATTTTTGTGAAAGCTAACATAAGGTGTCAGGGTGGAGGTACTCTGACCCCATGTTTGAAAAATGGGAGTATTAGTGACACAAATTATGTGTTAAAAATGGATTTTATTAATCTAGCGCGATATTTGCGACAATAACACGATCGCCCCCGTGTACCATCATGGGGATATTGCGAATATCGCAATGTCTTCGCGAATATTGATAGAAATAGAAAAATATAGATATATATTTGTACACACTCGCCTGTCACTGTTACACACTCATGTATGCACTCACAAACTCACTCAGACACTTATACACCCATTCATATACCCACTCACACACCTATACATTCTGTCACATACCTGCTCAGCTGCTCATGCACCCACTCACATACCCATTCTGGTACTCATGCACCCACTTACAGACTCACTTGGAGAGTGATACACTCATGTACAGACCCACTCATAGACTCATGCGTACAGTCTCATACCCACTTAGAGACTTTTACACCAACTCATAGACCCATGTGGGCACTCATGCACCCACTCACAAACCCACTCAGATACTCATGCACCCACTTACAGACTCACTCGGGGAGTCACACACCCATGTACAGACCCACTCAGACTCACACACCAACTTACAGACCCACTCACACACTTACATTTGTACTCACAGACCCGCTGAGACACTCATACACCCACCTACAGATCCACTCAGACGCTCATACACCCACTCACACACCTATACAGTCACTCCCACACTCAGTCACAGACCCTCTCAGAGACTTATGGACTCAGTCACTCACTCATACACTCAAACTCACATACCCACTCACAAACTCACTCTGATATACACGCACCCACTCACTCACCCACTCAAGGCTCATGTATCCACTCACAGACCTACCCAGACACACGCTCTCCCAGTCACAGACCCACTCAGACACTCATGCATGCACCCATTAATTCACCCATGCTCTCACTCACAGACCCGTTGAGACACACCCATACAGTCACTCACTGAGGCAGTCATGCAGTTTGTTACAGAAGCATTGATAGACTGATGCACTGTTTTACAGATTCACTCAAATACTTATACAGTGAATGAGAGACTTACTGATACAGTGATGCATGCAGTTATAGATTACACTGAAAAAGTTATGCACTGTGTTATAGAAATATTAATGGTATTATACAGTCATTTAGACAGTAATGTGTTTAGTCTGTTGTTTATAATCCATTTTGCAGTTATTCGTTTTGAATGTGGTGGTGGCTAGCTATTAAATGTCAACATTTGTTTTGTCATTTTGCGACGTATTCACGACGATCATGTTCATTGATATCATTGCTACTTCTGGCAGCGCCACGATCACGCAAACCATCAAGTAAAAGGCTTTTAATTGAAAAATTCTTCCAAAACTTAGGTTTAAAAAGTATATCAATAAACAACTTGTGTCAAATATTAATTAAAATATGTGTATCACACACACACACACTTACAGACCCACTCACACACTTACATTTGTACTCACAGACCCACTGAAACACTCATACACCCACCTACAGATCCACTCAGACACTCATACACCCACTCACACACCTATACAGACACTCCCACACTCAGTCACAGACCCTCTCAGAGACTTATGGACTTAGTCACTCACTCATACACTCAGACTCACACACCCACTCACAAACTCACTCGGATATACATGCACCCACGCACTCACTCACTCAAGGCTCATGCATATACTCACAGACCTACCCAGACACTCGCTCTCCCAGTCACAGACCCACTCAGACACTCATGCATGCACCCATTCACTCACCCACTCATAGATTAATGCTCTCACTCACAGACCCGTTGAGACACTCATACATCCACTCACAGACCCACCCAGACACTCACACACCCATACAGTCACTCACTCCCACTCATAGACCCAATCAGACTTATGCACCCAGTTATACACTCAAAGACACATGTAACCACCACATTCGCACCCACTGACAGAACCACTCAGACATTCACGCTGCCAGTGATAGACCCACTGAGAGGCTTATGCACTCACTCACAGACCCACTCAGACACTCCAGCACCCACTCACTCACCCAGACACCCACTTACAGTCATGTATCCACAAACAGGTCCAGTCAGACAGTTATATACTTACTTACAAATGCACAAAGGCACTCATTCACATACTCACAGATTGAGTGAGAGACTTATGCAACCAATCACAGTCCTATTGTGACACTGATGCACCCACTTACAGATTCACTCAAATACTTATACAGTGAATGAGAGACTTACTGATACAGTGATGCATGCAGTTATAGATTACACTGAAAAAGCTATGCACTGTGTTATAGAGATATTAATGGTATTATACAGTCATTTAGATAGTAATGTGTTTAGTCTGTTGGTTATAATCCATTTTGCAGTTATAAGTTTTGAATGTGGTGGTAGCTAGTTATTGAATGTCCACATTTATTTTGTCATTTTGCAACATATTCACGGCGATCGTGGCTACTGATATCATCACTACTTCCGGCATCCCCATGATCACGCAAACCATCAAGTAAAAGGCTTTTCATTGAAAAATTCTTCCAAAACTTAGGTTTAAAAAGTATATCAATAAACAACTTGTGTCAAATATTAATTAAAATATGTGTCAGTATGTGTTCCCAAGTTTTAAAAAAACCTGCGCACTGTGCGACTACCGTGGTCTACAGAGTCACCGCGAATATATACAACACCACATTGAAGAGGTTTTTTCACAAAACCATCGCATAAACTCAAATATAAACTCTACATTACTAAACAACTAGTGTCTGCTATTAAGTAAAATCTGTCTATATATATGTTTAAGACTTCCTCAAAAACATGCTGCTTTTTGCAACATCAATGCAGGGATCAAGACGTCATCGCGAATATATAAAAAGTGTAAAGAAAAAAAAAACTACGCTCATTAATCCAGTGAAGAAATACAAGGTTATAAAAATACACGTTATAGAGCCATTTTAGAAATCTTAAAAATTCAATAAAAAAATCATAGGTTACATGGACGTTATAGTTGGGAAATAGAATTTGAAAAACCTTAGAAATTCACTTAAAAAACAAAGGTTACAGGGACGTTAGAGTTAGGAAATGGAATAAAAAAAACTTAGAAATTCACTGAAAAAAAACAAAAGTTACAGAGACGTTATAGTTAGGCTCAGGTTTCAATCGTACAAAACCAGTGAAATTCAGCAGTTATAGTTAGCTGAGCTAACTATAACTCCTGCTCCCGCAGTGCACTGCTTATGACCTCACATATTACATCACTCATGACATGGGCAGTGACATCACTCATGACATCTCAAATGACATTACTCATGACATCATCCACAGAATATCTGATTCACCCACTCACACCCCCATATAACCTTTCATACACCCACTCCAACTTTCACACTAACATTCTCAATACCATTGACACACCCATACCAGTACTTACACACCCACTCACTAATTCATAGGTCTACACACACATCCCCTCAGTTACCCATAAGCCACTCATATACCAACTCACTCACTAATACAGCCACCGATATATCCACTCATACACCTATACAGCCACTCACACACTATCAATCGCTCATAGAGCTACTCACACACCTACTCACTCACCTATAAGTCAATCACACAGACATTTACTCACCTATACAGTTATACACACACCAACTTGCTTATTCATACAGATACTAACACATATACACTCACCTATACAGGCACTATCACAATCCCTCATTCACACATACAGTAATTCATATACTCCAACACTCACCTATACTGCCTTTCACATATCCAGTTACTCACCCATTTACCACTGACACATCCATTCACTCACCAACAAAGCCATATATACACTCAGTCACCTACACAGCCCTTCACTTATGCACTCACTAACCCATACAGCAACTGACTCACTCACCCACTCACTCATCCATGCAGCAGGTCACCCACCCTCTCACCTACCCACACAGACACTCATATACCTGTACAGGTCCTCAGACAACCAATTAATCACCCATACAGTCACTCACGTACACACTCACCAATCCATACAGCCACTTCGACACCATCTGACAGACTGTTACAGACATTTAGACAACCTAGTCAGTCACCCATACATTCACTGAGACACCTTATCACTCACTTATACAGTCAGTCACACACCCACTGAATCATCCATACGGGCACTCATATACCCACTGATTCATCAATACACCTTGGTATATATATTTAACGCTAATAAACATTTAAAAAACACTAACACTCACTGCATGATGTCATCAGTGATGTCATCAGTAATGTCATTTGAGATATCAGTGATGTAATCAGTGATGTCACTGACCATGTCATGAGTGATGTAATATGTGATGTCATAAGCAGTGCATTGCGGGGGCACGAGTTGTAGGTAGCTCAGCTAACTATAACAGCGGAATTTCACTGGTTTTGCACAAGTGAAACCTGAGCGTAACTATGACGTCTCTGTAACCTTTGTTTTTTTCAGTGAAGTTTTTTATATTCCATATCCTAACTATAACATCCCTGTGACCTTTGGCTGAGTCAACGAAATAGGACGTGCACTTGTGATGGGTTGCTTTAATTTAAATTCATAAATGCTTTCCAGACAGCCGCCAGAACTTGATGTTACTTTGTGAACCTGTTAGACCTTCCTCTATTTTTCTAAACTTTCACATTGGTGTCACCATTTAATATGCACAATTCAACTATGACTTTACCTGTGAGCAAGGCATGTGTCACGCCGAAACGCATAGGGTAATTCTTTCCATGGTTCATGCTTTCTGGAAAGCATTTATGAATTTAAATTAAACCACAATGTGTTTTGCAACCCGTCATGAGTGCACGTCATCTTTCTTTGACTCGGCCGAGCCAAGAAGTTGGGACTATTAATGTGGTGAAGGGAAGCCTGCCCTGGTCGTGCACTGATGCCGTGAGGACTCAAGGGATATTGAGGCCCCAGGGGATTTGGACGTGTTGTTTGGACGTGTGCCCTGGAGTCCTCAGTGAAAGAAACAAGCCATGGAACCCCAGTCTCCATCCACTATGAGGAAATACCGAGCAAAAGCAAGGCGGCGAGTGGCTGTGAAGCCGGTGGAGCAGGTAACTGAACACCAAGTCGGGGGATTCTGCGTTTGCAGTTCAGCAAAACTGGGTGAGTCAGTGTCCTTGTTTCCCTCACATATTTTCATTACGAGATACAGGGTGGGGAGTGGCTTGGCACTACGAGAATTCACAAAGTCTATTCCGGAGAACTGCAGCAGGCATTGCTCACTGGTACACGATCGCAGTGACAAAGGACGTTGTACCGGGAGGAGCAGGATGGGGTTGATTTATAAGAATGAGATCACATCTTCCATCTGATCTCTTTTCTATTGGTTTAATTTGTCCCGTCCTTGAAACAGCGGGCGTGACAAGAACTACTAATCCACAGTATGGCTGAACATGGAGGAAGTGAGGCAGTTAGAAGGAAGAAAGTGGAGGAACTGTCCTCCAAAGCTAGCACCAGTTTGAACAAACATGGGGACCCAACTGCCAATAACAGCAGTAATACTAAACAAAAATATTACAAAGTGGAGAAACTCATGAAACAAGCAATTACCAAATGGTGGTGCAACACTGGAAAAATACTTCGAATGTGGCAGAATTCCTCGTGGCCTTTGCATCCTCATAGTCCCTTCAAATGAATACCCGAACCCAGAAATGTTACAGGAATGGGCTAATAACAGAATGAGTAATAACAGCATGAGCAGTTCCAATGTGATGATGTAAATACTTATTAAGTATGCTTAGAAAGAAAGAGAAGGTATCTTGAAAGAACAATGATTTCAAAGTAACATTTTGCTTTAATCCAAAAATGAACCACAGGGCTATTGAAACCTTTGAGGCACTGGTCATCAAGGATCTTAACAAACTGGCTAGCAAGAGCTTCTGGAAATCAGATAATTTGAGTAAAATTGAACGGGAAGCTCTGAGAAATTTAGATGATGAAACCACAATAGTAATAAGGCAATCTGACAAAGGTGGTAATGTCGTGATTCTGAGTAGGGAAATGTTCTTGGCAGAAGGGTACAGGCCACTCAGTGATGAGAATAGTTACAAAACTAAGAATATGCAATATGTTAGGAATTCCTACACTTTGTATTAGGAGTCTCTAATGGAATGGCATGAGAAAGGTTATATTGAATGGGGGAATACAACTTTTTAATTTGTGGGCACCCCAGAATACCCATCCTCTAGATACACCCCCGAAACTACACAAGGTCTCTCTAAATCCACCGGGGAGACCATTTGTCTCCTCTATCAATTCCCTACTGGAGAACACTTCCTGATATATTGATTATTACTTGCATCCCTATGTCATTGATTTGCCATCATATATTTAGGACAGTAGGGACTTTTGGAAAAGAATTGAGGGCATTTATGGGAATAGGATTACCTGGTAATAACCCTAGATGTTACCAGCCTCTACACGAGTATCAGCAATGAGGATGGGATTACGGCATGTAAACATTTTTTAAGGGCTAGATCCATCTCCCTATTCTTTCACACTGAAATGCTACTCCAGATGATACATATCTGCCTTGAAAATAACTACTTCATGTTTGATGACACTCTTTTCAGGCAGAAACAAGGTACTACGATGGGTACCTGCTTTGCTCCCAGTTACACCGGTCTCTTCATGGGATGGTGGGAGCAACAGGTATCGAAGCCCCTTGTGGAGTTCACCACCAAGGTCATGTTGGGGGTGTGCTACCTAGATGATTTGTTCATCATTTGGAAAGGCACCACGACAGAGGCTTCCAGGTTCATTCATAAACTAAACAAGGACCACCTCAACATAGGCCTTACGTCTTATATGGACAGGAAAAAAGGTGGATTCCCTAGACATTGTAGTTGTGGACAACAAACTAACCACATGACTGCATAGAAAAGAAACAGCAGGGATTACACTACTGCACGCAACAAGCAGTCACTCCAAGGCCCTAATCGACAGTATTCCTTATGGGGAGTACCTAGGTGCTCGTAGGAATTAGCACTGATAGTGACTTCAAGGGGGAATGAGAACTCATGACACAGATTCCTGCAAAAAGGGTACAAATCAGATATTTAGAACAAAGCCAAAAGTAAAGCACCGTTGATCAAAAGGGAAACATAGCTCATCACCCACAAAAACCCTAATAACGGACCTATAGCTGTAGGCAGTTCATAACTACCTTTAACAACAATACAGGAGATGTGGAAAAAATTATGAGGAAACACTGGCCCATTCTGGCAGTAGAGAAAAGCCTGTCAGATTACATTAATGACAATCCCAAAATTTCCTTTAGGAAAGGAAAAGCTTTAAAGGACCGCCTGAGTAAGAATGATGTAGGAGCTATCATCAACAGGGCTACCACCAGTGAGGGCTTCTTTCCTTGTACCTCTTGTAAAACATGCAAATATAGCACGAAGGTCAGTGAATATATGTCACCCCTCACTGCCCATACCACCAAAATCAAGTCCCATTATACCTGCTTATCAAATTCTACCATCTATGTCCTACAATGTCTTGGTTACCTATGGTATGAAGGCAGCACGGTGCATCCTACCAAGAAAAAGAATTTTAGAACATCAAAGGGCCATTAAACTTGTAAACCAGCAATACCCAGTGGGCAGACACTTTGATTACCACCCCAATATAGACATAACTAAATGGAAATTTTTCATAATAGATTGTGTCCAAGTTCCCAAAAAGGGAGGTGATAGAATCAAAACATTGAGATGGTTGGAATCTGAGTACATTGAGATGGTTGGAATCTGAGTACATTATAAGTCTCAATACAAAGACACCCACCAGTCTTAACACGGAAGAGGAACTTTCAGTACACTTAGGCTGAAATAGATCTATCTTTGCTAAGTCTCTAATTCAGATGTTTTATCCACTGTACCCCTCTGGAACTGGTAAATACATAGCATACCTCCCTTCCTTCTTAGGTTTGCAGGATTTACACATTTGAGCTCCAGCTCTGCCTATAATGTGTTTTATTGTATATATGATTTTAACCTACTGTCCACATTATTTCTATTTTTCGTGCACATTCTTCTGTTTAATTTCAGTCTAGTACTTTATGTTCTTTCACATTGGGGAGGTGGAAAAAACTTTTCTATTTTTCACCTTTTGTCTTTACAGGCTCTACACCTGTAAAAATACAGACCCCTCTTACTTGAAGCTACCCTATAATGCACCAAGGGAGCATGCACCTCTGCAAAGCTACCACTTTTTGGTTGCCTAGATGGGAGGTTGCGGTAGGAGATATTTACAACATTTACAAACTGAGAACCATCAATGTAGGATTAGCTATTTAATGATATTCAAGTGTTTACTGCTGCTGGGAATTTTCCCAGTTTCCATGATGACTGTTCAATTTCGGAAAATATGCCCACTGGGGCCTAAATGAGATCAAAATTTGTTTGAAACATCCATCATCAATAGTTTATGCAACTTGCTTATGTTATTATTGTATGGTACACTGTGCCCACTAGGGCTTAATTGAGATTATATGTTGTCTTTAAACATATAGTTTTGAAAGACGATGCAAATTTGCATCTGTGAGTAGCAGAGTTTGGATGGACGTATGTCACCTGATATGCTAGCAAGTTAGTTATTTGACTCGGGTACATTGGACTGCTTGGATCTATTAGTTTACATGGACCAAGCCAATTACTTTATCTGATATTTCATGAGATAGCATTAGAGCATTGGCCTTAGCTTCAGGAGCCTCAATACTGGCCCGAAGACACTTGCGAATGACAGGCTGGAAGGTAGTCAAAGCTTAGAAGTCTTCTTTTCTTGAAAATACCCTTTCTTTGAAAAAGGAAAAAAAACTATTTAGGGGGTAAGTAGACCAAATTCTGACAAAAGACTTTAAAACAGAAAATATGCTTTGCCATACAAGGGTAAGGGTACAGGTTCTTCGGGCCATTCCACATGCGATACTGTTGTAATAAGAGCTTCTCAAAGTCTAATGGATAATCCCACCACAGGTAACTCCAACCCAAAAAGGCACCAAAGACATGACTTTTGTGGGAAAGAAGTGGGGCAAGATCCTGAATGAGAAATAATTCAAATATTTCTGGAGGTCTGGGAAGAAGATGGCTCAGATTTTGGGGACTGAATATTATGAAGCATGCCTATCTAAAAGACTTTGGGGCTTATTACGATGGCGGAAGGCTGGCCACCGACAGCCGGTCGGTGGCGGGCCTTCCGCCATCGTACTGCTGTTTTACTCCCGCCATATTATGATGGCGGGGGAATCGTTGGGTCGTTGGGTATGCGTGGCGGTCGTAAAGACCGTCCGCCATGGTTCTGACAGGCGGTCTTTTTCCGACCGCCTGTCGGAACAGAAACATAGCCCAACATTGCGGCGGTGCCTTGCAAGCACCGCCGTAGGGATTATGATATCCCTTTCCTGGCGAAAATGGATTTGGGGGCCCATAGCCGGCCCCCCTTAATCTCTGGGACTGGGTCAAGGGCACTAGGGAGCACCTATGGTGCCCCCTAAATATCCCTGAACCATGTGGCAGGCACCGCATAGTGCCTGCCACGTAGTGCAGGGATATGCAAGTGCCTTTATTTTTGCATTGCGGCGGAGGCTGTTGAACGCATTCCTGCCACAATGCAAAATATAGGTGATGCGACCACCATGGTTGCGGTTGCATCGTAATTTGGATTGTGGGGAGGCCGCCTCATGGGCGGCCAATCCCAAATCCGAAACGATGGCCCCTTTGTTTCTTTTCTTCCAGATTCAGGAACCATCTGTACTCCTATCTCAAAGAAAAGATGTAAGCAAAAGGCTTTATGGCAAGAATTCTTTTCATTGTTAAGAAAACCATCATTCCAGTGCTGTTGGAGAATAAGGAGTAGGGGTTTACAACATTATTTTTCTGGTCGAGAAGGCCTCAAGGACGTTTCAACCACTGCTGGGTCAGAACAATTTATTTCAAGATTAAGTGCCTTCAAGACATAAATTGTCTTGGACTATCTATTTCACTATGCAGTACCTTCAAAAAGGTAATTTTTCTCCGACAGTCAGGAGGTTGTCTGATCTCTGTAGAGCTGCAATCTGCATATCTGGCCGGAGTCCCTTGGGATCCTGCCCACCCCGTCTTCGCTAGTGAAAAACATGGGCGTTCGTATGGAGAATAAGCCTCCATGAAACCACAAGTGGCTAGAGTCACTGCTACTTGCTTTGCAGTTCTCAGATGGCTGACCAAGATTCTTTGGCTAATCCTTTTAGGAACGCTAGAGAATGGTCATTCAGGCCATAATCATATCCAGACTTGACTAAGGTAACGTGCTGTACCTAGGAGCTGACAAGACCCTGGTTTGGCGCCTTCAGGTCGTGCAAAATGCTGCTGCTAGGTTGCTTTTTCGCTTACCGAAATCTGCCTCAGTATCCCATCTGCTTCAGGAATTGCATTGGTTGAGTATCATCAAGTGCATTTAGTTTAAAGCACTGTGCTATATTTTTAAAGCCAAACACGGCTTAAGACCTTGTTACATTCAGAAACTGGTGGCTCCCTACCAGCCAACTTGCACCCTAAGATCTTCAAATCAAACACTTCACTGTAATGAGGTTACGTTTAACCTGCATGAAAGGCCGTTCCTTTGCATATCTTGGCCCTAAACTGTGGAACTCTCTACCCCCAGCTTTAAGGAATTGTAATTCACTCCTGAGCTTTCGTAAGGGTCTGGAAACCTTGTTATTTTAGCTTATCGCATTGGACCCGTATACTATCCTGCGCCGGGTAACCCTCTGGGGTAGCTGCGCGCATTACAAATTGTAAAATAATATTTTTTTCATTTTTTTTTAAATATGTCAGGCATGGGCAAGATGGCGTCTGAGTGAGACCGCTATCACTCACCTCCGCTTCACTCTGATCCTCGCCGGGTTCTATTCCGAGTAAAAACAGAGTATGCGAGTGGGATTTGATCGATGGACCCGATGGAACGACGAAGGCCGGAGACAAGGTGACCACCGGCCCGAGGGAAGAAGAGAGGGCTGCTGTGCGCTGTGGGAATCCCTTGCTCGGCTATTGCTGACTGCAGTTTCCGGGTTGGGAAACAGCGACGGCTGCCGGTTGGGGTTGCCTAGTAATGAGGACGCCGGTGGAGATTGCAGAGCTTGCTTCACAGAGGCTATGGCAGCGCGAGGAGGACGAGGCAAGACGCGCTAGAGCACCCAGCCAGCACCAGCGCGATGGGAAACTTACCCAAAAACTGACACTGACATTAAGAAAAGTGAACTTCGCACCGGTAAGGGAAGCAAACTGGACAGGGAAAAGACGGAGATTAATAAAAGCACTGTTCAGAGAGGCATACCATCCGGGGAGCAGGGGAAAAAACAGGTTGCTATAACAAGTTTGTTTCTACCTTTGGATATGTGCGGAAACGAGAAAGAGAAAGAGTTGGAGATGGGGGCACGAGGAAAGCTAGGTGACCAAAGTGGTATATCTATTGGCGAGGAAAGAGCCGACATAGCGAATCCTCAAAGCACTTCACAGGGTACAATATCAGTATTACGGGAGGAACAAGTCTCGCGGGGCTTAAACTGTGATAACACTGTGCTGGGAACTCCGGAGGTACTCGTCAGCGCCCAGCCAAAAGGGGACATTATTAAGGAAAATATTCCGGACAAGGATAGCTCCCCCAAGGAAATTATCTGTAATCCAGTAATAGCAACGAAGGCGATAAGCAGACCTGAAATGACAAACGAGATAGGGTGTATACAGAAAAAGAGCCAGGAGGCGGGATACCTCTCCCCCGATTCCTTGGAAAAATTCTTCTCTTTGAATGAGGAATCCGGCGAGTCGGATATTGAGGTGTCAAGCAGTAGCGATGAGGACTGTGGGGACTCCTCCACGAGCAACTATAGCCAGCAAGGGGAGAGAAGGATGCCAAGGAGAACAAAGCGGATGTCGGAAGGAAAAAGGAGCAGCCGAAAGAACTCTTGGAGAGGAAGAGGGAGAATTTGGCTGGGATTACTCAGCCAGACAGTTATTACCCCTTAATGACTCAAATGAGAAAGAGAGGACTTCCAGAGAACAACCGGTGGGTACGGCCGTACAGAAAGCTTGCGAACAGTCTGCAGAGCCTTCCCTCTCGTTGATCTTACAATCCCTAAGATCGTTCCAAGATGAGGTCAAAATAGAAAATTGACAAGCCCGGCTTGCCTCAAAAAAAACTACAAGGCTCAAAGCGCAAAATTGTAAAAACCTGTACAGAGATAGAGGAGAGGCTAAGCATGGTGGAAACTCGCACAGAGGTGCTAGAAAATACGGTAGACACACAAACTACAGGCTACCTCACAAGAGAGCACACTGAGGGATGTGACGTGGAAGCTAGAAGAGGCAGAAAATCGCCAACGACGTAACAACCTGAGGCTGCTAGGGATACCCGAGAACAGTGAATTCAGTGACATCAGGAAATTCACAATAAGTATGTTGAAAAACTCTGTGCCAGAACTAGCACACTGGGATTGGGATAAAGAAATCCAACGTGTACACAGATTCCCCTTAACAATATTTAAGCGCCCCTCGAATGCTCAGTCGTATCCACGTGTAATATTAATCTATTTTGGAAATTTTTTGCTCCGTCAGGCCGTTTACGATCTGGCCAGGCCTAACATGAAAAGGAACTGGGAGAATTTCTCCTTCTTCGCAAAACCAGACTTTGCACACGCCACAGTGGAAAGAAGATGGAGGCTCAGGCAACCTATAGCACCCTTTCAAAAAGCAGGGGCTACAGTTTTTTTACAGAACCCAGCTAAGCTAAAAGTTATTTTTCAAGGTCGGAACTATCATTTTATGTCAGAAATACAAGCGCAGAAAGTACTAGAGGAGATCACAGCGGGAAAAGCTGGAACTGCAGACAGCAAATAATATATATTAATATTGAAGGCATAATGAGGCATAATGAGGTTGAGACCAGGACATTTTTTGTCAAAATGAGGGGTTGTCTGTTTTTCCCTGCTGTCTGTTTTTCCCTGTTCCAGGCTGGGTTTTTCTTTTCTCTTTAGACATTATGTTTTCTTTTCCTTGACTCTTTGTTCTCCTATGGATTTTTCAGTATCATTTTTATTAATATACTGGGTTTTGAGTGTGATTATGATGGCTAAAATCATATTTGAGCACCGGAGGAGGGGAGGGAAGTGGAGAGTGGGTAAGTGTGGTTCAGACACTATCACGCAGGCTCAGGATTGAGCCCGATTGCCTAAAAAATGGTGGGGGGAGGGTGGAGGAAGAGTGGGAGGGGAGTGAGGGGGGAAATCTCAGACAGGTGGTAGGAATAGGGGGTGCAACCAAGAGAGGCAAATTAGGGTATAAGAAAGATAGAAAATGGCAGGAAATATCCAGGCGGAAGGTGATCCAAGAGAAGCAATATATACATTCAGGTATTGATAAGAATCAACATGGCTATTTTTTTATTTTTTTTATTTATTTATTTGAGTTTTATATAGCGCTGGCTAGACCCGGAGGTATCAGAGCACTTTACATGAGGTTCCACATTGTTACGAAGTTACATCAGTTACAAATTACAGATGTTGTTGGAGAGCATTTAAAGAGCATACAAGACAAGGAAGAGGTGCGTAGAAGGGTAACGTAAAAGGGAAGGAAGGGAGATAAGGCGGAGAGACGAAGAGAAGTCTGCCCAAAGTCCGGCTGGGTAGGTGACGGCCGGGGGGAAAGTCCACAGCCCATCTCCTCTATAGCTATCAAGGAAGCTCCACCGGGCATCGGCCAAAATGCTAGGTCTCAACAGTTGGTGGAAGCGGTCGGTGGGGGAGGAAGGAGACACAGCAGGGAGACAAGGTGAACTATGCCCAATGTCCGGCTGGGTAGGTGACGGTCAAGGGGGTGAACCGGGGCCAATCTCCTCTACAGCTGTCTAGCAGCTCCACCGGGCATCAGCCATGTAGCTCAGGTCTCAGAGGTCGGGAAAAACACGAATAAACAATTTTGAGTAGGTACATTAGCTACAGTTGCATAGTCAAACATAGAATAACAAGTCCCCAATAGAGGATAGAGGGAAAGGGGGAGGGGAGTAGAAACAAGGGGCAGGGAAGGAGGTCAGTTCTGGCAGACCAGTATAGGAAGAACAGTATCTCAAGGGGAGGAGAGGCCACCCTGCTGGGACTCCACACTCAGGGAAACATCCCCCCTGGAACAACGCTGCTGCTGAAATCCAAGTGTAGGGGGAGATGGCGACGCTTGGTGTAGTCCAGCTCAGTATCGGAGAAGGAGCTGGGGTCTGCCATAGTGGCTGCCGGAGAAACGAAGGCAGCGGAGGTTGAAAATCCTCACCGTTAATATATGTGGCCTTAACGATTCAAAGAAAAGACAAAGAGTGTCTGCGGGACTCCAAATGTCAGGGGCTAATATTATTTGCATTCAGGAGACACACGTCGAGGGGTCACAACGGTATCTACTTAATACACTAGGGTACAGACTGATTACTGCAACAACACAGGGAGTAAGGACTAGGGGGGTGGCCATCTTGGCGAAAGGGAGTGGGATACAGTTTGTTCGATCTTCATCCGATAAGTATGGGCGGTGGGCAATCACAGAATGTCAGTATAACAACGATAAGAAAATGACATTATGTGCAATATATGGAAGTGTTAGTGATGATCCAAATGTACTGGATTATATTTCCAATGAGCTTGCTCACTGGCCCCTCCCATTGATAGTTTGTGGCGATTACAATTTGAACCTTCCCTGTGATTGGTCGCTGGAACCTGGGTACAAATATCGGGGAAGGAAACCAAAAGTGTTTCAGGCCCTTAAAAACTTATGTCAGACACATGGCTTAATAGATTGTTGGCAAATGCACCCAAATGATCCAGGATTTACCTTCTTCTCTAATCCACATTCAACACGTGCGAGACTAGACTACATGTTTGCTTCGAACATTGTGAGCTCTAATTGTTCGATAGAAAAATTACCAAGGGACCTATCTGATCATAATCCCCTAGTTTTAATATAGAAATGGGAGCAATAAACCCCAATGTAAAAATGTGGACCTTTGAAAGAGCATTGCTGCTAAATAAGGAATATTGCCAACATATGAGTAAATGGATACCAGGGTTTTTGGAGGATAATATGGGCAGCGCTGCAATTGACGTGGTTTGGGACGCCCTGAAGGCAGGGATCAGAGGGGAAACATTACGATTTTCACTAAATTTTAATAAGGAGGCCAAACAAAAAATGGCGGCACTGCAGAGAAATTTGGGAGTAGCCGAGGAAGGACTGATAAGGGCTGTTCAGGAGGGAAGGGAAATTGAAAGTGAATTAAGATGTGTGGCGATTGCTAAAAATTCTATCATTGATATCTTAACAGAAAAAGCCATAGCCAAGGCAACAACACATAGAGAAATTACTTATGAATTAAGCGAGCAGGTTGGTCATCAACTGGCAGTACGTACTAGACAACAAAATACAGTTAATCTAATACGGGAGATTAAAGATCCAGAGTATGGGCAAAAGACAGAGTCTAAAGCAATTAGAGCAGCATTTCAAACGGTACTATCAAAAACTATATGATGACACTGGTACAGAACAAGAAAAGATCGAGGAATATCTAGATCAAAGTCCATCGTTAAGATTGGAGGTAGAGGACCAGGACAGTTTGGATTATATCCCACAATGGGAGGAAATTTGCTCTTTATGAATAGTTTAGCTAAGGGGAAGGCGGCCGGTATGGATGGTATACCAACAGAGTTCTATGCTAAGTTCTCTATGCAGTTAAAGGGAATAATTTGTGATTTATTTACACATATCTTTCAGGGTGGGCGACCCCCGAAATCATGGTCCTTAGCCAAAATTGTGTTTTAAAAAAAAACAAAAACAAAGAGCCTATTGAACTTGGGTCTTATCGCCCTATCACCTTGATTAATGGTGACTCAAAAATGTATTCTAAGTTATTAGCTAGTCGATTGGCATTGGTTATTCATAAAATTGTATCTGATCGCCAGCATGGGTTCATCCCAGGGAGATCCACCACCGACCATGTCCAAAGATTGATTACATTATTTGATATCACTGATGTTACAGGAGACCCTATGGCACTCATATTATTGGACGCTGAAAAAGCCTTTGATAGGGTCTCCTGGGAATATCTATGGACAGCTATGTCAAGAAGTGGCATTAGGGAGCATTTTATTAGAGGGGTCCTAATGCTACACACCAAACCATCAACTGTAGTGATGATAAATGGAATAGTGTCAGAGAAGATAGCCATTACCAGAGGGACCAGACAGGGGTGCCCATGTTCTCCTCTTCTATTTGCGGTGTTCATTGACCCTTTCATCCGTAGACTTGAGAATAACACGCTAATACCGCCAATATGGTCACGAAAATGGCCCACAAAAACACTGGCATATGCGGATGATATCGCTCTAGTCACCTGCGATCCTGTCACCGCGATAAAGGCGATAGAAGAAGAGGCCAAAATCTTTGGAGGTGTATCAGGTTATAAACTGAACCAAGATAAAACGCATATAGTTCTCAATCATAAAATCAGGATGAGAGATGACCGAGTAGTGGAAAAAGCTACTTATCTGGGTGTTAGCATAACGGCAAAATTGGATAGTCTAGTTAATAACAATCTTGAACCATTACTACAACATACGAAAAAGATCTTGTTAGGCTAAATAATTTGCATCTGTCCATTGGGGGCAGGTGTAACGTGATCAAAATGCTTTTTTACCAAAATTTCTATATTTTTCAGGACAATATGTTTGGAGTTTACTCCTCAATGGTTTAAGTCAATAGAAAGCATGTTTTCCCGGTTTATATGGGGCTATAAGAGATCACGTAGAGCATTAAGATTCATTACTTTGCCTAAAGACCGAGGTGGCTTAGCCCTTCCCAATTTTAAACTTTACTATTGGGCTACCACATTAAGATACAGTATTGAACTATCGACAAATACAGACAACAGGGCAAATGTTAGTATCCCAACACCACAGGAACTTATATTGGGTGAAGAAACTAGAGGGTGCCTTTGGCGGCATTTACACGATAGCTACTTTAAGAAAGACCGTTTCAAAACCCTTTTTGGCATTCACAAAGTTTGGAACATTGTACATAAATTGTTGGGAATTGGGAGGTTATCTTTCTATACACCGGTATATAATAACCACAATCTACCAGAGATTTTTACGGATGGATGTATGGATAGATGGATACGGGCGGGGATCACGCAGCTGGGTTGTTTTTACTCGACCTTAGGGCTGAAGTCTTTTGAGGAATTAAAAAATGATTATACACTAGACCATAGGGATTTCTTTAAATTTCTCCAGGTTAGGGATTTTCTGTGGAGAAAGGGGGTGGAGGATCCAAATTTGAAAAAGTCCAAACCATGGAAATCCTAATCAAAAATAGAACAGTAACTATTGGAGAAGTCTACGAATATATGAATGCTTCTTTTCCAGATGATATGGACAAATGTTTTTTAAAATGGCAGGCTAAATTGGGGTTTCAGCTGAAACCTTTTACTGTTCTTATGAATTATCTCAGTCTATTTTAATGTCCACTAGACTACAAGCCCAATACTACAAGACTTTTTTTTCATTATACTATACACCAAGCAAGATAGCCAAGTGGGGGTCTGGTAAAAGAACGGTATGCACACGCTGTGCTTTATATGAGGCCGATATTGTGCATATATTTGCTTTATGTAATGTACTACAGGAGCTAATCACCGAACTTTACTACTCCTAAACTGAGAAAAATCCTAACTTTAAGACTTTCGGTATTCACAGAAGGCATTTAGGAGTCCTAAAGTTAGGGCTACTAACTTCTGTGAATACCGAAATGAGTAAGTTCATTCTGTGAATACCAAAATGAGTAAGTGTATTCTGTGAATACCAAAAAGTACTAACTTTACGTTTTTGACGTAAGTTAGTTCTGTGATCAGGCCCAGAGTTTGTAGGAGTGAGCTGCTGGTAGTACCTGGGCATTGTCACCTTACTAGAGAGAATGATGCTAAAGTTAGAGATTGATGTTCAATCTATTTTATCTAAAGAGAACCCAAATGTGAGAACCTGGTTGCAAATTCAGGGGGGCATAATAGCCACACTGTAAGTGGTTCTTTGAGCCATATTCCACTTGGAAAAGATAATGAATAGTGGAATCCAGCTTTTCAAGACTTTGATCACAGATTTCCATTAAACCAACAGATGAAGGAGGCCTGAAGGGGTGGATCCCCTGAATCTTTGGAAGGGTGTACTTTTCTTGCTTCCACTTTGGACTATGACAACAACAGATTCCAGTGGCTTAGGCTGGGTAGTCTGGATGAAGGATCAAGTTCTTCTGGGAAATGATTTCTTCCTCAGAGGAGGCATTCCTGTGACTATGCGACTAGAACAAGGTGGAGTTAATTCAGCTGGAATTGTTACACGTTTCATTATTCTGGTGGGAAAGGCAATCCTTATTCAAACAGACAGAATAACTGCAAAATACTATATACTCAGGCGGCGGGATGAGTGGGGGGATTAATCTCCTTCTCTTTGAAAATGACCAAGTCAGTATTCTCTTGGGCAGAGAAGGGACTGTGGTCCCTGTCAGCAATTCACATTCAGGGGCTTAGGAACCAATTGGTAAACAACCTGGGCGGAAAATTCCCTTTGTCTCAGGACATTTTTTCCTACATCCCCATTTATTTCCGAAACTATGTCAGAGGTGGGAGAGGACTGTAGAAAATGTCTTTGAAAGTCTGAAGAATGATTTTCTACCAGTTTGCTGCATGAGAAGGAAGGAGGAACTTTCCTGGGGAACAAATGCTCTATCTTGCCCATGGCCCAAAGGTCTACTGTTTTGCTTTCCCTCTATCCCCTCTGATTTTGAAATGTATTATTTGCATAAGGAGAAGGAGGCAACAGTTATTCTGACAGCTACAGGTTGGCCACACTCATCTTGGTATCCCCTCCTGATATTAATGAAAACATGTCTAGAGCAGGTTCTTCCAATTGGGACGTCAGATTTACGGGAAGAGTTCCAAGAAGCCTACCGATACGTTTTCTAGAAACATGGAGTTTGGTTTTTAGACCACCCCCCCTAAAACTAAGGACTCAGTCAGTTTGCCAACCAGAGAAAGAAAACCAGTTACACTGAAACCACCCCACAACCCACTGAGCAATATTTGAGTGAGATGTGTTTCAGGTAATGATCAATCCCATGAGATACTACAGGAATACTTAGTAGAACCCTAAACCCTTTTTCATTATGGAATAACACACTAGAACATGAGGGCTGCACTTTAAAGATTTGTTTTACAATCAAAACCCGAGACTAGTACACACAATATGAATTGTAACTATAAGAAAGATAAAAAAGAAGATAGTAGCAATGGTTACAAAAAGTGTCAATAAAAGGAAAAATTTCAACATGATATCATACACTTATAGAAATTTGCCCCTTATTCTGCTATTTTAAACATTGAGCTAACTCTTGTGTAGCAGAAAATAAAATCCTATTTTGAGTGTCAGAGATGGTTCACACACCTGCAGACCTGTTTTACCATTAGGGCTTATGTTATATATAATAGCGTAGCCTGCTATACTTGTTGTGTCTGGCCAGCTGACTTGGTAAGTACATTAAGTGAAGAAAGAGTGCTTCCCTTCCAGGTAATGGCAAATCTTGGAGGGTCTAGTGGTCAACCAAGGCATGGTTACTTTTTTACGTGCTCGTCACTGCGATATGGAAGCCTTTGTTAATATGATAACAACGGTGAATGCACAGATCCTATTAGTATATCTCGGGGAGTGAGACATGTTCGCCGCTGTACTTTTTTTTTATACATGTTAATGGGCTAGAAGCCGCTTTGATTCAGCAGGGCAGACACATGCCAAGGGTTAAGGACAAGGCGGTCCATGTCCTCCTGTATGCTGATGATGCCGTTTTAATGGCAAGAAACCCCAATGGGTTTAAAATTGTGTTGGATGCCTTTGTTGATTTTATGTCTAAATTAAACCTCGAAACCAATCCATCCAAGATCTTTGTTATTGCCCGTGGTTCTAAGAACCTCAAGTGTCGTAGTATGGCTTTATAGGGAAAACCCATTATTTGAACGCATGAATTCCTCTACATAGGTGTTATATTTAATTCTAAAGGCAGTTGGGAACCATGCCTGTCTAAACAGGCACTGAGGTTTTCCAATTCTGTTGGGTTTCTATTTAACCTGGCCTCTTGTATCAATAGCAAACAGATCGGCCCCAAACTAGAAATCTACAACAGGAAGCGTTTACCTGTTTCAACATACGACTCTGGGATGTAGGGCTACAAGGATGTGAGAGCACTGCAAATGGAGGAGAATAGGGTCTGCAGATGCCTTTTGGGCCTGCCTGTCAGCTTTCCTACTTTTGCTCTTCGCGAGGAGCTGGGGCTTGCTTATGTGGAGGATTCAATTAAACTTGCCCCATTATTATTATGTTGCTGAATCTGGGGCAATCTGCAGGTGGCTCTTAATAGGGAAATTATCGAAGATTGCTGTTTTGTGATCTTGGGCTCCAAATCCCTTGGTTCTCATATATCCAATCAGTTGCCAATAAAATGGGCAGACCCTCACATTTTTTCAAATTCTTGATGCTTAAGCCCCAAGTGAATTTGCCTAAAAGTGAATTTTCTTGCAGATAGGAGGGATGAGAGGGAGGTAGCAGAACTAGCCAAGCACACAAACTTAGAGCATCTCATGATTTGCACGGCCGTGGGAGCAGAACCTTATTTGGATATGGTTACCAATAGTTGGGACTGGATCCTCCTTACTAAAGGAACCCCAGGGATCGTCCCTCAGCCCAACACTGTTCAACATCTACATGGCCCCGCTCGCACGCATCGCCGGACAGCACGACCTCAACATAATCTCCTACGCCGACGACACCCAACTGATCCTCTCCCTCACCAAGGACCCCCTCGCCGCCAAATCCAACCTCCATGAAGGGATGAAGGCCGTCGCCGAATGGATGAAGATCAGCCGACTAAAACTGAACACGGAGAAGACAGAGGTCCTCATCCTCGGCTTCAACCCCACAGCCTGGGACGACTCCTGGTGGCCAACGACGCTGGGAGCAGCCCCGACACCCACCGACCACGCACGCAACCTGGGAGTCATCCTCGACTCAACGCTCTCCATGGCCAAGCAAGTCAACGCAGTCTCATCCTCCTGCTTCAACACCCTCCGCATGCTTCGCAAGATCTACAGGTGGATCCCAACAGACACGAGAAGAACAGTCACCCAGGCCCTCGTCAGCAGCAGACTCGACTATGGGAACGCCCTCTACGCGGGAGCCCCGGCCAAGCTCATCAAGCGACTGCAACGCATACAAAACGCCTCCGCACGCCTGATCCTCGATGTACCACGCCACAGCCACATCACCCCCACCTGAGGAACCTGCACTGGCTCCCCGTCGACAGGAGAATCTCCTTCAAACTCCTCATCCACGCACACAAGGCACTCCACAAGACTGGCCCAGCCTACCTCAACAGACGACTCCTCTTCTACATCCCCAACCGCCAACTCCGCTCCGCCCGACCTCTCCCTCGCCACCGTCCCTCGCATTCGAAGAACCACCACCGGCGGCAGATCCTTCTCCCACCTCGCCGCCAAGACCTGGAACACCCTTCCACTAAACCTACGACAGACCCAAGACCTGCTGACCTTCAGGAGGCTACTCAAGACCTGGTTGTTCGACCAGTAGCAGCACCCCCCTTTTTTCTCCCCCAGCGCCTTGAGACCCTCGCGGGTAAGTAGTGCGCTTTACAAATTCTGTGATTGATTGATTGACTAAATTAAGATTTGGCATCATCTGATGTTATTTATGTTTTCCCTTGGTGCAGTTTCACCGGTCGTCCATTATGATTTGTTTTTTATGCGTCCTCCACCCAAAGCTTATTGCATTCTACCTTTTTCTGTAAATTTTATGTGGCATACACTAAGCAATTTTTAAATCCCATCTTGAGAAGTTCTGGCTTTGTTATATGTAGGCCTGCTTTGTTATTTTCAAATAAAGTACATTCCGTTGCAGTTAGCACCATTTACAGTATGAACATAGAGCAAGCATTTGCGTGAGGCAAAGAGGTAGCATGCCCTCCCATGGGGCCGCATACAGGCATCTATGAAAAATCGTTATTAGGGTTTCAGTTTTAAACATCACATATACATCTCATATTTATATCAGGTACTGGACTTCATCATTGCATGACTGGATCACTGAAACAATCAATTAAAGGGGATAAAACTTGTGGCCTTAGTACTTCTGTGACCACACTATCGCTGCCTGGGCATACCCCAACACCCTTACCCATTCTCCCAGTCTCCCTCATCACTTTCCTGTTCTTCTGGTTGTTGAACATTCGCATCGTTTGCAGTTCCTGCCCTAATAAGTAGGTAAACCTTAAATGGTCCGCATATGTCACGCGGTCTGCTACGGATTGACATCAAGGTGTTAAATGTGTCTGCATTGGTATTACAATAAATCATATTGGCATGCCATTCTGGAATTGTCAGTATCGGGCCTCTCATCCAGTGCATCGCAACCCTTCTCTTTGCCAGTAGCAGGCCCGTTGCCACCAATCTTCTATATTGTTTTGGTATATCATAGTCAAATCCCAGTAAGGCTAGCATTGGAGATTCTGGAACCGTTTGCCCCACCATCCCATAGGGCTCATTCACCACTTTTAACCAGAATTTGTGTATTTCAGGACAGAACCAAGCAAGAATGCCAAACCCAGCTCTCTCAGCGCTGCATCTTATGCATTTGTCATCGCCTTGCAGGCCATATTTAAATAAGCGTGTTGGGGTATAATATACTCTGTTGAGGTATTTAAAGTGCACCAGCGGATGCCTGCCATTTTGCGATATGTTCTTAATGATTGAGCAAGAGTAGGCCCGCTGTTTGTCCGTTATTATTACGCCCAGATCCTCCTGCCATTCCTGCCCCGCCTTTTTATTTGGTGGAGCAACTCTATGTTGCATAAGTTTATATAGTGTTGAAATCCTGCGGGCAGGAGAGGTTGTCTGGAGTAAATATGTTGGAGGGGTTATTTCAGATGGTTCTGCTCTATCTGCTCCCAGCAGCGCACGCAGCGACTGATATCCTCTATGGAAATGATATCGAGTGACCAGTGTTGCCTCCAAAAGCAAGTCTTGAACCGCTTCCCAAGTAGTAAGAGACCCATCTTTGAAAAAGTCTCCCATGTTGTGTATTTTCACCCTTTTCAATGTCTGTGTTATTTCCCTATCTGCACTTAAGGGAAACCATGCGCGCCACTCTTTTGGGAGCTTTGGTGAATATAGTCGCGAAATCTGCATGGCATCTGCCGTTTTCTTAAGTGGATAACACGTAGTACCTATAGGGTGAATTGTGCGGAATTTACATCGGGCTGTACTTAACAGGTAGCATGGGAGCGTCAATGGATCGGCAGCTTCCCTTTCCAGGTACAAGTGTGGGAGATCCAGCTGCCCATGAATCCAATAATGTGCATGTATGGTCTGCGCTGCCCTGTAGTATATTTCAAGGTCTTGTGAATCCAGCCCACCCATCGAATAGGGGAGGGTTAATATGGACCATCCCACGCACGGGTGTTTCCCAGCCCACGCCAAGCGAGTCAAAAGTGTGTGCAAAGTACAAAATATTGCTTTTGTTAATATTGGTATACTGGCGAAAAGGAATCTGGGGAGGACAATCATGAGAGGGGCAACCGTATCCAGGTCCCTATTAACTCTGATAAATGTTGCACAGCTTTCCCATAGTTCTCGCTTATTACCACTTCAGGGTCGGTATGAATCTGAATCCCTAGGTATCGCACCGGTTCATTGGTCCACACCGAGGGGAATTCTGTTTGTAAAGGCGTGGTGGATGGTGTAAGTGGGAATATCAATGATTTTCCCCAATTTACTCGCAATCTCGAGTGGCCACCAAACCTCACCACTTCCCATAGTACCGATGCCAGATTTTGTTCAGGGTTCCTCACATATAACAGAGTATCATCTGCATATGCTCAAATTATTAACTTATAGTTTGGGAATCTTATTCCCCATTGCGCAGGCCAGAGGCTCCGTGGCCAATGTACACAACAGTGGGCAAAGTGGGCATCCCTGCCGCATGCCGCTTGTAATTGCTATATGGGCAGACATCTTCCCGTTCATGTATACTCGCGCTGTAAGATTCGAATACAAAACTTGTATCAGTTTTATATAAATATCACCCACCCGAAGTAGCACCGCCAGCATGAAGGACCAGTCTACTGAATCGAATGCCTTTTCATCATCTAAAAACACTGCTGCAGCCTGAACCCCCGGGTCTATCTGTGCAATAGCGCCAAAAAGAGTACGAAGATTACTAGTCAGGGATCTCCCAGGGATGAATCCAGATAGTTCTGGCCCTACAATGCCAGGCAATAGGGGGGTGAGTCTGTTCGCTAGGATCTTGGCAAATATTTTCGTGTGAGTATTCATCAATGATAGTGGTCTGTAGGTGGAGAATTGCTCCGCAGGCTTCCCTGGTTTCAGGATTGCTATTAGCATCGCTTCTCGCATAGATGGGGGCATAGTGCCATTGCGGGCCATCTCTTTGTAGAGATTCACCATATGGGGAATGAGCTTATCTTGATATGCCTTATAGAAAGCCACAGTAAGGCCATCCATACCAGGCGTCTTCTCAATAGACATTTCTTTAAGTGCAGAAATTATTTCTGTTGGGCGGAGTGGAGCCATCAGCCTTTCCCTATTGGCATTCGTAAGCCACTTCATATTGATGTGGGCTAAATAGTCTATGGTGTCTTTGTTTGTTTGAATAGGGCACAATGCATAGAGCTCGGTGTAATATGTGCAGAACCTATCCACAACTTGCGCTGTTACGCATATATGCTCGCCTGCATCTCCCTGCACTATTAGCACCTCATTTTCTGCTTTGTTTGGTTGGGTCAGGGCCGCTAGGGTGGCACTCGGTCTCTCACCTTCCCCGTATACCGTATCCGTGGCATACTTACCTAGGTGTGTGAGCTAATTCTGGGCAAATTCGTTGTATTCTTCCAGCGTAGTTTAATCTGCGCTTGGAGTCCCGGGCTAGGTTTCACCACTAATGCCTGCTCTAGTGTTTTCAGGTCCCCTTCCAGTTTCTGTAGCCGTTCTTGGATAGAGCGCAATACCCCAGCATGTTTTGAAATTGTGATGCCACGAATGTACACTTTGAAGGCTTCCCAAAGCGTAGCCATCTTAGAAACACTGCCCATATTAGTCTTGAAGTATTCATCAATAGCCTGTGCAAGGTCATCGTGGAACACTGTATCTAGCAGTTAGTACTGCGGGAAGCGCCATGTAAATGTTTTAGGCTGCATATCTGCAATGTTTAAGGTAAGTTGCACTGGGGAGTGGTCAGAATAGGTTCTGGGCAAGTGTTTACAGTGTTCCATGTATGGTAAAAGGCAGCAGGATATCAGCCAGTAGTCTATGTGCGTATGAGTATCATAAACAGATGAGTAGTGCATGTACTCCCTGCCCTGTGGATTACCATGTCGCCAGGAGTCTACCATCCCACTAGTGTCGGCTATTGCAGAGATAGCACGTGCAGATGCCGCAGGCAGGCCCTTGGACCTATCCATTTCAGGGGACAGGACGCAATTAAAGTCACCTCCCCATATATGCGGTATGTGGCTGTACTTTATTGTTTTATTATGTAGCATGTGGTCAAATTGTGGTCATCATAGTTAGGGCCATATACACCTATCATTAGCGCCTCAAAGCATCCCTGTCTGCAGTGAGCAATTGCATATCTACCTTCCTTGTCAAGGTGCACTTCCGTGAGTTTAATACAAGAGACTCGTCGGGCCCATACCAGGACCCCGCGTGCATGTGATGTGAACCCAGCTGTGAGGCAGGCTCCCTTCATTCTGCGTTGAGACAATAGATTGGTCTGGGGATCCAGATGCGTCTCCTGTAGTATGGCCACATCTATATTTTGTCTTTGTAAGTACAACACTACCTTGCGTATTTTACTGTGGTCATTTAGCCCCATTACATTCCAGGTCTGGAATCTCAGTGTAGCCCCTTGTGTAAGTATAGGGTTAGCATTCCTGGGTATGTCTCCCATTACGCAGGTCATTGATATGCCTGTCAGAGCCCGCTCCCCGCCAACCACATCTGATTTGACAATATTTATGGTGCAACAGCATAGAAAAGCAACACAATCTCCCCTCCTCCACCCACACCATGTCTCTAAAATGAAGACTTAGCTCACATATTCCCACACACATCAACACCCTTAAGGTAACTAGAGAAGAAAGAAAGAGAAAAAGAAAAGAGAGAAATACTCCAAACATACTATCCACACAACCAGTGTGCGTAACACTTGAGGGAGGAGAATGCCGTGCCTTTACTGCTTGCACAAGCTATATATTTATGTTGTCTCAATGTTACCTTATCGCCGCTACAACATATCATTTCTGTTGTATAAAAACTTAACTTAAAGGACAGGTGGTTACACCCAAAGTTCTCCGTTAGAAATCCCCCTTGTTCAAAATCGGTTATACTCAGAGTTCTAACTCAGCGTTTCACTAAACTAGATAGGTGCACTCAGGGGACTCCCCTCCACGCTGACACCCATCTGTCTTTATAAGAACTTAGTGTCTCAGGGGCATATTGAACAATCTTGAACAATTTTGTTTTCGGGTTGCGGATATAGTTTATTCCTTTGTCAAGTCTATACATGGATACCGTGGTCTCCGGAGCTGATATTTGTTAGTCTTGCTGGTCTAGGTCACTGGAGGGTGCACAATGCTCTTCTGTGCAATCAGCTGCCCCACGGTTTTTCTTTGCGGTTTCCAGTCTTTTGAGTATCTGTTGGAGACTCTTAGGGTCAGTGAAGATTTTGGGTTTGCCTTCCACCACCACTCGCATCCGCGCCGGGTAGAGCATGGCGTATTCCAGATTGAGCTCCCAGCGCTTCCGTTTCGCTGGACCAAATTATCATTGTGCCTCTTGTACTTGTGGGGTGAAGTCTTGATACAGGGAGAGGTCAGAAACCTCATATCTAAGCGCTTTAGTTCCCTGGCGCGCCTTAGTGCAGCGTCCCTGTCTTGGTAAACAAGCAGCCTTGCTACAATGGGGCAAGGCAGCGCCCCCGGCACTGGGCGCAGGGCTAGCGAGCGGTGGCATGCTCTACTATGAACGCAGCTGAAAAGGTTTAACGGCCCAATAGTGCAGTCAATAAGTTCTCAATAAAGGTTTCCATATTTCCAGTAAGTGTCGACTACACCAGGCCCACTATATGCAGATTATTCCTTCAAGAGCGTGCCTCCAAGTCTTCCGCCTTGTTTTGCACGGATATTAGTAACTTCTCCTCTTTTTGGTGCGCTTCCAGGATTTGGGTTTGAGAGTCTTCTACGTCCGAGATGCGCCTTTCAACCATGTCAAACCTCTCTGAGTGCTTGTCAATTCTTTCTGACATGTGGTCCATGCAATAAGAGAGAAAGTCGATCTTCCCATTGATAGTGGTTAGGCTTTGTTGCATGGTCATCAGCATTTGTTTAATGTCGCCTCCACACTCCCCTCCTGTTGCCCCCTCCTCCTGCTCCTGTGTAGGTGTATTTTCCTTGCGAGTTCTCGTAGACTTGCGTTGGTCAAAGTTTAATTTGGGCTGCTTTCTGTCCGGTTTCCCCATCTTGCCTTGCTTGTGTGTGTGGTGGCGGCTCTTCCCAACACCCATTAGGGCCCTCAATTAGATCACCAGGCCCCAGCCTCTCCCAGCTGGAACTCCACCCTCTCTTGTCCACCCAAGGCAGTAGTGCAAGCGTGTTTTTACTTGTTGATTGCCAGGCGTAGTGAATTGCCAAGTGTCCACAAAGGCTGCCGCCCAGCACCCAAGTGCTACCGCCGACTGCTCTGCGCCACCCCTTCCAAAAATCAAGGCCTCAATCTGCCAGGCTCAAGTTGAAGGCTCCTCAGTCACCCTCTTGCTGCATCAGCAGTGTGCAGGTCAAGGGGCAGCCATGTCGCAGATCACAGCAGGCGCAGGCCCAGGCCCGGGCCGGCGTAGAGCTGATCGATCTTCAACACATCCGGCTCCCCAGGCAGCCAAACAGCGCCCCGTCTGCACCCTCTCCTACGCGCCTCTGACACTCCCTCAGAGCACTCCCGCCGGCTCCGCAGGCGAGCGCACCAGAGCTCTGCGTGGTCCCCAGCCCCTCCACACCAGGCAGCTCACCTCAGAAGCACCACTCGACCGAAAGGGCAGCCAGACCGGTCACAGCAGAGAGGGTCACACCTCTGTCGGCCGGGAGACTGCAACATTCGGCCCAGGCTCCGCAGGTCGACTAGGCCGCACCAGCCGACCATCATCACGGGTTCCAGAAGCAGCTCCCAGAGGACAGAATCGGCGTGATCGCGGGGTCCAAATCTATGGTGCCCTCCGTCCAGTTTATTTAATGGCAGTTAGCAGCGATATTGCACGATTTTGGAGGATTTTGTGACGACGGCTCCGGGAGCTTGCCTAGAGTGCGCCCATCTTTGGATCAGGCAAGCTCCGCCCCCATTTCTTCAGCAACTTAGCTCACCTTTTGTATTGTCCTGTGTCAGCTCTTTTTTAAAATCTGCTCTTTGTCATAGGAAAAAACTGCTGGTTTAATGTTACTGATTTGCTTGTACGTATTTTCTGATGATCCATGATTTTTGTGTTTGTGTTATTTATTGATTTATGCTTTTTTACATTTAAGTCTGTATGTCTTGTTTGCTTAAATGATTGTTTTGAAACTATTGAATAAAGTTATCAATCAATCACTAAGCTAACTCTTGCTTAGCAGAAAATAAAAGGCTATTTTGAGTTTCAGAGATGGTTCACACACCTGCATACCAGCTTTACCAATAGGGCTTATGTTATATATAATAGTATAGCCTGCTATAATTGTTGTGCGAGGCCAGTTGCACTGATAAGTACTTAAGTGCTTCCCTTCCCGGTAGCCTTCAATATAGAATCAGTGATATGATTCTTCACGGACGGTTTCATTGTTGGGGGCGCTAGAGGGCCGCAAGCAAGATGGCCGCACCTCTGTGAGGCTCCTGGGGCCCTGAATCCAGCATAATCCTTCAACAAGATGGGCCTCAGCTGCCCAAGACTGCTCGCAGTGAGCGGATGACATCCTCGACGTCCTCCGGGGCGGTCTGGCACCGAAATTAATGGCATTGGGGGAAGTTTTAAATTGTTAGGCCCTACGGAGTGCAAACAAGATGGCGGGGGCCTTGGTGGGCGCTGCCAGTGAAAATCGAGGCACTCGTCTGCAACGATCTGGGCTGTACCAAACTGCTGCCTGAGCCCATACTGGACCCTCGTGCTGCGGCTGCTTACCTTGTTGGTCAACGGACTGCGTGCCTCCTGAACAAATGTGAGAGGGCTGCCGGCAGACTGGCGTGTGTCCTGTGTTGTCTCGGCCCGGAGTTTGGCATGCCCCGGCTGCAGCGCGCCTGCTTGCGGTGAGGATGCGCAGCTGGGGCGCGGGGCATCGCGGGACGTGCTGTGGACCGGGAGCCTTGCCGACTCTGATGCCTGGACAAGAGGGCTCAAATTGCAGTGCACGCGCACCTCCCATTCTGTGGTGTACTGACAGTGAGTGTCCCCTGCACCCTGGCTGCTGCGGCGGCGGAGCTCGTGGGGTGTCCGGCCGGAGGCCTGTGGTGTTGCCGGGAGGCAGGCTCTGACTACAGGGCCAACCTTCCCCCGGCTGGAGGGGGAGCGGTCGGGGACTGAGTTGCCACGGATCCTGCAGCGAGCCGAATCTGGAGCGCTGGTGATAGCATGCCACCAACTGTACAACTCTAGATGGGCTGCATTTGCTGGTTTCCCTGGCTGCGTGCATAAAGCACTATCGGAGGTGCTGTGCTGCCTGGCTTTGGACCCTGTGCGGAGAAAGCCATAAACTGCACATAGTAAAGAGACTGTTTGGATGCCACATCCATCCTCGCGTGGAACTCCGGAGCCGCAGAGTATTTAAAAGATCCCCACGCAAAACAGAAGCCACTGACGCGGCGTGAGGAAGCTTCCCTGGGGGATACCAGATACTTGCCTTCTTTCCAGTTGTTACTCATCATAGAAGGCTAGGCGCAAACTGTTCTGTGAGACTGCACAACCCCATACTTTGCACGGGCTGGCACTACACATCCCCACCAACCTCTTGCAGCCAGGGCGGAAAACTTGGCACAGTGCCCGCTGCTGACACACGGACCCTGTATCCCGAACCTCCGGGGCGTAACCCTGGTGTGGCCTGGTTGGCCCTCAGCGCTGCTACTGCCCTTAGTTGACTGGTGTGCCTGTTGCTCTGCCTACCCCCCACCCCTCCGCTACTGATCACTCTTCAAAGTCAAGGGCAGGACGGAGGGCAAACAGGCCAAATTGCCAGTTGAGCTGCGCAAATCGACAAGAAGTCTCAGTGGGGGCATGGCCCCGCCAAGGCAGAGAATTCCCAATCAGTGGGGCAGCCTGAGGACACAATGCGGCAAAGTCTTATATCTATAGAATCCAAAATGGACTCTATGAGCATGCGGATGGATCTCATCACTCAGGGAATGGAGAAACACAATGGGCGCATCAGTGAGACGGAGCACAGAATATCGCAGCTGGAAGACGCCTCATCGTCCGGGGGTGAGCAACTGCATAACATGGAGCGGCTACTGAAGTTATTGCTGCTAAGAACGAAGATTTAGAGGTGTGCTCGTGCCGCAATAATATCCGAATCATAGGAGTACCAGAATCCACTGCCACAGGAAGAATGGAAGACTACGTGGAACGCCTGCTGGTGGATCTGTTTGGGGCTTCCTCCTTCTCTAAGCTCTTGGTGGTGGAGAGGGCCACCGCTCACTGGCGGTCAGGCCGCCCCCGGACGCTGCTACCAGGCCCATCATTGCTCGCCTTCTGAATTATAGGGACAGGGATACTGCCCTTCGCCTAGCACGAAAAAAGCGAGACCTAAATTATGAAGGCAATGCCATATCGATATTCTCTGACTTCACCCTGGCGGTCCAGGAGGCGCGCAAGAAATTCGCCCCTATCAAACGGAAGCTGCAGCAAGCCAACATTCCGTATGCGATGCTATACCCGGTGAGGCTCCGTGTCATGCACCAGGGAAAGCAGCATTCTTTCAGTAATCCCTAACAGGTTCAAGACTTTCTTAAGAAGCTGGCTCGTCGCTCACCTAGACCTGAGGAGAGTGATGGCAGGCCTGGGTCAGGCTCCCCGCTCTCAGAGAATGATTCATTTCAATGGCTTGCTGTAGTCGCCGCCTCAAAGCTCTCTACCCTGGCCCCGTTACTACACGTTGATTGCAGGAAAAGAGAGATTACGCCTCACTGACTTACGAGCAATACTACTTTATCATCCGCCCTTTTCAGTTAAACATCCAAACATTGCAGCTGATGTTGCGGACGTTGAACTTCAACTAGTCCCTGGGCACCCTCGTCCACCGGAGGGGTTGTGCTGGGCCCGCTGGCGGGAATTCTCTGGGAACGACCTGTGCACTCTATGGGCCAGATGTACGACAGAGGAAATAGCGCCTCGCAAATTGCGAGTTATTTGCGACTCGTAATTTGTGAAGCGATATTTCCAATGTACAACAGTGTATTTCACACGGTTAGCGATTCCCAATGGGGTCACAAATTGAGAGGCTCATGAATTTTAATGAGCCTCTCGCAATTTGAGACCCCATTGGGAATAGCAGGTCCTCCCAGGTATGCTGGCCTGCTGGGCTCAGCAGACCATCATGTCTGGGACTGCTTTTAAATAAAGCAGTTTTTTTTTTGTTTTGTTTTTTAATACAGCCCGTTTTCCTTATAGGAAAACGGGATGCATTTAAAAAAAATATGTTTGAAACGTTTTCGTTTAATTTTTTAAGGGCAGGCAGTGGCCCCTGGGACGACTGCCTGCCCTTAAAATATTTTCCCCTGCATTTGCAAGGGGAAGGGGTCCCCTGGGGACCCCTTCCCTTTGCGAGTGCATTAGCACCCTCTTGAAGAGGGTGGTCATTTGTGAGTGTTTTGCGCCCGCAATTGCGGACGCAAAACATTCTTACATAGGGTTGCGCTCGCTATTAGGAAGGGAACGCCCCTTCCTAATAGCGAGTCGCAAAACCCTATTTTGCGAGTCGCAAAAAATTGTGAGTCGCAAAATAGGGTTTGTACATTCCCCATGCTGTTTTTGCATGCGCAAACAGGTTTGCAAACCCGTTTGCGCATGCAAAAATGGTTTTACATCTGGCCCTATATCTCTAGGAGCTTTCCCACTTTCCTGACCTGCCCCCCTTGGGTGTATTTCTCCTTCTCTTTTCTTACTTTATTCTCTTCATCATCTTTCTATTGTTGTAGTCCATACTGTTATGCTGTTCTTAACCTGCGTGGCATGGACAGTCCTTATCCTGATTGTTGCTTACCTTGGGGGAAATGGGCGAGTAAGTCTCGAGTACGGGTTTGGGCCTTAGGCGTGGGTGGGGAGAGGGAGGGATTTTTTTAATGTTCTTGATTGTAGTATCCTTTACACAGTGTCTTACAAGCATGCAACATTACACACATGCAACACTTCTGGTTACTATACCCTTGGACAGATGCGTGCGGCTCGCCATTGCTCCTGATTTACAAAACAGATGTGGCATGGTTGGCATAGTATATAATCTGCTGACCTGGAACGTGCGAGGGCTGCGCCACCCTCGTAAGTGCAGGCTCACATTGGGCTACCTAACAGGACATAACGTTCACATTGCCATGCTGCAAGAAACTCATCTAGACCCCCAGATCTCACCTCTCTTTGCTGGGAAATGGGCTGCTCACAGATGCTTTGCGTCATACTCTACATATGCTAGGGGGTAGCCATTTTAATCAGACCCACAGTTCCTTACCAGCCGGCAGGCTCTATCCGAGACCCAGAGGGACGTTACTGCATTATGTGGGGGCACATAGCTACACATTCGATCACCTTAGTTAATTGCTACGGCCCCAATTTTGATGATCGCCCTTTTTTTTTTACAGTCTTTGGGGTCTAGTAATGGGTATACGATCCACTCAGGTGGTTTGGGGTGGCGATTTTAATGTTTCACTTAACCCACACCTGGATCATTCTCGCAGCTTACCTGGTACTCTCACCAAAGCGGGGCAGCATTTGGCAGACATACTGACTGAACATGAACTATTTTATGCCTGGAGAACTCTGCACCCAACACTCAAAGAAGGCACATGCCACTCATCTGCACATTCTAGATGGTCCAGCATTGATTTTTGGCTGTTGACGAAGGGCTTGTGCACCTGGTTAGTTGAAGCAACACGTCTTCAGATCAATCCGATTTTTTTAGATGCGACCTAAGCCTTTGATTCGTTGGAGTGGGATTATATGTTCTCCGTGTTACGCAGAATGGGCTTTCCCCCCATTCATTGATTGGCTCGCATTGCTTTATGCTCAGCCACTTGCCGCAGTCCAGGTTAACGGCAAGCACTCCCAACTATTCCAGATCACACGCGGCACTAAGCAGGGCTGTCCTCTGTTGCCCCTCCTCTGTGATCTCGCTATTGAGCCATTTGCAGCTAAATTAAGACAGTATCACAAAGACTGTGTTTTATGCTGCCCCTCCAGGCATATATTAGTGCCCTGATATGCTGACGATATCACCCTCTACATTCGAGACCCCAGCACTAACTTAAACCCTGTACTTAGGGAGTTCATCCAGTTCGGGGAGATATCTGGCATAAATATCAATTGGGAGAAATCTCAGCTGTTCCCCCTTACTCCAATCACACCACAATTCCCGCTGGACTATCCATTGTCACGGTGTGACTCGGAAGTAAAATATTTGGGCGTAATGGTCTCAAGAGATTGGGAAGAGACGCTGCGAGCGAACTATGGCACTGCTATGGTGTCCATCACCAACTCAATTACCAGATGGATCTCATTGCCCCTGTCACTGGCCGGCCGAGTCTCCCTAATTAAAATGGTAATAGTGCCTAAGCTCCTTTACCATTTTCTTTAAAATTTCATATCACCCTGACCACCCTTTTTTCCGCTCACTCCAAACCCAATTGGTCAGACTGGCATGGGGGGCAAACAGCCCAGGGTGAACTGGGATGTGCTTGCCCGGCCCTTCTCGTGTGGAGGTTTCGAGGCTCCAGACATGGAGCTATATTTCCTCTGTGCACAAGCCCACTACATGCACTATTGGCTTTGGCCCCAACCGTTCATGCCTCACCTAGCTGTAGAGCAGGGATATGTGGCTCCCATCCCTACCACCTCCTACCTTGGTGCCTCGGTTCCTGAGAGGGGCTATGGACACTCCACAATTGCCTGTACTAACCTTGCATAGCGTAAGCTAGCCAAGAAAATGAATAAGCCTGTCTTGTACTTGCCATTCCTACCCGTACAGCACCATCATCTCCTCTCAGTCACACATGAACGACTGTGCCATAACATACTTCATAAACATGGACTTACTCACTGGGGAGATTTATATCACAACGGTGCTTTCAAAGACTGCAACACCTTACTTGGGGGCGAAGAGGTTACAACTCTGGAAACCTTCATGTATGTCAGACTTTAACTGAAGGTCAAGGCCTACATCCCTGATTTTACCCGGGAGCCCCCAATACTTGACAGTTTGCATACCTTGGCGCAGACGACAACTCCTACACACGCGGTGTCTAGATTATACCATGCTGCTCCAGTGGTGTAACGAAACTTGAGGGGACCCCCCTGCAAAGTACATGGAGGGGGCCCCAATGCTCTGGACCCAGTCAGGAGCTCTCAAGCCAGGGCCAGACTGGGAACTCAAAGCAGCCCTGGCATATTTTGTCAGACCAGTCCCTCTATGGTATGTAGCGAGCCAGCCTGACTCTTGCAAGTGGGCTTGGGGGGGGTTCTCCCCCAATAATCTTTTTTTAAATGGCAAAAGCTGTGTATTATACAAAATATTTTTCATTGTATATTGAAATGCATTCACTTTTAAAACATAGTAAATGATGACCTTACAGTGCACCGGGATACCCAGTCATACCCACTTCTTACAGAGAAAGTAGACCAGAGAAGCACCACTAAATTTGTATCTCTTTCTTTTGCATGTTTTCCATCAAAGGTCACTGCTTTGTCTGTAATGTTTGGCACCGGAGGGTAGAGCGTGGGTGGCAGACAGAAGCCACATGGAAGTCTAGCTCAGTTTGGTCTCGAGGATCCGTCCAAGAAGAGCTAAGCCAGAGCAATCATCTGCGTGGAGGGTCCGATCTAGCTGCTGTGCAGGAGCTCCTCAAGGCCCAACACCCATATGGAAGCAGGATACCAGGAGAGAGGAAAAAGGCCAGGCTGAGCCCATCTCCCACGATGCCTCATTTGGAAAGTAGCCTGCGCAACTGGGGGCTGCCAGACACTGAAAACATCCCAATAGAAGCAACGCTTTCCCACCACCTCTCCCTGAGAAGAGAAATACAGAACCCCCAAAGAGGAAGAATGCAAAGAGGTTCTGGGTCCACTTCCTGCTCAGGTGGAAATATGCCTCAGAGGAGCTGGCAATGCCCATGAAGACTGAGGCAATGCAGCTGGAAAACTGCCGGATGGAGCCCTTCACAAACGCAAGGGAGCTGGCTGTATAAACCTTCTTGTGCCCAGCCCCTTCCCTGGTGTGTCTTAGTGCACTTAAGTAGACCTCTATCTGCCTGCAGCACTCTTTAAATAAGCAATGGTATGCCGTATCACAGCCCGGTAACATAACACAATATAAAAGCATAACAACTTAACACATAGAAAAACTTGCCACACCATACTATTGAACAACATAACATACCATGCAATTTCATTGTACGATAACCCAACATACATGACAAAGCAGCTCTTATAAGGTGGTCCGATTCTTACAATGTTGCTCTCATAGTTTTATGTTTAATATAACCTTTCTTTAAAACAGCATGATCACAGATTTTTAACGTTTTCAAAATCATCTTTAGAGTTGCACTTTCGTCAAACAATCTACTACACTCTGTTAGATTATGCTCGCTATTGCTCTTTAATGCCATGTATAAGTTAGCATTCGCTATGCCATTTTCTTTACATGCGCCATTTTATGTACTGATCGAAACTAATCCTGTGTAATTCCAAGAAATGCTCCTTGCGGAGTTTTGTTTCTGCAATGAAGAATTGTCTGTGCCAGGGCATAGCTTTCCCTTGGTAAAGGCCCGCTCCCACCTGTCTGGCAGTTTGGTCGCGGCCCTGGGTGGAACGGCCTTGAAAGTGTTCTGAGCTGTGCAAGATACGAGAGTAGAAGCTTTTTTCTGTCTTTATGCTGTTCGTCTACATCTGTTGGGAAAATTCCATTGTGGGTGTGTTATTAGTTGACCATGCAGTGCATATAATGTATCTTTATGCTTACAGTTCCTCAGTTCCCTCTGTAACACTCGAGACTGTGCAGACGGGGACCTGCTCTGAGCGTATGCAATAAATGATTATTGGTGTATATTCTCCACTGTTTCTCTGACTCTTCATTTAGTATGGAAGGCTGAGAGGTGGTCAGTGGTGACCAGGGTGGCCCTAATCGGATCACTTCCTTCAATTTGGCACCCAAACAGGGACTCATTCGGGGCATGACCCATCCATTTTCCACAGACGGAGTGGAGGACGAGGACATCATCAGGTCAGACTGATGGCTCAGGGATCCCTGCATGAAGAGATACGTTTCTCGCAGCTGCTGACTCTGTCCCACCGGAGGGTGCCTCGCCCAGCAGTCATCCCGGCTGGAGTCCTGAACGGCGACCCCATGATCTGACTGTTTGGTCTGAAGAGTCAGCAGTGGAGAATTGGTCTATCTGTTCGCCTGACACTAGGTGAGTCTGTTTCAGTTTATGTGGTACCACCGTAAATGGGTTTTGTTTCAGCAATAGGACTGTTTTGGTGAAAAGTGCTTTCAAATACTTGCCAGGTAAAATAAGGATTTTGTTTCTCTTTTCTTTGCAATGCCTGGTTTCAGTAAGATTCAGAGTTTCTGCTGTTATTGTTTTTCTAAAGATGCATGGTTGGAAGAATCCCAGCCTGCACCTCCTGAGGGTAGTCCAAATTTTGATGTGTATGTAAAACATGGCCTTGGCCCTATTATGTTTAGTACATTATGGCACAAATATACGAGGGACAATGCAGAGTTACAGTGGCCTTTGACAGGCTCTTTTGACGAACAAAAAATTGGATTTTTTCAGGAACAGTTGTTTAAAAGACGTAGTAGACAGTCTATGTTTGACTCCCTTCATACTTGGCGGAAGGAGGCCAAACAGAGACGATTAAAAATGGAGAAAGCTACCAGAAAAAGAAATATGCAGACAATTACACAAAAGGCCATAGATTATGATAAAGACAAGCAGGAGAAAGGAATAGAACGCAAAGACAGAAGATTCTGGTTGCAGATTGATAAGTCCTATATGGCTCAGGAAGATGGTGATACTTTTATGGAGGCCTTGTTAGATAGCCAACCCCGCCACCATATGGCCCAGAATGGATATACCCCGTTGTTCCTCATCAGCAACAGCTGAAACTGCTACACCTACCGCCCCAGTTAACGTACCCCCTACTCCTTCCCTTCCATCACAACATATGACTGCAGCAATGCCCGTTACTCCCGTTACAGTCACTCATCCTTCATTAACACTTGTTACTGACACACCAGTGCGCGGTCCGGAAGATAGAGGTTTAACTGGATTCAGGGAACGGTTGGGTCCTTTAATGCGATCTGGTGTGGGGGAGGAAGAGAAAAAAGTAATACGGAACAGGCAATACGGTGGGCTCGCAACACAATTTACAGTCTTGATGACATATGGCAATTAATGCGAGATTTGGACCCTTTATACAGCAACATGCCCTTAAATATATGTCCGCCACACTAATTGACCTCTGGGGCACACACATTGAAGTGGAAGCACCCCAAATACTATTTGATATTAGTGAAGGCGCTTATGTAACTAACATGGAGCCGGCCCAAGTGTTCAAGAATATTTCCACTCTAGTTACGTATAGAGGCAGACTACATGATAAGAGTCTCACTAACATAACTCAGTTCCCAATGCGAGAAGTTCACCCCATTTACCACCCGGAAATCCCTGCAGTAAAGGATCAACATGGAGTGATTACCAGACCGGCTGTGGCTGCCCGCTTTCAGGAACAATGGGTTTATACTCCATGGAAAAGAAGTGAGGTTCTGGCCCTGAAGGCTACCTTGCCCGCACCTAGGAAAAATTCTACTGCTTACTATAAAGAATTGACAGAAGCTGCCTCTTCTAGTGTGATGACTCTTGCGGATATTGAAATGTTTTTTGGTCTACTAGTCCCAGTTGATATTTGGCGACAGGTACATACCCAAGACCATATTGCTGAGTTGGGTGGAACGTGGGAAGCGATTAGGGGTTGGGACCAAGATAGAAAGCCAGGAGACAAACCAGGTGCTGAGGTACTTGCTTTACCCGGTCGCATAATAAAGTACATGCAAACACTCATCCCTCCCAAGAACGTTAGTTGGGAAAGACTGACTGCCTGCCGGCAGAAGAAAGACGAAAGTGTTTCTGATTTCTTCACCAGGTTTGAAGTGACGTTTTTGGATTATAGTGGGCAGGATATATCTACAGAGGGGGGAGTCCATTTATTTGTTGATAGGTTTGTCATTAATCTCCTTCCGGAAATGTCTAGACTTCAAGCATCCGAAAGCACCTGGTCCACGTCTTCCCCCTCTGTGATTCTAAATATGGCCCAATATTATGAGCATAGGGATAATGAAGAAAAAGACAAAACTGATTCAAAAAAATAAGGATCTGAAGACCAAGGTATTATTGCAACAGGCATATCGAGGTAACACTAGAGGAAGGGGACCCCAACGACAACTTTCACGCACGAGACAGCCACCAATGACATCTTTGGGACAGAATCAGTGTGCTTACTGCAAGGAAGGTCACTGGCATAGCCAGTGCACTGTACTTTTGCAAAATGTTTCGTCCACTAGAGGAAGGGGTTCTGGGAACAGGGGCCGTGGGAACAATAGACAATACACTACTGCCTATGTAGGCCGTCCCACAAATTATTTCGACGACACCAGGGAAGGACAGTACTACGACGACGATTAGGACGTTGATGACGTGATGGGGATGTCTTTCAGCTAGAACAGCCAGGGACAGGGTAAGGGACCAGTTCTCATACCTGTAGATCAGCGTGGCCTTTATGTCAAAGCGGCTCTGCAAGGATCTACTAAGGAATTCTTGGTTGATACAGGTGCCACAAAGAGCTCCATTTCCCCCAACCTGGTCCCAGGGGAGGCCCTGTCTGGCCATAATAATGTTTTGGTGGGTTTTTCAGGAGTACCAGTTGTAAGCCCCATCTCGTGCCCTCTTGCTCTTACTGTTGGCCCTTTTACTGGGGATTCCCCATTCCTTTTAACATCCAATTGTGGTGAAAATTTAATGGGCTTGGACTTACTCAAGGAGTTGCATGCTACCATATATTGTTTGCCAGATGGTGTTTATATTACCATGAGTCCTGATGTGGGTACCAGACAATGCCTATCTAAAGATGTTCCTCTTCCACCTGAATTTGATCAAGTACCACCCACATTATGGGCAACTGGTGACACAGATTTAGGCTTATTGCACATACCCCCAGTTTCTATACGAGTGAAGGACAACGCTATACGACCACGTATTACCCAGTATAAAATACCAAAGGCAGGAGAACAAGCTCTCCTTAATATTGTTCAGGACCTCATACATAAGGGAGATATCGAGGAGACCACTGGTAACATATGCAATAGTCCTATTCTTCCGGTCCTAAAAAGGGCGTCTCCAGACTCGCTGGTGATGTATATCGTTTTGTGATTGATTTGCGCGAGGTCAATAAAATAGTGGTACCGCAATTCCCAGTGGTTCCTGATATCATCACACTTTTAACAATGATTCCATCTACCGCTAGGTTTGTCTCGGTCATTGATTTAAAAAATGCATTCTTTAGTATTCCCATTCACCCAGACAGCAGGTATTTGTTCGGATTTTCACTGGCTGGCAAAAGTTTCAGATTCTGCAGAGCTCCTCAAGGCTATAGTGAAAGTCCTAGCATTTATAGTCAAGCATTTAAAGGTCAGATGGATTCACTCTCACTTTCTCCAGGCAATGCATTGATACAGTATGTCGACGATTTGTTAATTGCTTCTGATACTGAGCAAGGTTGCAAGGATAGTACTGTGAAATTATTGTTACATCTGGCACACCATGGTCATAGTTTCACTTTCCAAGTTTCAGTACTGTAGACAGGAGGTCACCTTCTGTCGAAGGAGGGTAGAAGGTTAATGCCATAACGCATCAGTACCATTAAAAAAAGGCCCTGTCCACAAACACAAAAGGACGTGCATGCTTTTATAGGCATCACGTCCTACTATCGACAGTGGATCCCTAATTATTCCTTTCTGATCAAACTCCTACTTGCATTAACAACAAACGACATCCATGAGCCTTTACCTTGGACGCCAGATTGTCAGCAATCCTTTGAAGAATTAAAAACTGCTCTTTGCTCTGCTCCGAAAGTAGGCACGCCTGACTACAACACAACAAGCCCTCGTGCTATACGTCCATGAGATGGCTGGTTGTGCTCTCTCCGTCTTGACCCCAAAATGTGGCAATAGACAGAGACCTTGCGCTTATTTCTCTGCTTTGCTTGATCCTCTCGCAAGGGCCCTCCCGAGTTGTCTGCCAGCGGCCGTGGCCACTTCCATCAGACAATCAGCTGGACTCGTACTCGATACTGACACAGTTATGGTACCCCCATGCTGTGGACACACTTTTGAATAAAATTAGGACACAGCACCTTACCAGTGCACGTCTTACCGGCTATGAATTGACATTGTTTGCCAAACATATTACGATCAAAAGATGTGCCACTCTGAATCCAGTCACGTTACTACCCCTCCCTTCCGAGAATGATGCAGTTGACAAACATGATTGTATTTTCCAAACAGAGGAAGAGATGAAAGGACGGGTAGACCTGACTGATGTTCCCTTATCCGATCCCCAAGGGGAACTATATGTTGATGGCTCCTTTTTTAAATTATCAGATGGCACCACCACTGCAGCTTATGTATGCTATCACTAAATTGCGCACAGTTGTAGAGACATCACAAGTCCCCTATCAATCTGCCCAGGCAGCAGAACTTGTTGCCCTTATACGAGCTTGTGAATTGAGTGAAGGGTTAGTTGTCAATATTTACACAGACAGCCAGGATGCATTTAGGGTTGCCCACAACTTCGGGCGACTGTGGGCAGAGAGAGGGCTTCTTACCTCGCATGGTATTAAGATACAGCATGGACATTTGATATTACGATTATTATCTGCACTAGCACTTCCTAAGAAAATGGCTATTGTGAAGTTTAGTGCCCATACAAAAGTGACAGATGATGTAGGTAGAGGGAATGTGTTCGCTGATCAGACAACCAAAGAGACGGCTCAGAGTAGATGAAGCGAAGGTTTGTTGCAGGTCCAGCTAGATGGGTTCCTGAGAACACTATGCTTGAAAATACATTTGAGAGTGTAAAAGAGATACAAAGCGACGCTACGATAGAAGTATTAGCTGTGTGGCAAGAGAGTACAGCATGTTTAGATGAAGAAGGATGTTGGATTGATTTCTCAGGAAAGCAGAAATGGATGTTACCTGATGCATATGGACTCCCGGTGGTTACTATGGCTCATGGCCCAGCTCATATCAGTGCAAAAGGTGTTTGTAAACTATTGGCCTCAGTTTGGTGTAATGACAATATTTCCAAAATAGCTGCACACTTAGTGAAAAACTGTATGAGTTGTTTGATGCACGATCCTGGGAAAGGTACCCCCACCCATCCGGTAACTTTGAACCACCTACATTCCCCTTTGAAGTCCTTCAAATGGATTTCATTGAGCTAGAACATTGTAACAATCTCAAGTATGTTCTAGTGGTCATATGTGCATTCAGTAAATGGGTGGAGGCTTACCCTACTAAAGACAATACGGCTATCACAACAGCAAAGGTACTTATTAAAGAGTATTACCCGCGATGCGGAATGCCCAGAGTTATTTGGAGTGACAATGGCTCTCATTTTAATGGGAAGTGATTAAGCTAATATGTGAAAGTTTGCATATTAAACAAAAATTCCATGCCGCCAATTACCAGCAATCAGCAGGTCTGGTCGAGAAGTTTAATGGTACACTGAAATTGGCAAAAATTCAGGAGACGACAGGGTTGCAATGGCCAGATGCTCTTCCTTTGGCCCTTTTGCCCACTAGGACTACAGCACATTCGAGAATAGGCTTGTCACCTTACAAAATAGTCTTCGGCCGCCCAGCAAATGTCTGGTGGGTCCCTAGGCAAAAAAAAGTCTCAGATATTTAATATCCTGTATTGCTTGAATACCTTGGGCAATTGACGGAAATTTTGTGTTCTATTCACCAACAGGTGCAAGACTCCTTACCTCCTAAGCTAGAGGGTCCCAGCCACAGTATCCAGCCCAGAGACTTCATTCTCATTCGCAACTTTCAGAGGAAGAAAAATTTGGAGCCCAGATGGAAAGGTCCTGAGCAAGTCCTTCTGGCTACACAGACAGCCGTAAACGTTGCTGGTCAAAAGAATTGGGTCCACGCGACCCACTGCAAAAGCATACCTCTGCCGTTGACTTACGACCAGTGAGTCAAGGAGGGAATAGGAGATGTTGAATGTGAGCAGGTGCCTAGATTCGTGCCTTTCAGTGATGCAAAGTTGGTTAGGACCCAAACAGACAAAGAGAACGACGATGTTTTGAACAAGGCTGTCCCACCAGAAATACGAGCTATCCCGGAGCCTCTGTTCAGTGATCACACAGTGCCTAGAGCTGCCAGGTACAACTTACGTCCTCTGCTGAGGCTCACCGAGTCAAAGGAAAAGTAAGACTAGGGAAGGACTGCACAAGGTAGGAAAGTGCTGAGTAGCAGTACCAACGAGGGAGTGGATAGACGAAAGAGTTGCATCTGTTTAAGGCTCTTGTTGTTTGAACATTAGTCAGGAAAGTATACTTTGAAAAGTATACCACCTTTATCGACGTGGTATAGATTAGGAAAGAGCTTGGGACGGAGCAAGCTCCTCCGCCGGTGCTCAAGAGCGCCAACTGATGGATGATAGGAGCCTGTACCAGTGAGGCTCTGACTGACACTGGGAACACTTATATTTCTTATCATTTTTGCGCTTCTTCCTTTGTTCCATTATGCATCCTTTTGATAGGGAAATTAATGAGGAGGATCAGTCAATCACCCCTAGACAACGCAGGGTGATTTGGTCTAATGCAAAGTAAGATTGAGTGTGTCACTGTTCTGGTAACTGTGGTAATAATAGTATATGGGGTATCATGGTTCCTGGAAGATACACATAGTGTACCCACACTCAACGTAGGTGAACACCTTCCCCCAAGATGCAATAGGAGGGCTGCCACGAATAATGTGTTTGTGAATACTCAAAGAAGGTTCTTTGGGAAGGGAACAGCCTGCTATCCTATCCGATCTGTCACTAGTCTTTGGATTGCATACCCATTGTCACTTGTTAACTGCACATACACTCGGCCACCACAGTTTGTGGAGGTAAAGGGAGTGTTCGGATTTGGTTACTCCGGCCCATGCCTGTACCACCGAAAGCCACAGGGCGAGGGTTACCCTGGCTGTGATAACACATTTTGCGATAATTTTTATGTGGAACAACAGAATATAACTCTTGTGGGTTGGTATTATGAAGAATTGTTGGTACCCCAAGAGGCTGGTTATTATGCTGCCTGTTGCCCCATAGTGAACTTTACAGATACTTCTTTGTAAATTAATTGCTCAGGGACAATACTGTTTAAAAATATCCTTTCCCTAGAAAATAAATCAGATCCAAGTACTTATGGAATGAATTCCAGATATACTGCAGTGAATTATAAGGGTCAGATATATGCCCACCCGGGTTTTTCTTTCTCTCCAATGGGACTTATTCAAATGTCTACAATGGTACTGATGATGTGGCTCTTGGAATGGTACTGCCTTTAGGTGTACCATGTAAAAAGGTCAGACCTAAAACAAGATGGGTAAAAAGGACACTAACTAAAGAATTTTGTGACGGGGTAACAGAGTTGGAGGCTATAGCAACGGTATTATATTTGGATACATCCTGTCCTCCATATTTACCCTGGGTGGCACTGCTATGGCCAGGGGTGAGAAAGCTAGGGAGTATTTTGTATGTAAATTGCAGATTCTATCCAACACTACAGTGGCAGCCTTAATAGATATTACTACTCAGTTAGAAAGCATGCAGGTGTATTCGGAACAGACTAGATATGCAGTGGATTTTATGTTGGCCGAGAGCGGTGGTGTTTGCGCAATAATTGGTGACCACTGTGTTATGGGTATAGAGAATTTGGAAAAGAACATAACACAGCACATTAGGGATATCATTGATAATATCAAAGGTATGGAAAGTGGAAATTGAAGTTGGTCTTTCCTAGGTAATTGGGGTTAGATCCTTTAAGGAAATAGTTTATTCCATAGCAGTATTAATATTCTGTTGTATTCTCATTCAATGTCTCCCGCTTTGTTGTTCCTATTTGCCACTGCTTTAACACCCAAACAGAAAATATCTGCCTCTGTTACAAATGCCGCTATGATGTTACAGAAATATATCGAAGATCTTATCAATATTCGAAGACACATCCCTCCTCGCTGTCCCATTATCAGACATCAACTGTAAAGAGTGCCCACAGCTCCCCCTTGATCACATGTTTACTTATGATGCTGTATCACCTAATGATGATGTCAAGATTACCCCCTGAATGTGCCAGTCTTAACTACTTTTCAAATAGAAAATGTCTTTAGCTCATGCTAAAAGGAGGGTTTGTTAGATTATGCTCACTGATGCTCTTAAATGCCATGTATAAGTTAGCATTCGCTATGCCATTTTCTTTACATGCGCCTTTTTATGTACTGATCGAAACTAATCCTGTGTAATTCCGAGAAATGCTCTTTGCTAAGTTTTGTTTCTGCAATGAAGAATTGTCTGTGCCAGGGCATAGCTTTCCCTTGGTAAATGCCCTCTCCCACCTGTCTGGCAGTTTGATTGTGGTCCAGGGTGGAACAGTCTTGAAAGTGTTGTGAGCTGTGCAAGATAAGAGTAGAAGCTTTTTTCTTTCTTTACGCTGTTCACCCACATCTGTTGGGAAAATTCCACAGTGGGCGTGTTATTAGTTGACCATGCAATGATATAATGTATCTTTATGCTTACAGTTCCTCAGTTCTCTCTGTAACACTCTCTCGAGACTGTGCAGACGCGGACCCGCTCTGAGCGTATGCAATAAATGATTATTGCTGTATATTCTCTACTGTTTCTCTGACTCTTCATTTAGCATGGAAGGCTGAGAGGTGGTCAGTGGTGACCCGGGTGACCCTAATCGGGTCACTTCCTTCAACTCTATCTCGTGCTAAAAACAACAATGGTGCAACCTCAAACAGAGCTGGTCTGAGGCATGCACTCAAATATTGAGTCCTGCCCCTTATAGGGTCATCCAAGAAATCAGGCATCCGAAAGCCGTGCCAAGCTAACTAACACATAAGGCAGCCTCACCTATGCAACCCAGGGCATTACAGTCAGGATTTTGAAAAAACAGCTTTTCTGAAAAATTGTCACATTTTGTTTTTAATCTAATATGATGTCAATAAAATTCATCTTACTAATATGCTTCTTACTATTATGACAACATTATCAATACTTTCAGCCACTGTAAAACTATCAAATATGCCCACCCACACTTCCTGTCAATGGCATGGGCAGCACTGCAATGTGGTGTCAAGAACACACACACATGCTGGAGAAAGTATCTCTTTCTAATAAATATTACAGTAAATGGTGGCTTGCGTATTTGAACTGACATATTAACAACTTTATTTGGTAGCAAACCATAGCATCATTAGTCAGTTGTTCTCAAAATAGCTTCATTGTGTATTTTTTTATCCTTTGCACCTTAGCAATGACAAGGACCACTTCAAGACTGCGTTATGACGGAAAGGCAGAAATTGTGCTGTAGAAAATAAGTTGGTGCAGGGGCATCCAAGGTAGGTCCAGAAGAGCCGGGCCTTGCCAAATATTTAGGATATCCAAATAGAAGACATCCACATAAAATCACTCTAAATTGCATTTGTTTACATAGTGCGTGGATAGCTGAATGTATTGCATGGATCCGGTTCTCCTAGACCTATGTTGGACACCCCTGAGAGACTCTTAACATTTGCATTTCTTTCAGAGGAAGCACAGAAAGAAAAAGTAGCAAGAGAAGCTTTGTATTTCAAGTGGCTGCTGAATTTTAACAACTGTTGATTTTAGAGCTGACAGTTCTAAAAGCAAATCAGCTATAGTGCCAAATGACCAACCATGGACAGACGCACAGACAACCCAGGCTAAAAAGAAGATGCATGGACATTTGAAAAACCAGTCTGCACCAGGGGAGTGCAGCCCGAGTTGATAAAAAAAGTAATTAGTGGAGGTGGCAGCCTACACAAAATTTAGTGGAAAGTGCTGGGGGAGCTTTTCAGCCTTCAGATACACTCTTTTTGTGTAATCTAAGTATATTAGTTCATCTTAGAGTCAAAGCGGGGTGCGGAGATCTATCTTGAACGACGTTCCGAAAGGTTTTTTTTTTTTTTTATTTTCATCAAAACAGTTTCCACAGTTTTGTTAAAAAAAGAACTGTTCCTGTACTGTTAGTGATGACCTTGAGTTTTCTCAAGTTGAAAGGAGATGGTCTCCTGCACTGTAAAGATTGGTTTAAATTGCTTTTGTTTGGTTTTTCATTTGAAGTGTGCGCACTATTGGGCAGATTACAATTAGCAAAGGTGCTGAGGGCGTGTGGACAGGCAGGAGAGCAGAGTCACAGAGACTTGTCCTGGACAGGTAGACTGGCTCGCAGGAGTCGGCTCCTTAACACTGAGCAGTCAGCACTGGTGTGGCACTTGGTTATAGTGCGGCTGGGTCTCGGATGAAGGCTCATGGTCTCATACTGTACAGAAGAGTGTTAGAAGTGCGGAAGCAGGGGCGTCTACACCAGGTTCATCCTCTTCCTTAGCTATTGAAAATACAGTTAGATGATCCATCCAGTGCCAGTTCGGTGAAAGGATGTAGCAAAGCTCTCACCACTAAAGGCACACATCAATGGCTGGACTAGCAAATACATCCAACTCATACAGTGCACGTTGCACTCATTGGATAGTGGTTTCATCCGAATCTGTATTCAGCTTAATGTTATGGCCTATGACAGAGCAATGCTACTCAAAAAGTAAAACATACTAAGACGACTTTCTTCAAACTGCCGCCCTTTGCAGCAAGTCTCTTATCATCGTCAAAGGCAAGAAGTCTTTGTGGAAGAAGCGCGAGTGCAAACTGCTGCAACAACATAGGACGCCAGCCGACTTTGTGTGCCTCTGACAAACAATGATGTATATATTATCATGTTTAATTTATATTTCAAGGAGGAAACAGCAGGTGATTAGGTTGCATCTGAGTTCTCCACTGGCCTTAAAAGTGTGCTTGTAATGCTTAACCGGGCTAACTCAATGTGGACGCGTGCTAAACTCGTCCATATAAGTGTTTAGGACTGTGACCTTTCGCTGTTATGATGACACAGGGCACGGCCATCCTGGTGCTCGCCCTTGCCTTGCTGTGTGTGCCCATTCACTACGCCCGACTCAAGAACTTCTACTGAGGCAGCCAACTGAACACCTTTCAACCTGCAAAACTAACAAGTGCAATGACCTTTTTCAGGGTCAGACTGGCGCTCCGCTACAGGTTGTGCCATCTGCTATCGTGTGAGTGAGCACAGAGCGATGTTGTCTTTCTTTTATTTCCGTGATGATGACTTGGAAATAAATGAGGGACAACTGCGTTAAGTTTATCCCCAGTGCTGCTACTTCTAAAGCTGCCATTTAGGCCGCGCCAAACACAGTTGATGGGTTGGGTGGCCTGATGTAATATAGATCCCCGATAACGAAATGCCCCCCCCCCCCCCTGTAACAAAACCGGCCCCAGGAAACCCCAGGTACTGAGAGTCTGTACTGTGAGTCTGTGCCTGTCTCAGGGCAGGGGCCCGCTGCACGTGCACAGTGCCAGAGGGGGCCCCCTGGAGCTCAGGACCCCCGGTGCGGCAGGGGCTGCGGGGGCTATTGTTACGCCCCTGGGCTGCTCAGGTAGAGCGTCCCGCTATGTGGGATGATTCCAGGGCAGGATGGGAGCGGGAGCTTTGTGCTCCACTCACCGAAAACCAGTGGCTATTTTCTTGTCAACAAACGGGAAGGATAACAGCCCGTAGCCGGCTCCGCATTATCCATTTTAAGTTTATACACCAGGTATATTATACCCCAGAACGACTGCACAAATATAAGTTGCGATAAAATGATTGCTGCGACAGGTGTGGACAAGAGAGCAGGTTTTTTACATCTGGCGTGGCAATGCGCCTCTATCTATACATACTGGTCAGAGGTGACTACCTCCCTTTCCAGAATGGTGGGCAATGTTGTCCCCCTCTCCCCGATTGTAGCACTGTTAGGCTGCATTGAGGACCTACCAAACACATATAGAAAATTCTTATAATTGGGGTTGCTCCTAGCAAAGCGCAGAGTGGCCTGCAGGTGGGGTAGAGGGCGGGCGCCCAAGGTTAAGGAATGGCTAAATGATTTTATATACTGTAAAGATCAACTCACAACATATGCAGAGCTATTACCCATGACTTCGTGCCCTAGGGATATCTGGGACCATCTATTATCCGATCTGTCAGACCACGCAGGGAGATTGATATCTCCCAAAACTCATATGACATTGAGGCTAGCTGTGGTGATGAAAGGGGGGACGTGACGCACACATCTCACTCTGGGGAATTGATGGAGCAAGGTCTCGTAAGAAAGAGACTTGCTCGGAGGCAATCCACTTGTTTAACTCATTAACAAGTTATTAAACGTAATCTGTAAATAACTAATACGCACCACATGAACACACGGGTTAGTGAAGCTTGCCTATGTGTGTACTAATGCGGATAACAATGAAAATGGACTAATACCGCTTTAAACGGGGAAACTGTAGTGCGCATGCGTCAATTGCATCTACGCAATATGACGAGGTAACGCTTGGAGGGAAATTCTAGCGCATGAGCAGAAGACACTAAAATGTTGTCTTGAAGACTTGCGTGCATGGCATCTGCTTAGCTGAAATTAAAACAAGTTATTTTACTAATGCTGATGCGGGAAAAGTATTAATAAGTAAACGGGAATAGAGTAGAGGTGGGAGGTATACAGTGAGACCATTTATTTTGTGAAAATAACATTTGTCTTTTGACTTTATTATTAGTGCGCATTTGGGCCTCTCTTGTATAACCGGACTGGATGAAATGACGCAATGCCTGCGCATGCTCATTGAATGGAGCCATGAAGGTCAATGACAGAACACTTGAACGGAAGCCAAATTGGAGTGCCATACCCTGGGAACGGATGGTGAAAAGTTCAGCAATGAGATGTCCTATTCTTCATAGTGTCATTAATGTTTCAAATTGGATACATGTAGTGGATGGGAATAAAGTTTTGAATAAAAACTAAGGGGATGGGTTTGCGAACAATGGTTTAACAGAATAAAGTGACATGTAAGCATGGTGTGATGGATCATCCCCCTTGCCTGACTGTTAGAAATGGGGGTCTCTAGTTGGCAATGGCTGGCCACTGTCCAAGTAGGGACCCTTCTTCCTAAGTCAGAGTGAGAGGGCTACCCTCTTTAATACCCCTGCTCAACCCTGTGGTAACGTAGCACGAGCAGGTAGGCTTATCTCAGAGGCAGTGTGTGAAGCATTTATGACCATACACAGTAACACAGTGAGGAACACTACAAAGGGACACCACACAAGTCGTTATAAAAAATAAGTATCTTTATATAAAGGCAGATATATCACAAGACCAATAACTGTAAAAGCCACAATACTGTCAAAAATAGGATAGCTGTTAAAGGACTGTCAAAGATAGTGCAAAGGTTGCAAGAGTAAGGTTCAAATTCAAAGCAGGGGTCTCTGCGCCCCTTTCTCGTTCAGAGGTTGCAACAATAAGGTTCAAATTCAAAGCAGGGGTCTCTGCGACCCTTTCTCTCACAAAGTACCTGTATTCAGTAGCAAAACCAACAAAATGTCGCAAAGAAGTGTTAGCGATGAATTTCCTCACGCGAGGCCGGCGATGCGTTAAAATCCTTGCCGCAAGGGAGGATGATGCGCCGATCTGCTGATGCGTGCGGAGATGATGCGACCAACTTCTGCACGCTAGGCCGCCGATGCGCTGAGACCTTGCCGCGAGGGCGAAGGCGTGCGACGATCCTGTTGCGTGTGCGGAGACGATGCGACAAACTTCTGCACGCTAGGCCGCCGATGCGATGACTTTCTTGCCGCGAGGAGAAGTCGATGCGGCGAGCCTGTTGCGTTGTGCGATCGTGTTGCGATGCGAAGAAATGGCCCTCCGCGAGGAGCGGCGAAATCCGGTGCGATGCGATGAAAATGGCGGACGCACGGCGTCCGCAATGCGATGTCTTGAAGCAATGATTCTGTAGGGGTTGCGGCGCTCGGCGACAGCCGCGCGATGATTTTCCAGCGCGTCTCGGCTGCAGCGGCTCGCAAAGGGGCGTTAGCGATGGTCTCGTGTTGCGAGCACTCAGCGGCAGCAGCGCGATGATTTTTCCAGCGCTCTCGACTGCAGCGGCTCATAAGCGTGCGTTAGCGGCGATTTCCAGCACTCTTTTCTCTGAAGCAAACTAGAGGCCCTGGAACTCACAGGAGCCTCATCAGCAGATAGCAATCCTCGCAGGGAGGAAGCAGGAGGTTGGTGGTGGAGTCTGATGTGCCTGAGACTCCAGCAGGAGGCTAGCTCTTTTCCTAGCCCTTGGGTAATTGCTGTAACAAAAATAAAAGTTCTCTCAAAAGTCCTTTTCTCTCTTCTTCAAGGTCCAGTGGTCACTGCTGCAGGCCAGTGCAAGAAACAACACACAAACACAAGGACAGTCACTTCCTGCAGATTCCTCCAGTGGCACGGACAGAGTTTCCTCTCCAGATCCGAAAGCAATACAAAAGTAGGGGTTTGAGCACAGATATTTATACCCCAAAAGCCTTTGATCCTTGAAGCTACCAGTCCCTGAACCTAGCCAGAACCAGTTCTGCTCAGGCCTGGAGCACTTTGTTTACCAGGCTGCATCCTTCCTTTCAGAAAGAGGGGTCTGCTAGCAGACACACAGTGGGAGGTAGAGCCAGCATTCACCTTGCCAGGCACAGCCCTATTCAGATCAAAGAGCCACCCCTCCCCACACTCTAAATGCAGATCTCTCTATTCAACCCAGGTCTGACTCAGCCTGTCCTGCCCCTCTAAAACCAGACAGCCAATACACATAACGGCAGAGCACACTGGAAGGCTTAGGCAAGAAAATACCTACTTTCTAAAAGTGGTATTTTCAAACACAGAATATAAAAATAAACTTCACTAAAAGGTGTATTTTAATATTCTGAGCTCAGGCATACTAAATTCGTTTTTCTACCATGTTCCTGGGGTCAGTTAGGACTATAGAATGTAATAGTCAAACTGCCCATTCTAGCCTATGAGGAACAGGTATCCTTACAGTAGTGAAAAACGAAATGGGGTGTAATTCACTACCAGGACATGCTACACACACCAAGGCATGTCCTACCTTACACATACAATGCGCCCTACCATAGGGGTGACTTACATGATGCCAAGGGAAGGTTCAGGGGCTGGGAAGTGGGTGCACTTCACAGCCAAGATGGCAGTTCTGGACTGCACACAGACACTGCAGTGGCAGGTCTGAGACACACTTTACAAGCTGCTTCTGTGGGTGGCGTAAACCAGCGCTGCAAGCCCACCAGCAGCATTTGGTTTACCAGCCCTGGGCACACACAGGCCACACTACTAGGGACTAACAGGTAAACCAAATAAGCCAATCAGGGATATACCAATTCACATAGACATATTTACAAGGGGAGAGCATATGCACTTTAGCACTGAACAGCAGTGGTAAAGTGCCCAGAGTCATAAAACCAACAGAAACATGTCAGCAAAAATACAGGAGGCAGGCAAAAAGTTTAGGGGTGACCCTGCAAAAAGGGCCATTTCCAACACTGACCAATTAGATTTCGTATATTTACGATATTGAAACTTTAGTGGGTGGAACATGAAGAAACGAAGGTATAACTAATGTAGCTTTAGTTAGTTATTTAGCAGAGCTTGGGATGCTGTCTGGAAGTCGGGGATGCTGTTGCTGGGAGAGATGCTGTGAGATGCTGATGAAGAACTGAATGCAGAATCTGAAGCAGAACTTACTATCTGAATTAATTGGGTTAGATCAGAAGATCGCGGAAGAATCTCAAGGAGGAAGAGAGTGTCAGAGAGGGGTGCGACGCAATCGTCGGTATTCTAGAGAGGTCAGCTATCCTGTCCTGAATCCTGTCCTGAAGTCTTTGTCTCCTGACCTATCCTGGGGGACCCTCCAGCCCTTTGGCCAGGGGGTTGGTCTTTCACACCATTCTTGGTAATTATAATTTCACGTTATTTGCAAATGTTCTTTTCTCTCTGTCCTCTCCCTTTCTGAGCATTAATTATTGTATGAGTCCGAAGTATATGCTTGATGTTTAATCAATTGAATTTCTCTCCTAAGAATGATGGTGACTGCACTGTATTTTTAAATGGTTCACATGCATTTAATTTAGATAAAGATTTTAAACCTTCCTGAGTCTGTGATCATTTACTTCAAACAGAAGAATAGTTAAGGGTTAAGTTAATTATCACCATCAACTAGTTCAACTAATGGTCCATCGACCAGAGGAAAGAACTTTTTGATCAGTGAAAGGTTAGTTAGGAAAATTAAATAACTAATCCTGAATATTGTTAAGTATAAATATAAAACTTTGACCACTCCTGCGGTTTACTCAATGTGTGTGTTTTATGGGCCCAGGTGAGTATATGGTAGTGGAGTATCTGTTGTTGGTATACCGCTGGATCAGTTTTCTGGTAGCAGAGTTATGGTTATTATTGACTAGTTTGGTGATAAATATTGATCATTGATTTATGTTTAACAAAAGAGTTAGCGTCTTGTTTTATGTTGTCCAGAAACCTGGGAAAATGAATAGCGGGTGGTGACAGAAGCCACACTGCAGTGAGGTTACTCGTCTGTTGGAATAATACTGAGAAGCTACGCAGGGCTGGCAGTATTAAACTAGGGACTATTTCGTATAAAAGTAGAGTGCGAATGATAGCGAAAGGGGTTCGCTGGTGAAACTTTGGTCTCATTTCCCAATACGGGTGACACTGAAGAAGTAACAGGTTCTCCTGAGCTTGAATGAAGAGTAAACAGGGGTTTTACTCGCAGTAGAAGAAGAGTAATTCTGAAACTCAAGAATAAGATAGTTGAAAATCTATCCTTTTGTTTAGTGGAACAGACAGAGTAGCGAATGTTTTCATGTTGTTATTAACGAAGAATTTAATGAAAAGTATTAAGAAATACGTTTTCGTATTACCTTGTGAAGGGAGGGTCAGTTGCCGGAGTTATACTGACGTCACAGAGAGCCGCGCTGGGATTGGTTGAAACAGCGGGCGTGAGACAGAAGCAGATTGTAAAGGAGGGGTCAGTAGTGAGGAGTAATACTGACTTCACAAAAGGCCGCGCTGGCATTGGTCAGAACACGAGCGTGAGCCTGAGTCTGATTGGTTGATAGATAAAAGCCGCGCTAGGATTGGTCGAAAAAGAATTGTATGTTGAGTCCTGATTTGACTGCGGGTGTGAGTCGTGCTGACATAGGACAAGACATAGGTAATAGAGCTAGAAGATATATGGAAGACTCTTTCCTATATCGACCGCCTGAAATGTTTGGAAGACCAAAGAAAATGACATTAATGAAGAAAATTAAAAAAATTCTTTAAGAAAGACAAACCTGTAAATACTAGAGAGGGAATTCCTATTCCGCCACCTAAAACACCTGCTTCATTTATGATGATGGAGAAAGGATATCACACGTGTGTAAGGTTGGAAAATTGGGTAGAGTATACTAGAGGTGATGGTGTTTTGGCTTTTCCGGAGCATGGTACTTTCAATTTAAAGGTACTTCAGAATTTGAAAGATAGAATGAATATGTTAGAACCTAATCCTAGAATGACACAGTATGAAGCTTTGGAAGAATGGGAAATTGAGGCATTTGATCGTGAGAAATACAGAAGTGGTCGGAGATTTAGAGGATTTTTACCTAGATATCCGTATGAGTCAAGTGGAGATCAAATGAAGCGTTGGAGGAGAGCTGTGGTGACCGAGGGTTTATATCCAGTATTAATGGCTGAAGAACAGTTAGGAGGAAAGTGTAAAGAAAAAGCAGAAACACATGAATACGACAGGTTATGGTGAATCAGATGATGAGCTATTAGAGGATATTTTGATTAAAAACCCTCCACCATACCAAGAAGCACCTAATAAGGTTACCCCAAGTGCACCAGTGATAGGAATGCCTTTAACCCCACAAATCTTACATGATGTATCACTTAATAGGGTGTTGCAGGATAATGAGAGAGAAGCTTTAAATAAAACTAAAGAAGAATTAGTTCAAAAAGTAAGCCAATTGAATTTAAATGCTGAAGCTTTGACAGTACCAGTGACTATTGGTCCTGTAATCCCATTATATGGAGATAAAAGACTTGCCAGAAACCTCAAACTGTGACAATTCCGTTAACGAGTTCCAGAAGAGAAGTAATAATTACGGATGATCAGACTAGTGAAAGTGAATCAGTAATTTCATTAATGGATCTCCCGATTGTAGAACCTTTAACTGAAACTCCAAAGAGAATTATACCTGCAAATTTGAGAGAAAAGAGATCTTTGGTTCCTATAGGAACTGGAAGTGCAACAGTAGTTACCCCTGAAGATATAGAGAGATGGGCACAGGAAATAGACAATCGAAACCCACAACCAAAGATTCTAGATATTAGTAAATTGAAAGTAGAGTTGGAAGAAATGATAACTGGCAATGTAAGCATAGAAAGATTGAATGTTTATAATGATGAGGAGTTATTATTTTTATGTAAGAGTATAACCAGAAGAGCAAGAGTATTTCATGAGAAATTAACAGAAGTTGCCTCAGAGATTGGAATAGATATAGGGAAATCGAAACTGTTGCAGAAACCATATCGAGTGGAGTTTACTGATAAAGATTTAGAAAGTGTAAATGCTTCTGGTAAGAGACTACAGATAAAAGAGTTGATGAATATTTTGCGAAAATGGGGAGACATTGACAAATGGAGAATCAGGTGGATAAGAAAGAAAGAGGAAGTACAGGCGAGAGAGCAATCATCTGCATTTCCAGTGAGATAATCAGATAAGGTTGAGAAAATGTGTCCAATGAGAGAAGTTCCTGGTGGTGGATATGTTCATGTCCCTTGGAGGAGACAGGATATTTTGTCATTTACGAATGATTTTCCTAGATTGAGAGAAAAACCAGTTGAATGGTATAAACAGGTGGAAAGATTTGTAAAGGTTTCAAAGGTTTTGTTGAAGGATCTGGATGGTTTATTTGATATTGTAGTACCTGCTGATTTATGGACAGAGTGTAAGATCACAGTTGATTGGCCAAGTGAGGAGTATGCTAGAGACTCGAAAACAGGAGCGCCCTCAGAGGAGGTGATGAAGAAGTATCACCAAGTAATTACTTTCCTGAAAGGGAAAATCCCTCCTAAAGAAACAGATTGGGTAAAGATAGACCGAACAACTCAAGAGCCAAAAGAGTCTGTACATGCATATTATGAACGGTTACTGCAAGTGTTTAAACAGTATAGTGGTTTTGAGAACATTGGTGATAAGGATATGGGACATTTTGTGTATCGGTTTGTGTATGGTTTGAAACCGGAGATTAGTCAGATGATTCAACAGTACATGTTGTGCTGGTAGAGTAAGTCGATTGATGAAATTCTGAAATATGCTAAGTATTGTGGTGATAACATTGAGGCAAGGCGTAGAAAGCTAAAAGAGAAAATGATGTGGGCACAAGTAAATTTGGCAGAGCAGCAGGAGAATAAAGTAAATACCCAGACTGATAATCAGATAAAAGAGCAGAGTCAAAATGATCAAGTGGCGAATGGTGGTAAAGTAAGAGGACGAATGAATAGAGAGGAAGCGAAGAAGAAGTTTCCTTGTCATGCGTGCGGAAAGCTTGGACATTGGAAGAACGAGTGTAAGAGTATTCAGAATAATAATGGGCCAAACCAAAATTTAATTCCACAGATGCAGAATGAAGTACTTATGAATCAGCCGCAGCAGGTAGTTACTCCACAGTATCAGGTGCCACCAGCTCCTATGCCAAACTTTGTAAACCCTCAAAAATACAGTGCGAACACCGGATTTCACGGAGAAAGTGGTAAGAATAACAGAGTGGTTACACAATATTTTTGCAGAATGATGAAGAAAATTCGGACTATGTGCAATGACGGTGCCTGAGGGGAGGAAGAGAAGTGCGTGCTTGGCGCATCCTTGCCGGTAGATCAGACAGGTCCATTTATTGATGGGAAAGTGGAAGGTAATGATATCACTTTTCTATTGGATACTGGTGCTAACCGGTCTACTGTGAGAACAGCAGACATCCCAAACCTACCCCTCTCGGGAGAATCTATCCAAGTTGTAGGAGTGTCAAATCAACAGATTAGAACCCCAATTACAAAACCAATGGAGGTACATATTGGAAATTTTAAGGATATGCATTGATTTGTAGTTTGCAATTCCAGTCCAGTAAATCTGTTGGGAAGAGATCTATTGTGCAAGATGAACTGCACGATCTATTGTACACCTGATGGTGTCGCTTTCCAAACCCCTGATGAAGATGTTATATACAAAATGATGCTAGCTAAGCAAGGTAGACGAGATGTTTTCATTGGTAGTTGAAAGTGAATTGCCGGAAGAGTTGCGAACCACAGTAAATCCAGAAGTGTGGGATTTTACAGGAAAGGATATTGGGCTGATGTCAAATGTAGATTGTTAGATTTGGGGGTCTCTAGTTGGCAGAGGTAGGTACCTTTGTCCAAATAGGGACCCTTGAGTCTAGTCAGGGAAAGTAGGTACACTCCTGAAATAACCCCTGCTCACCCTCTTGGTAGCTTGTCACGAGCAGACAGGCTTAGTTCAGAGGCAGTGTGTAAAGCATTTGTGAACACATACAGTAATCAAGTGACAACACTACAAATGGACACCACACAGGTTGTATATTTATCAAAATAAGTATCTTTTATATAGATTTATCACAAGACCATATACGACAAAAATAATCCACAATACTGTCAAGAATGTTTAGTTCTGATCAAAAAGGCTTAATTCAAGGTTCTGTGCGAGTCGGTAGCCTCCTCCGGCTACGGCGATGTCAAGAACAAACAGAGTCTAACAAATCCAGCTGACCGCGTCAAGACGGGCCAACACAGCGTAGACAGACTCGGTCACAGTACCTTTTACTTGAAGCGGCAGGCACGGGCGTGCGAGCCGGGTGGCTGTACGTCGCGGTTGCGTTGCAAAATGGAAGCGTTGCAGGACGCGTTGTCCCTCGATGCGGTGCAGGCAGCGGCTCGTTGACGTAGTCGAGACGGAGTCGGTGAGACCAAGGCCGTGCGTTGCAGGGCGAGACGGTGCTTCAATGCGGTGCTGGCAGGTTACGGTGCGGCGACGGAGCCGGATTCGGGAGCTGGGGTCGATCAGTCCGGACAGCGGTGCGAGTCGGGCGGTGAGTCGCGAAGCTTGCAAGGCGGTGCCCAACTCCGGTGCGGTCACAGGACTCGAACTCAGCAACAGTGACCGTGTCGGTCGCACCAGATGGATTCGGTGTAGCGAGGCGTTGCAAGGTGCGGTGCTCACAGGTTACGGTGCAGGCAGCGGCTCGTTGACGAGTCGGTGAGACCAAGGCCGTGCGTTGCAAGATGCAGGCGTTGCTCGATGCGGTGCCAACAGGACACCGAGCCGGTCGGGAGAGTCGGTCACAGCTCCCTACCTCTGTAGCCACTGAAACAGAGTTTCCAGCAGCAATTCACAAAGGGGTGAAGTCCAATGGTCCTGGGACTTCGATCAGGGGCAAGCTCTCTTCCAAGCCCTTGGAGATCCTTCACAAGTTGATGAAAGTCACAGCAAAGCAAAGTTCCTTTCTCCTTTCTTTGGCAGTCAGGCAAACCACTGCAGGCCAATCCCCCAAGCAGCACTTCAGGCTTAGGGATAGTCTCTCCTCAGTTTCTTCTTGGTTCCGCTCCTCAGCAAAGGTTTCTTCTTGTTCCCAAAAGTGATCTAAAGTTCCTGGGTTTGGGCCCCAGTACTTATACTCCTTTTCTCTTCGTTCTCTGAAGGCAGAGAGGCCTTTGCCTAGCTTAAACCAGTTCTGTGCAGCTTTGGAGCACTCTGTGTACAGGACTCCTTCTTTCCTTTCAGAATGTGGGGCAGGGTACTCAGACGCCCGGCAGGAGGTGGAGCCAGCATTGTGGAAGGCAGGCACAGCCCTATTCAGACCCAGATGCAACTCCTCCCTCCACTCTGGATGCAGATCTCTCTATTCAGCCCTGTGCTGCCTCACCCTGTCTCCTGTAGCCACCCCAGCCCCTGTCACGCACAAACCAGACACACAATACACAAGCTGGCAGAGGCAGGCTGGATAGTTAGGCAAGAAAATACCCACTTTCTAAAAGTGGTATTTTCAAACACAGAAATGTTAAAACCAACTTCACTAAACGATGTATTTTATCATTCTGAGTTCAGGCATACTAAACTCGAATTTCTACCTAGTTCCCCAAGTCAGTTTAGGATTATAAGATGTTATAATCAAAACTGCCCATTCTGGCCTATGGGGAACAGGTAGCCTTGCAATAGTGAAAAACGAAAATGGCTGTAATTCACTATTAGGACATGCCACACACACCAGGCATGTCCCACCTTATCCTTACAATGCACCCTGCCCGTAGGCCTACCATAGGGGTGTCTGATATGAAGAAAAGGGAAGGTTTAGGGACTGGTAAGTGGGTGCACTTACCAAGTCGACATGGCAGTCACAGACTGCACGCAGGCTCTGCAATGGCAGGCCTGAGACACTTTACAAGCTGCTTCTGTGGGTGGCACCACCAGTGCTGCAAGCCCACCAGCAGCATTTGATTTACAAGCCCTCGGCACACTCTGTGCACTGTACTAGGGTCTGACAGTAATTCAAATAAGCCAAACATGGAGTCACTAATTCACATCACAATTTACAATAGGGAGCACTTGCACTTTGGCACTGATTAGCAGTGGCAAAGTGCCCATGAGCATCTAGTCCAGCAAAAACATATTGACAACAGTAGAGGCATTATGAAAAAATGGAAGGGAGACCCATGCCAAGGATGCCAGGTCTAACATAGATCCAGTTAAAGTGACGGTGAAAAAGGTGCAGTTTATCCAAACACACGACAGTACAAAATGAGTCCAGAAGTGAAAGCAGGAATTGCTCCAGAAATTGACCGAATGATTAAACAAGGCATTTTAAAAGAGATAATGAGTAGTCCTTGTAATTCGCCAATCATGGGACTCAAAAAGCCTAGTGGTAAATACAGGATAGTGCAGGACTTGCGAAAAATAAATAAAATTGTAGTGCCTTGTTGCCCAGTAGTGCCAAATCCAGCAGTGATCCTTTATCAGATACCCTGGAATGCAGGCTGGTTTACAGTAATTGAGTTGTGCCAAGCATTCTTTTCTATTCCTTTGCACCCAGACAGCCAGTATCTCTTCGCCTTCCGGTTTGAGGATCGTATTTTGGCATGGTGCCGAGTTCCTCAAGGGTATACAGAGAGTCCCTCAATTTTCAACCAGATACTAAAAAAGTGTCTGGAGTCATTGGTTATGCCCGGGAGATCAGTTCTGGTTCAGTACATTGATGACCTATTGGTAGCATCAAAAACACGAGAAGATTGTGTCACTGACACAATTGCATTACTGAACCATTTGGCTGAAGGAGGACACAACGTGTCTCCAGAAAAATTGCAGTTTTGTCAACAAGAAGTTAGATATTTAGGGCATGAAAGAGGAGTTAGAAAAGTGACACCGGAAAGAATAAAAATAATCAAAGGAATGCAGCTACCTCAGACACAGAAGGAGAAGAGGATGTTTCTGGGAGTGGTTGGGTACTGTAGGCAGTGGATAATTAGCTTTTCAATGCTAGCAAAACCATTGATACAATTAACTCGGAATAGAGCGAAAGATCCAATTGATTGGAATGATGAATGTTTGGAAGCTTTTGTGAAACTACGAAACTGTTTATGTGAGGCCCCTGCTTTGGGCATGCCTGATTATTCAAAAGAATTTGCGCTGTTTTGTTGTGAGAGAGAAAATTGTGCACTTTCAGTTTTAACACAGAGACATGGACTGAGCCGACGTCCAGTGGCGTATTTCTCTGCCACCTTGGATCCAGTGGCCTCAGCCTTACCTGGCTGCTTAAAAGCAGTAGCTGCTACTTGTATGAGTCTGGAGCAAAGTGAGTCAATTGTGATGGGACATTCTGTAAAGGCCTACGTTCCACACTCAGTTGATATTCTTGTGACAAGAACGCGAACACAACATCTCACTCCTAGTCGGCTGACTAAGTATGAGAGAGTGATTTTAGGAGCAGAAAATGTGACAGTGATAAGATGTACAATAATGAATCCTGCCACATTACTACCAGACCCATGTTGTGAAGAAGTGAAAGATGAGATTGATCATGATTGTCTGGATGTGACTGAATTGTGTACTAAGCCCCGCCCAGACATAAAATAAACACCATTGAAGGAATCTGATCATGAATTGTTCGTGGATGGGTCATGTTTAAGAACAGAAGAAGGAGGATTAAGTGCTGCATATGCTGTATGTAAAATGACAGGGGTAGTTGAAGCATCCTGTTTACCGGGAGTCAAGTCTGCACAAGTAGCCGAATTGGTGGCCTTAACAAAGGCATGCAAAAGTGGGAAAAATTGGAGAATAACCAGATTTACGGAAAGTCAATATGGTTTCGGGGTTAGTGCATGATTTTGGCCAACTCTGGATGCAGAGGGATTTCTGACTTCTTCAGGATCTCCTATCAGAAATAGTAAAAATGTAAAGGATCTGTTGGAAGCATTACAATTGCCAAAAGAAGTAGCAGTTGTTAAATGCGCTGCACATCAGTCAGGAAATGACTATGTGACGGCCGGTAATAGATATGCAGACCAAATTGCTCGATACTGTGCAAGAAATACGATGTCAATTAACAGAAAAATTGAAACGGGTGAAACCAGCTGCCAACTTATGTTTTTCTCTGTTCCAGAAACATGGGATGAGGTCAGTTAGTTACAGGAAGAAGTTGATGAAAAAGAAAAGGAGATTTGGATAAAATCAAGTTGTACAAAAAGAACAGAAGATGAAGTGGGGGTGTACTTAGATGGTAGACCAGTCATGCCAGATTGTTTACTCTCTCAAATGGCAAGAGTATACCATGGGACAACACACATTGGCAGGGATACAATGATCAGATTATTCAGACAGAGTTGGTACAATCCGAAGTTTAGGGTAGTTGCAGAGAGCCTTTGCCAAAGATGCTTAATCTGTCAGCAGAACCCAAGCAGGAAGACAGTGGTTAGTTGGGGAAAGATTGGAAAGGCAGAAGGACCCTTCACCAGATTGCAGTTAGATTTTATTGAATTGCCTCCTTGCAATGGACTGAAATATGTACTTGTCATAGTGTGCCTGTTCTCAAGATGGGTAGAGGCATACCCCACTAGAAGAAATTACAGTCTCACAGTTGCTAAACTACTATTGAGGGAGTTGATACCTCGTTTCGGTTTTCAGTCACTTTGGAATCAGATAGAGGACCTCATTTTAATAATGAGATAATTCGATTAATCTGTGCTGCATTTAACATTGAACAAAAATTGGACTGTGCTTATCGTCCAGAGGCTTCTGGAATAGTTGAACAGCTTAATGGCACAATCAAATCAAGATTAGGGAAGGAGTGCGCATCCACAATGCTGAAATGGCCAGATGCATTGCCTCTTGTACTGATGGGTCTCAGAAGTATTCCTGATAGAAAAACAGGATTGAGTCCACATGAGGTGCTCATGGGATGGGCAATGAGACAAGCATTTATTCCTGGAAATAAATTGATGAATATAACTGATGATCTGGTATTGGACTATTGCAAAGGATTGGCTGAAATGGTGTGTTCTGTCTCTCATCAGGTTGGAGAAGACGCAGTTGAAAGACAGCCAAACCAAGCACATGATTTGAATCCTGGAGACTGGGTGTTAGTGAAGAAACACGCAAGGAAGTCGTGTCTAGCACCCAGGTGGGATAAACCACATCAAGTCATACTAGTCACTACCACAGCAGTGAAGTGTGCAGGTTTACCTAATTGGGTTCATGCTAGTCATCCCAGAAGAGTTCCGAGCCCGTCTGAACAACAAGAACAGCCACTGACTGAACAAGCTGAGACATCAGAAGTTGAAAGTTGTGAAGCAGAAGTATCTAGGGTAGTAGATTCTGAAAGACAACTATATGACGAACAGCCAAGTACAAGTCAGGAAGAATGGATACCAGTGATTGAAATATCTGATGCTGTTGTTAAAAGAAGAAGAACAACTGAATTAAAGAGACAGAAAGATAGAGAGGAAAAGTCAGGGAAAGAAGAACACACTCAGGTAAAAATAGACAAAGCCATTCAGAAACCTGAGCAGGGTAAGATAGATCTAGAAGAACAAGTTCAGGCAGAAGAAGAACAAGTTGAAATAAGACCTGAACAGGATCAGATAGATCTAGAAGAACATAGTTCAGGCTGAAGAAGAACAAACTGTAATAAGACCTGAACAGGTGCAAGTAGAGGAGGATCCAAATACAGAAAATACAGAACAAAGACAATCAGAAAAGAAGAAGAACAAGAACAGATTGTGCCCAGATTAAGTGAAAATAAAAGAACTTTAGAAGGAGACGGAGAAGGTGAAAGTGCAGTCCAGGTCAAAAGAGTTAGAAAAGGAGACAATTGGCCTGCAGGAGTGAAGAGACTACGATATTATCTAAGAAAATCAGAAAAGAAACCAGAACAAGTAAATGAGGTTACAAGTCAGACACAATCTAAACAAACCTTAGTAAAACTTACACGAAGAAGCCCAAGATTGAGAATTCTGAACAGAAAATACAAAGCCCCTGAGTGGACCTATGTTACACTAGAAGAATTTGAAAACCTAGATTTATGTGAAGAATCAGAAAGAGTTCATGTTGTACAGATTGATGAAAGCAAATTAAGACCTCCTTAAAATAAAAGATCGGATTTTTAAGAAAATTTAGACAAAGAAGGAAAAGAGAGAAGACATTTTCTCTGATTAAAAATGGAAGAAGTTAAAGACACTGAAAGACCGAAACGAAGTTTAAAAGAAAATGTTTAAGATTTTGCTTATGTAGTATTATATTAGTAGTATTAGTATGGTTATTCCTAACAATAGGAGTACCTTTGTTAATGGAAACAAGTAACAAGAATAGTACAATTACTAATGAGAAAGTAAATAGAATAAAGGGAACTAAAATAGAAATAGGGGTAGAAGATGAGATAAACTATCATAATGAATCAGACAATGATTCGTCTTTAAATGTGTTTACTAAATTGTTATTTCAGCATGTTAATACGATGGAGATTAATAATTGTTATGTTTGTATGAAGTTGCCCTCATCAGTGTCAGAAGGGGTGACTTATCACCATATACCTCTAACATATGGTGTATCATGTACTGTTTTAACAAGTTTATTTTATGTAACAGGAAACTTCAGTATTTTTATTCAAACTTAGATGGGTGTTTTCAGAGTTGCCTATTAGAAAGAAAATGAATCCAGTATTTAGTAGTAAAAATGCAGTTCATGGGTGAATTCTTCTTAACAATGAGTTCCATAGATATAGCACAAGCACACAAGGATAACCTAACATGTATATTACGTGAAGAAGAAAAAGAGTTTTTGAATTTAGTAGAAGAAAGGAGACAGGATTTAACAAAGAAAGCTGCTGAACAGAAATCCCATGTACCTCCATGGGCTGAGAAAGAGGGAATTTATGCAAAGGGCGAAGCTCATGCTGCGATGTCCCTAGACTTTGTGAAAAGGGGAAAATTCTGCCTCCATAGGTTAAAGACAGATTATAATAACAATTCCATTGGTTCCAGTGAATGTGAACACAACTTCCTAATTTTAGGAGGGTGGGGACTAAAAGGGGGAACTGATCCTGTGTTTCCAGGAGTTTACTATGTATGTGGGAATAACATCTATTATAGGTTACTTGCAAGATGGTATGGGAGCTGTTATTTTGGAATAGTTTTTCCAAAGATCTACCATGTAGACAGAATCAATGGAATCAATGAAAATTCTAATGGACTAACACGGAGAAGAATAGCTAGTTTTTCTGAAATAGTAGGTGATATATTTAGTGCATTGATACCCTCAGTTGGAGTCATTCTAAATTCACGTAAAATTTGCAAATTGTCAACCATAGTTGATCGTCTTTCTACAGATACTGCCGGAGGATTCTTAATGATTAATACAGAGATGGTTGCAATAAGGACTATGGTTTTACAAAATCGTCTTGCTCTTGATATTCTATTGCCAAAAGAGGGTGGAGTCTGTGGTATGTTGAAAATTCAACGTTGCTGCACTTATATTCCGGACAAAAGTAAGGAAATTAAAGGGTATATTAGAAATATTACAAGAATTCATAATGATTTGACCCAACTGGAGGTTGACAGTGTATGGGGAAGATTAACAAAAAGTATAACATCAATAGGGAATTGGTTTACTAATTTTGGAAAAAGTTTTCTAGGTCAAATAATATTACCAATAGTTGTGATAATGACAATAGTAATGACAGTAATGATCACATGTAAATGTTGCAGAAGCAAGGGAAAGAGGAATACATTTAGAAAGAGAAGGGAGAGGAAAGAAACGAAAGAGGGAATATGAAGAAATTCAGTTAGAGGAAGTGAAAGGAAAGCTATACAAAAAGAAGAAAGAAGAAAGATTTGGAAGGAAAAGAAGTAACTGACGAATTGATGAAAGAGAAAAGAGAAAACTGAGATGTGCTAAAGGCATCTGGGAAGGGATGGGTAATTTTGTGATGGCTCAAAATGCCATCAGAGAGTGGATTGATGGAGCAAGGTCTCGTAAGAAAGACTTGCTCGTAGGCAATCCACTCGTTTAACTCATTAACAAGTTATTAAACGTAATCTGTAAATAACTAATACGCACCACATGCACACGCGGGTTAGTGAAGCTTGCTTATGTGTGTACTAATGCGGATAACAATGAAAATGGACTAATACCGCTTTAAACGGGGAAACTGTAGTGCGCATGCGTCAATTGCATCTACGCAATATGATGAGGTAACGCTTGGAGGGAAATTCTAGCGCATGAGCAGAAGAAACTAAAATGGAGTCTTGAAGACTCGCGTGCATGGCATCTGCTTAGCTGAAATTAAAACAAGTTATTTTACTAATGCTGATGCGGAAAAGTATTAATAAGTAAACGGGAATAGAGTAGAGGTGGGAGGTATACAGTGAGACCATTTATTTTGTGAAAATAACATTTGTCTTTTGACTTTATTATTAGTGCACATTTGGGCCTCTCTTGTATAACCGGGCTGGATGAAATGACGCAATGCCTGCGCATGCTCATTGAATGGAGCCATGAAGGTCAATGACAGAACACTTGAACGGAAGCCAAATTGCGAGTGCCATACCCTGGGAACGGATGGTGAAAAGTTCAGCAATGAGATGTCCTATTCTTCATAAGTGTCATTAATGTTTCAAATTGGATACATGTAGTGGATGGGAATAAAGTTTTGAATAAAAACTAAGGGGATGGGTTTGCGAACAATGGTTTAACAGAATAAAGTGACATGTAAGCATGGTGTGATGGATCATCCCCCTTGCCTGACCAATTAGATTTCGTATATTTACGATATTGAAACTTTAGTGGGTGGAACATGAAGAAACGAAGGTATAACTAATGTAGCTTTAGTTAGTTATTTAGCAGAGCTTGGGATGCTGTCTGGAAGTCGGGGATGCTGTTGCTGGGAGAGATGCTGTGAGATGCTGATGAAGAACTGAATGCAGAATCTGAAGCAGAACTTACTATCCGAATTAATTGGGTTAGATCAGAAGATCGCGGAAGAATCTCAAGGAGGAAGAGAGTGTCAGAGAGGGGTGCGACGCAATCCTCCAACTTTGGGGACCCCTTTTGACAAATGTTTTTAGAGCAGCAATAATCGGCCCCATACCAATGTCATGGAAAGAGGCCATAGTGGTCCCTGTGTATAAAAAGGGAAAGAAGGAAGATCCGGCCTGTTATAGGCCCATTTCCCTAATTGACGCTACGGTCAAGGTTCTGGGGAGGGTGATTTTAGCCCGCCTCGATACCTGGGCAGACTCTAAAAAGCTGATATCCCAAACTCAATACGGCTTTCGAAGAGGCATGGGGACAAGCGAGACAGTGCCTAAACCTGGCATTGATTATGGGCAAGTACATGAAGGCAAGGAAGGGGTCGTTACACCTTGCCTTTATGGACTTGTCCAGTGCTTTCGATACGGTTAACAGAGGCAAATTGTGGGCAATGATGGGGAAATGGGCTTCGAGGAACCTCTTGTCACTTTATTGCGGAGGTTGCATGCATCCACCACGGTAGCCATACGCTTTGGCCCAGGTGGAGAAAGGGCGAGGCCCATTGTGTCAACAGAAGGAGTCCGTCAGGGATGCATATTGGCCCCCTTTCTCTTCCTTTTGTATACAAATGGCCTTGAATCGGCCTTGAAAGATCAGGAGCTAGATTTTCCAAGAATTGGAGGAAAGCCGATCCCGTTGTTGTCATACGCGGACGACACGGTTTTAATGGCTTTAACCGCTAACAGCTTACAGAAGTCTTTAAATATCTTTACTAACTTTATGTTAGGCCTGGACCTAAAGGTCAATTTCACCAAATCTTATATCATGGTTTGCGGACCTAATAATACCAAATCAAGAAAGTTTACGGTAAAGGCCAAGACAATCGACAAGGTCTCAAATTTTAACTATCTGGGGAATGTTTTTAATAATAAATTAAACTGGGAAAATCTTATCACATCCAGAGTTCAGAATACTAGTCGCGCTGTGGAAGGTCTCTTCCGCTTTGCGCGCAAATTGGGCCATAAGCCAGTGGCGGAATTGTTAATCCTATATAGATCAAAATGTTTATCCATTGCCACTTATGGGGCGGGAGTATGGGGACATTATAAAAGCACGCAACTACAAACGTTAGAAAATAAGTTTTTAAAAAGATTGCTAATGATCCCAAATAGCGCTCCCACAGCATTTAGCTTTAGTTAGTTATTTAGCAGAGCTCGGGATGCTGTCTGGAAGTCGGGGATGCTGTTGCTGGGAGAGATGCTGATGAAGAACTGAATGCAGAATCTGAAGCAGAACTTACTATCCTAATTAATTGGGTAGATCAGAAGATCGGGAAGAATCTCGAGGAGGAAGACAGTGTCAGAGAGGGTGCGACGCAATCGTCGGTATTCTAGAGAGGTCAACTATCCTGTCCTGAATCCTGTCCTGAAGTCTTTGTCTCCTGACCTATCCTGGGGGACCCTCACCAGCCCTTTGGCCAGGGGTTGGTCTTTCACACCATTCTTGGTAATTATAATTTCACGTTATTTGCAAATGTTCTTTTCTCTCTGTCCTCTCCCTTTCTGAGCATTAATTATTGTATGAGTCCGAAGTATATGTTTGATGTTTAATCAATTGAATTTCTCTCCTAAGAATGATGGTGACTGCACTGTATTTTTGAAATGGTTCACATGCGTTTAATTTAGATAAAGATTTTAAACCTTCCTGAGTCTGTGATCATTTACTTCAAACAGAAGAATAGTTAAGGGTTAAGTTAATTATCACCATCAACTAGTTCAACTAATGGTCCATCGACCAGAGGAAAGAACTTTTTGATCAGTGAAAGGTTAGTTAGGAGAATTAAATAACTAATCCTGAATATTGTGAAGTATTAATATAAAACTTTGACCACTCCAGCGGTTTACTCAATGTGTGTGCTTTATGGACCCAGGTGAGTATATGGTAGAGGAGTATCTGTTGTTGGTATACCGCTGGATCGCCATGACTAGCAAAATGCTTGCAGAGTATCAAAGCCCGGGGCAGCTGTCCCTGCCAGGTGAGCTCCGGCGTGGAGTACATAAAAAAATGTACATTCACGATATAGATCAATTACCAAGTCACATCTCATCCATGGGTAATGCTAATCACCACTATAGGAACTGATGAGCCTGAAGGTGTTATACGGGAAATGCATGTCATGCTCAATTATTTGAAGTTGCATTTGATTATGGACTTGTGTATGGATACTGTACCTATGTTTGTTAAAAGCAATAAAAAGATTTGAAAAATAAATAAAAGAACTGTTTCATTGTCGCCTGGCTTGAAGGTACCCCTCTGACCCTTCACTCTTTTTACTGGGCTTTTAAAACTTTTTTTTATTGTTGTTGAAACCCTCAGAACTAACAATTAGCAGAGCGTGGTCTTGATGCCCTTTCACTTATTTTCATTCTGCAAGACTGTGTTCTTTTGAACAATAATAATAATAATAATAAACAAGATACATAGTTATCAACCTTCAAGAAACTCTTCAGAAATCAACAAATAATGTAATACAGAACAGTCAGCATTTAGATTAAATACTGCAAATATATTCAAGCAAAATTGATTATCACATTGCTGAACACAATCACAAACTATATGTGCATTTTATTATTCACACATATTTACTTTTTATTATTATCACATGTAAAAGAAAAAGGAGAATACCCAAAAAAGAACAAACCGAGTATGTATGAAATCCCCAGAATGATAACAAAGGTATATATATATATATATATTGTAAATAAATGTGAAGCTATATGGGCAATGATAAATGAAGGAAGCTATGTGATCATATTTATTTTTAAAATATTGCGGCTGGGTGCGTAATTATAAACGGTAAAAAGTTAAAAGACAAAATGTTGCTTTTTGAGCTTTTTTTAAAGTGATTTACAAAAAAAAACAAAAAACAGTTACTTGCACATTGTGATGCGATCTCATCAGTGTTACTTTGTCCCAGATGACAGATTTGACATAGATCTTCTAAGGAATGAATCTGCAAAGGGGCCAGTAATGATAATGACAGGGCTCTAACTGCTTGTAAAACAGCACCAGCTGAGCTTGACAGTATTGGGCTTGTTGCCATCGAAGCTTGGGTGCGCATATATTGAAGCGCATCAAGATAATATAAGGATGCAGATGTTGTCTGGGGTCTTAGTTGACTGAGCCAGTGTTGCCAATGTTGATGGCTCATCATATACTACATTCTTTAAGATAGACAGCTTTATTGTGGTGCAGTATGATCAGTGTAATATTATTGGCTGAATTTCTTCTCACATGTTGAATGCTACTGTCGGTGGTTATTCCAATAGTAGATTCCAGTCTATAAGCATCTATAGAACGCATGGAGACCCGTAGACATCCCAGCGCCAGCAACGCAACACAGAAAACACCATGTGGTCAGAAGGGCATTAATTATCAAAACAGCAATGTTTTTAGGACTTTAAGTTCCTTGTCAGTGTACCTCAGTGAGAGTGGTAGATAGTTCCATAGTTTGGCAGCCTTGTAACCAAATGAGCGTCCACCGCTTCTGGCTCAACGTATAGATGGAACCGTGGCAATGCGCACAATAGTGGAGAGGAGGGCTCTGTTCTTAGTGTAGAGGGAAATCGGAGGTCTGAGGATTGCAAGGTATTTATTTTGGATTGCCCTATGATCTATGCATATGGCTTTAAATTTGACCCATTGCTCGATCGGTAGCCAGTGCAGAGTGGCCAGGGCCTGCCGGGCAGAGTGCTATCTGGGAATGTTCAACACAATTCGGGCTGATGCTCTCTGCACCACCTGTAGTTTGTTGAAGACCGCTTTTACTGAGTCTGTAATAAAACACTAACTTTCTTCAGTAGCCCTAGTTTTATTGTGTGACTAATTTGTTACACTGTTATCAAGATGTGTAATGTATGGTTACTCCCTCTTACCTCTCAAGCATGGATAAAGGTTAACCGACCAAGGGAAGAAAATCTTTAAGCTTAGAGCATTCTCACTATGATCAATGTGAGCAGAAGAGATTCTAAAATATGTTTTATTATTTTGAGAAGAGATGACAGGGCTAGTAGGAAGGTTTAAAAACCTACAATGCTTTCATATATACTTTTTCTTACTAATGACGGTACTCAACCATACATTAGAGTGGTTACAAATACACATGATAGATTTGTCCTTAAGAGATGTTGTCTAAATACCGCACCCTATTAGTTGCCTTACCTGGAAAATATGAGCTAAGAGAAAAGCTATCTGCTTCCCCATCTGATGGGTTTTCTCTGCAAAACACTCAAAATGTGTTATTTTCAGTGGTTTCCATTCTGTACCAAGGATGTGTTATATTATTCCACTGCTAAAAAGTCACTTTTAATAAATGTCAACCTGCTCTTCTTTATAGCAGCTTCAATCTCCCCGCATGTCTGTGGCTAATTTTATTTGGCATGCAAGGAATATCAGAAGGTCCATAATTGATTTATAACTGTTTTGTAATTTGAGTGTGTTGGAAATGGTCCTTTCTGCAAGGTCACCCCCAAACGTTTTGCCTTTCTCCTCCCCTTTTTGCTGAATTCGTTTTTGTTGGCTTTAGGACTCTGAGCACATTACCACTGCTAACCAGTGCTAAAGTGCATGTGCTTTATCCTTAAAACATAGTAACATTAGCTTATCCACAATTGACAACTTTAATTTACTTATAAGTGCCTAGAAAATGGGTACTACATGTGACCAGTGCCTGTAAATTAAATGCTACTAGTGGGCCTGCAGCACTGATCATGCCACCAACTTAAGTAGCCCTTTAACATGCCTCCAGCCTGCCATTGCAAAAGCTGTATTTGCAGTTTTTAACTGCCATGTCAACCTAGCATGTTAACCCTCTTGCCACGCCCAAACCTTCCTTTTTAATACATATAGGTCACCCCCTAATATAGGCCCTGGACAGCCCAAGGGCAGGGTGCAGTACATTTTTAAAAGCAGGACATGTACATTTAAGTTTTACATGTCCTAGTAGAGAAAAACTGTTCTGTCCCCATACAAAGTACTGTTTAACAACCTGTAGTGAGTCTGGAGCCAGGGCAGGAAGGTAAGACCTCTGTGCACTTCAAAGCCCTTCTTTGAAGTCTCCCCCACGTCAAAGGCACCACTGGGCATAAGATCTTGACTTCTGACCCTACCACTTCAGTACACTTCTAGACCTGTAGATACTCTGTCAGGAAGAAGGACTGCTGTTCTGCTGAAGGACTTCCGCTCTGCTGGACTCTTGCTCTAGAAGAACTGCTTTCTTCCTGTGCTGACCTGCTGACCTCCTTGCCTAGGTGAGAAGGAATGGACCCACATAATTTAAAACCCAGAAACAGAGTGACTCCCAGGGCTTGCAGGCTTGCCTACTGATTAAAGTCTCAGGGACATATAAGACTTCCAAATCACTTGCCTCAGCACTGGGACTCTGCCATCTGAGAGTCTGCCCAGCCAAGTGGTGCCAATACAGTCTGGGGCCCTTGGAAGTGGGTTTAAATTGCTGCTCCAGCAGAATCCACGCTTCGCCGCTGACGCTTTTAGCAATTTATGGCTAGAATGATGTAGGTGTGTCATCAACTTATGTATGCATGTTTTTATTTTCTTATCAATATGTTTCTATAATAGTTTAAAGGGTTGGCCAGGTTAGCAGTTGGTCGATGTATGATGCTTAATTCTATGTGATTTAGTTACACCTATCGTACTGTTTATTTATGATAGTGTTTTATTTTGAAGAACGTTATATGTATGGATGTGATGCTATGATTGGAGCATCATGATTGATTACTTTTTCTCGATAGGTATTTATTGTATTTTATGGTGACTTTTATGGTTCCCTAACAAATTGAATAAAGTAGATCTGATTGACTGACTACATAGTAGTTACATCCAAGACCCTAACATCAGACACCCTTCCAAAAGAAACCAAATGTAACATTGTTACCAAGGTTAGATGTTGACACTTGAATGATACTATGGGGCACATGCATCAAGGTAGGCTTTTGCGATTCCTTAATTGCGATTATTAAGGAATCGCAATTAAAATCGCAAAAGCCTATGCATGTAGGAATCGCTATAAAAATAGCGATTCCTAAACATTCCTTAATTGCGACTCGCTAATTGCGAGTCGCAATTAAGAATACCTCCCATTAATTCCTATGGGCCTAGAGGCCCATAGGAATGAATGGGAAGACATTCTCAATTAGCGATTCGCAATTAGAGAATCGCAAATTGAGAATGCAATTTCAAGGGTGCCAGGGTGTCAAAATGACACCCTGTTGCACCTGAAATTGTGATGTGCACCCATGTTGCGCACACACATGCCCCAAGGGCATGTGTGTGTGTAACCTAAAACTTAAAAAATGCATTTTAGAGCATTTTTCGAAGGTTTTGCAAATTACAGACAAGTTTGATTTGTCTGTAATTTGCGATCCCAAATAGCGAAATCGCTATTTGAAAGTGCTTCTAGCATTGCATTTAAGGAATCGCAAATTGCGATTCCTTAAATCTGTCATATTAGGAATTCGCAATTAATTGCGAATTCTTAAATGCGCATAGAAGCTACTTTCATGCATCTCCAAAGGCCAATTTGCGATCGCAAACGGCCGATTTTTGCGATTCGCACCGTTTGCGATCGCAAAAACCTTTGATGCATGTGCCCCTTAGGGCCCGATTACGATGCGGTTAGGAAAGCATTCCCACCAAATCGGTTTGGGAATGGTTTCGAATGACTCGGATCCGGAGAGTCTGACTGACCGATTACGAAGCATCCGGATGCTTCCAGATACGATTGAGTCGGACTCCCATTGACTTCAATGGGAGCCTATGTGCCAACCGAATGCATAGGCTCTCAGTGAAGAAAGGGGTGGCTGGGAAAAATAGGGCACCCTTGCAGGCACCCCTTGGTGTCTGCCACACTGTACATGGCTGGTAAGGGGGGACCCATGGGTACCCCCACGGGACCGATTGGGAAGGCTCCGGGTGTAGGGGGTCTGCTACGGGCCCCCACAGTCTGATTCCAACTGTCGATTCAAGTCGGATGGCACAATTTGGAAAGGCTGTCTGAATCTAGCATCGTAATCGGTCGTTCGGAAACGCCGCGCCCGTAGAGACGTATGATTCTGCTCCGTATGGCTTGATCATTCCAATTGCCGTCGGGTTCGTATTGGGATATTCCCAACGACTAACTTGCATCGATTGGGTCGGAAAGACACGTTCCCAATCCAATTCGGACAGAGCAAATACCGTTAGGAGGCCTTCCTAACCGCATCGTAATCGGGCCCTTAGTCATTCTCTTCCCAGGACTCTACGAGTTGTAAGATCAAATTAACACCCCACAACGTATAATATCTAGGCTTAGGAGGATTCTCATACTTATCCCCTTCAACAATCTACACACCTACTGGCTTTCTCTCAACTTTGGGGTGTGCTGCTGAAACTGTAAACCTGTAGGTATTACCGTCCTTTAAGACTTCTGATCCATTGTTAAGAACACCATGAAGGTCAGAACACTTGTAAAATTGAAACAAACAGAATCAATGTCGTTCTCCAAACACCAGCTACACCAGACATGCCAAACAGACTTGCAAGGTCTAGTTGTGCTTTTTGCACATGACACTCTACTATATTTGGAAGCTGACTCGAAAAGGTCTGGTAATTCTCCAAGTGTCCTGAGATTTTCCAAGCCACCAACACTACCTTGTCCTGCAGAACTAAATTGTGGTCAGGATCCCTGAGCAACCTGGATCAGAACTGGACAATCCACTGACAACTCCAGAAAAGATGGGACCCATGGCGTGGGCCTCCACAGAGGTGTCACTATTTTCACCCTGGCTAAGTGCTTGCGAGCCTGTGAAAAACAGTTGGCAATCATAAGGAAAGGTGAAAAGGCATAAAGCTTTCCAACGGATCAATCCTGCAGAAAGGCATCCATAGCCAGCACCTTCGATCTTGCGCCCAACTGTAATATTTGCTCAACTAAGTTGTCAATCTTTAAGTAAAATGTTCTATATCGAAGGGCCCACACAATTCCACTATGGCCCTGAAGACCCGAGGGTGCAACTGCCTGCTGATTCTGTCATAAAGACTCCTCAAATAATCGTCCACCATTATGTTGGATGGTCCTGGAAGATATTCTGCAAAAACAACAGTTGATGGACAGAATGCAGAACAATGTCATACATTCACCCCAGTACAGAGATCTGGGCCTAAATCCATCGTTTTTTTGCTCGCCATGCCATTCCAGTTTGAACCCAGCCATATGCAAATCAGTCTTGACCCTGTGCCTCATGGGAACAGTCCAGCCCGAACTGCCAAGCCAGGTCCTCCCTGGACTGGAAACAAGCATCCTAGGACCGGTTTCGGGGTTTCACCCCTCTTCAGCCAGGATAGCTTGATTCCAGTGGCAGATATTCTGCCATCTAGTAAATCTGCTGATGGAGACAGCAGTCCCACAATGGCCTGGCACTCTGCTAAAATGCTTGACCTTCTCCCTTCTTGCTTGTTTACATACCCAACTGCTGTAAGATTGTCCATTCACAGAATTACTGTACATTTTACCCTGTCCTTCACTAGGCATTGAATTACAAATTAGAACTAAACAATGTTTGTGCATTAATGACTCCCTCCTGGAACATCTTCCTCCGGTTGAGTGCATGCCACATCTCGCAACCCATCCCGGTATACGTGCATCAGATTCTTCTACAAGATCTGGGGACATAGAATTCACAGAACAAACAGCCACCTTTCCTATCTGTGCATATTCCATCCCTTTTCTTAAATGTATTATCTTTAATTTCTGAAGCTCCCTGAAATAAAAAGAACTTGCGAAAATCACCTGATTTGAAGATGAGAGAAGATCTACTAACCTTGCTAACTGACGCAGAGAAATCAGTTGCTGAGTTAGTGTTATCCTTAACACCCTCTTGATTTACTTCAATTTCGCCTCTGGAAGCAACTGAACTTGCATCTCCGAGTCCACCAAGAACCCCAAAAACTCCATCTGCCTTGAAAAACAAGATCTGATTTCTACTTATTGACTACAAATCCCAAATCCTGAATCAGAATCATAGCTAGCTGCACCTACATTAACAAGAGATTTGCCCTGACCCAGTAAAATCATTTTGTTTAGATAAACGATCAGCCTTTGTTTACATGCCTCTCTCTCACCACTTTTATATGGAGAGAGGGAAGCATGCTTGTCTTCAGTTCCCCTTCCCCTTGCTTTGCCTCCACTCGTGTGGAAGTGTCATCCCCTTTTTCTTTGCAATATGAATTTTAGGCCTTGAGTACCAGAACTATTGCCTGAAGTGTGACGCTTCAAAAAAGCGTCCTGCTACTTGCCACAGTGAAACCAAGGATCAAAATCTTCAAACAAGAGGCTGCCTCACCAGCTTTAATTGTATAAGCAATAATTTACATAGCTGAAGTGAAGCAGAGTTGGTCTCACCAAGGCTGCTAGAAACAAATTAACCAGTAACATGCACAATCTAAGCACAAATAGCAGAATCGAATAAAAGAGTGTACAGATTTGACATGCACTTAACTCACAAACAGCAAGAAAAGAGGATGTTTGTTGGGAACCTTGCCTATTTATAGTGTTGGGTGATGTTAATGCTTCCTGCTTAATAGTGCAGGATTGTAGGAATTGTATTGTTTGCTTTGAATGTGCTGTATGAATAAGCAGAGAAAATAGATTGCGTAATAGAGCCTACTGTCTTTTAATGATAAATAAATGTGCTCTTCCAATAACGAATATAGCAGCCAACTGACCAAATAGGTGACACCATCATCCAGTGCTGGATTTTCATCAAATAGCTTTTTGCATCCTGGAATCTGTACTTCATTACTAAAGTGGGCAAATCCCTGAAGGTCCCATGATGCATTGTTCTTGGCAAAAAGACTGTACTGTCGGAAGGTATTACATAGGATTTGGCACAGTTGGCAGTTATGAAAGAGCCAGTGAAATATTAGGAAATTATGGTAAGGGGTAACTGAATTGCGAGTAGCGTGTCTGTGTGATAGAAAAATGGGGTTCCATCTACTTACTCCGCGGTCTCTACCACTGCCTAAGACCCAGGACTATATGATCAAATACACTAATGAGATTGTACTGTAGCACATTTTTTCAAGAATCAGCCTTTGGGTTGTGTATCCGAATATATGACTTTACAACGCAAACCATTACAACGCATACTTTTACATCACAGTTTTTACAACGCAAACGACTTCCATGGTGACCACACACAGCGGGAGTAGCTGGATAATTGTTCCGACTTTCCAGTTGAATACTGCCATCTACAGACAGAAGTAAGTGTACGTTTAAAAGTAAACAGCTTCCAAATGATTACACCTAATTCTCAAGTACTTACAATATATTGTTTTTACTTATTTACAGCATTTACTGAATTTGAAAATCAGCCCTTAGTCTACTGCAGACATTCCTCAAATAATCTTTCCTTCGAAAAGTAAGTGAATAAATCTACAAAATGTATTTAAAAGTTAAAAGACCAAAAGCAAAAAAATAAATTATTTAAATTTTCCTTTAGTTATTAACAGAGATTGGACATACAGCAACGCCAATTACCAACCTTGAACAAACAAACCTTTACAGAAACAAGTGTAAGTAAACTTTAAAAAATGATCTGAACCCAAAGAAAAAAGCTAAATTAATTTCACAAACAATATATTAGCAGGCACTAGTCCGTGATAAGTTTTAAAATTACTATTTTATCACCTCCGTGTGTTTGCCTCAGGGAAGATGCTCAGGGAAAGTGCTGGATGGTGGTGGGGGCAAATTTACTATTCCTACTCCGAACGGTGCTTGCCTCAGGGAAAGTGTTGGATGGAGGTTGGGGCAAATTTACTATTCCTACTCCGACTGGTGCTTGCCTCAGGGAAAGTGCTGGATAGTGTTGGGGGCAAATGTACTATTCCTACTCCGACAGGTGCTAGCCTCAGGGAAAGTGCTGGATGGTGGTGGGGGCAAATTTTCTATTCCTACTCCGACCGGTGCTTGCCTCAGGGAAAGTGTTGGATGGAGGTGGGGGCAAATTTACTATTCCTACTCCGACCTGTGATTGCCTCAGGGAAAGTGCTGGATGGTGGTGGGTGCAAACTTACTATTCCTACTCCGACAGGTGCTAGCCTCAGGGAAAGTGCTGGATGGTGGTGGGGGCAAATGTATTATTCTTATTCCGACAGGTGCTAGCCTCAGGGAAAGTGCTGGATAGTGGTGTGGGCAAATTTACTATTCCTACTCCGACCAGTTCTTGCCTCAGGGAAAGTGTTGGATAGTGGTGGGGGCAAATTTACTAATCCTACTCCGACCTGTGCTTCCCTCAGGGAAAGTGTTGGATAGTGGTGGGGGCAAATTTACTATTCCTACTCCGACTGGTGCTTGTCTCAGGGAAAGTGTTGGATGGAGGTGGGGGCAAATTTGCTATTCCTACTCCGACATGTGCTTGCCTCAGGGAAAGTGCTAGATGGTGGTGGGGGCAAATTTACTATTCCTACTCCGACCGGTGCTTGCCTCAGGGTAAGTGTTGGATAGTGGTGGGGCCAAATTTACTATTCCTACTCAGACAGGTGCTAACCTCAGGGGGCAAATTGAATGTACTTAAATTAAAAATGAATATTGAAACTGTAAATTACACATTTTCATTCCTGTTCTTTTTCAATCATGCAATAAAATATTTTATTTTTTATAATTTGGATTTCCTGTTTTCAGTTTCTATTTTTGGTAAATTCTGGTGGGGTTTTTTCAGTGTTTTCAAGTGATTTCAATACCTTAAAAAACAGTGGTTATTAGTGGTTACACATTTTCGTGCCATAAAAACAACAGAAACCGTGTTTTTCCGGTGTTTATGGAAAGTTTTGCTTTTATTATTGCTTGCTTTCTGCACTGATAGTGGATGGTATATAGACAGTGTACGTACAGTGTATGTGAGGTCCAAATACGTTTTTCCAAATCAAACTTATTGTAGTACACCATACAATACTTCTTCAGTGAGTCTTTGGTCATGTGCGCCTGCTCTTTCCTTCCCATGTAAACTTTTATCTGTGAAAAGGCCCTCTCAACATTGGCACTTGAGACAAGCAACGCCAAAACAGCCAGTACACAATTTGCTAACTCTGGCCACTGACAGCTTTCCGTGCCAAAACTGGTGCACTTGAAGATTGCAATTCTCTGGGCAGGTTCTGCAATATTTGTGTTGAACTGGGCGCTTATGCCCTCAGAGTTATTGAAGTGGTCAAAAATGAAGCAGCATTTTTGAAACTATAGAGAAAATTCCCATGTACGGAAGAAATCTAGAACTTGTACAGAGTACCACAGTGAGGTTTCATTGACTTCAAAGTCAATGCAAAGTCCTGGAAAGACGCTGGAGGAAGGATTATGCTCCTGAATCCAGACACATTTACAAATTAGCGAAAAGGAAGTATCATTCCCTTTGCAACGCTGCTCGAGCTGACTACGTTAATAACACCATTACGTCGGCACATAATAACCCCAAAGTCTTGTTCAAATTAGTAAAAGATCTTTCCGGAGCAACCTGCCAACTGGCACCACCTGTGCTCAATGAAGCTCAGTGCGAGAGTCTGGCAAAGTTCTTCACTGATAAAGTAGAGAAAATCTACACAGAATTGAACACAATGACAACCAATGTGGAGCAGCAAATGAAGAGCGCTCCTCCTACATCAGGTTGTTTTACTCCACCATTGTCCCAGCACTCCGTGCCAACTAATATGCCAAAAAACTGGAAACCTCTAGACACCCTCTCCTTCAGTTGTATTTTAAATAGCCTTAAATCAGGCTCACCCAAAGATCCTCTTCCCATCTCTATCCTTCAAAAATTGGGACCTTCATCACTCAATCTTATTATGGAGTTGCTCAACGCATCACTGCTTGAAGCAACAGTACCAGCAGCTTGGAAACATGCCATGGTTTTTCCTCTGTTGAAAAAGCGAATGCCGATCCGGCGGAACCATCTAATTTCCGCCCGATCTCATTACTCCCAGCTTTTTCTAAAATCTTAGAAAAACATGTCAATCAGCAGCTGACGCAGTTTGTCGACTCCCAATTTTTTTACATACCTCACAATCGGGGTTTAGAGCTGGCTTCTCTACAGAAACCACTCTCTTGGGAGTCACAGAAGCTCTACGCCAACATCTTGATATGGGTGAAACTGTGGCACTCATATTACTCGATTTGAGTGCTGCTTTCGATACTGTGTCTCACATTGCCCTACTAAAAGTCTTGCAATTGCTGGGCATCAGCGGATCGGCTCTCAAATGGCTTGAGCTTCCTGACCGATCGGACTTTTCAGGTCTTTTCTTCGTCTGCAAGCTCTGAGACTCATGTTTCCCCTTATGGAGTGCCACAGGGTTCTATTCTCAGCCCTTTACTTTTTAATATCTATGTTAGTCCCCTGGCTACAATAGCGGAAGAGGCTGGGTTATCTATCTTTTCGTATGCTGATGATACCCAGCTAATATTCTCTCTGTCCACCAATGATGTATCTAAGGAGTCATCTCTTCAGGTAGGACTACATAAGATAGCTAGATGGATGCTTGCCAATAAGCTAAAATTAAATAGTGGGAAAACAGAAGTTCTAATCCTTGGGAAAAGCAAAGACCTCTGGAGCCCCCGACATTGGCTATCTCAAATGGGCGATCTTCCACAACCGGTGCAAGCAGTTCGCAATCTAGGCGTAGTCATAGATGACCAGCTATCTATGAGGCAGCAAGCAGTTAAGGTTGCCTCAACCTGCTTCACCATCCTGAAATGGCTCAAAAAAATACTGTGGATGTTGCCTAGTTCCACACAAAGAATAGTGATCCAGGCCCTGATTACATCCATGCTGGACTATGGCAACGTCCTGTATTTAGGAGCCAATAAGGAGGTGGTTCGTAAACTGCAGGTAGTTCAGAACTCAACGGCCAGACTGCTCTGCCGGGTGCCTAGAAAGGCCTCCATTTCTGGTTCTCTCCATGACCTTCATTGGCTTAGGATGGAGAATCGCATCAAATTTAAGGCCCTCTGCTATATGCATAAGATCAAGACTGGCACAGCACCACAATATTTGAGTGCATTAGTCCATCCTTATTTCCCTACACGCCTGCTTCGATCCTCTACTCACGCCAAATTTGTAGTTCCTAGGATCAAACGGTCGCGTTTGGGCGGTCGGTCCTTTTCTTATCTGGCCCCTTCATTATGGAATTCACTCCCTTCGCCACTTCGGCATGAAACTACCTACAACAACTTTCGCAAAGGCCTAAAAACGTGGTTATTTAACCAATAGCTGTCTCTCTCTTTTTAGCGTGTGTCCAATGGCGCTGGGAAACCTCCGGGTAGCTGTGCGCCTTATAATATTAATAATAATAATAATAATAATAACTTCAAATGCCATCGTTGGTGAAGGGACATTTCTATGCATCACTTGCATGCCATTTCTCATACATTGTAAAATAAATGTTTCTGAATTGCTCTTCAGAATTGCTTTGCTTACCAAGTGGCAAGCACTCTAACATGGAACATGTTGCAGTTCCAAAGTCACTATAAGTGTCGCCCAGGCTACTCTCAAGGAGATGTTTCACATCTACACCAATTATGCTGAACACTTGGCAGACAAGGGTGTTTTCAGACTCTAGTTTTTTTATTATGTCCACTACAGCAGTTATGTTCTCCTGTAAAATTCTAAGAATGCAGTAGAGTGCACTTTTTTCACATCATTTTAAATATGCGACCACAGATCCTCACATTTCTTGCCTTTGGCATCATCACTCAGCAAAAATTCTGTAAATGGTTGCCACATGGATAATATAGCATTCACAGCCCCTTGGACTGAGAACCATCAGCTAAGCGACACAGTTGGGATGACTCTTTCTTTGATGCCACACAAAGCATAACATTAGAAATATTTGCGTTTTAGTTCCCACACATAACAAAACAGTGCACCAGAATGAAATAAAAAGTCAACAGCATTCTTCATTAACTCTGAAAATTGTAGAGATGCTTTCAACATACCATCTAACAAGTTGCAAGGCTCTTTTACAGGGAAGCACTTGTGCTCAGATATCGATTTTGACAGGTCATCACACAAATTTTTCATATAAGTAGCTGAATCACTGCAAATACAAACAATGTCACTCCAATCTTTGTTGAACTTGAAAAGAACCTTTTGCAGCAGCATTCCAAGTGACACTGCGTATCATGTTTTCCAAAAGTCTGGTGTCATGTTTTCACTACTAACCCAGATGCTTGGTGATAGCACTCTTTTCACATATGCTTGTCACTATACCTTGCTTTGAATGTTTAAAGCCTGAGGTGTTGGCAATTTACCTACTATCAATACTGACTCACTAGAAACTGGGCTCTGATGTATCAAGGGTTTTTACCCATTCTCTGTGGGCAAATGTGGTGGCACATATTGGGAAAGATTCTTATGAAACCAGCCATTTTACCTATCAGTTAAAGAATCAAACACAGCCAAAATATCAAATATGATTTTGACATTTCCTGATTCTTTACAGTTTATAAAATAATTAAACAAGAACTAAAACATGCGTCTAAACCCTATCTTTAGACCAAAGACCACAAAACTGAAAAAAGCAAAAGGAAGAAACAACAATATTTTATTGACATCCCTAAACAACAAAACCCAAGCAGAATAATGTTAGCCCATTCTTTCTTGCTGCTAGCTTGTATAACACAGTTACATTGTATTGGCCCCTACAGGAAGAAAAAATGACTCTTTCATTCTCCTTTTCCTTTCTTTGAATGGCATTTAGTTTGTGGTTGTGCAGGTGTTTTTTCAGTGTTTATATGTTTACACTGGTGAGGCTATTTCCCTTTCGGTGGGGTTTTATCAGTTATTATAGGTTTAAACCTAAAACCAGACAGCCTATTTATAATTCTCTACAGATAAAATCATATTACCCCACCAGTGTGGAGGAACACATCCTTAACCAGAAAAAAAAGCAAACCCATCAACTTAGAAGAAGCCAAACTAAACAAGGTAAACTTGATGAAAAACCACAAATACATTTTTTTTTATAGGCTTCAAGTTAAGAAACATTTGTTTTAAAAAAATAACATTGCATTAAAAACTAGATCCAAACAAACCAACACAAAATGACTTTTTCTAGTGAATAAGGACTAAACATTTTCTTAGCAGGCTATTTTTAAAACTAAAATTTTCAAAACAAAAAACTAAGAATATTTCTTCACTTTTTTCAGAACAAAAGAAGCTAAAGCACAAAACACCACAGAAGGAACAACTGAAAGAAAAATTCAAAGAAACCCAGCATCTACTCCAGGACTTTCCTGCCACACAACAGAAAAACCTAATAACAGTAACCTGTTTCATTCTGTCAAGTCTCTCCAAAAATAACCTTTTTCCATCAAAGGTATCAAGCAGCAAACAATTCCAAACCAACATTGCAAAATCAATGCAATTAAATCCTGAGTACAATTTTGTTAAAAAAAGCTGTAAAATAAGTAATGTTCACTAACTTTACCATTGCAGTCAAAAAAAATTGTAAAGCAACCATACACAAAATACACTAAAAGAATGTTTTCTCTTTCTTCTTTCTACAGAGAATGGCATCAAGAAACCAAGCCAAATATTTGAAATCAAACAGGGGAAATAGACTGTTAAGTTACTGTGGCTACATTTATTGTAAGGAGAGATTAACTGAGCCCAGGTGTCATTGGAGGTGTGTGCATTATTACTCATCCAATTGCACAGGCAGAGCGGTTACTCTTGGTGACACTGTTGAAAGGACCACCGAGCATACCCAATCTGCCTCTGCAATGGAGATAGAGGTAAGAGAAAATATAAATGAAATGAAAGACCTGGCATCCACCTCCAATGAACCCTGTGGCTCAGTTTTGGGGGAGGTATCACAAAACATTCCTACCCATGTAGCAAGTTGTATGCATGCAATCCCCAACCTACGCAGAATTATACAGCGTAAAAAACAGGCAAGTAACCCCCTACGTGTAACACCCCAAACCTTCTCTGACATTAACATTCCTCCTGAACTTACAGTAACTGTTACTAATGAAACCTTTCTTTTGCATGACAACAAAAACTCTCTTAAAAGAATTCTAATCTTTAGCACACCCCATAATCTTGTTAAGTTAGAGACTAGTAAAATTTGAATATATGTCGATACTTCGCATACCATTACTTCGCATGATTTTAGTGCGATGTTTTTACTTAGCATAAACCATTACTTCGCATGTTTTTACTTAGCATAAACCCTTACTTCGCAAGTTTTAACTGTGCATGCATTTATAACGCAAATGGTTATAAATGTACTATGGTTTATGCTAATTAAAAACATCGCACTAAAATCATGCTTACACTACACTACCTTACACTACCTTACACTACTTAAACATCACTACACTACACAAAACCCTAATACACTACCCCATACACGACCTTCCCCCTTCCTGGACCCTACACTCTAACACTACACTTCACCACCCCCGACACTACCCTAAACCCTATAACACTACCCTACACTACACAAACACCACACCACTACCCTAAAACACTACTCCCTGCACGACCCTCACTCTTCCCCCAGTCCGCTCCCTACACTACAACACTACCCTGCACGACACCCCAACACTACCCTAAACCCTAAAACACTACCCTACACTACACAAACACCACAACACTAACCTAAACCCTAAAACACTACCCCCTGCACAACCTTCCCCCGACCCCCAGTCCTGTTCCTACACCCAAACACTACCCTGCACTATACCCCGACACTACCCTAAACCCTAATACATTACCCTACACTACACTAACACCACAACACTACCCTAAACCCTAAAACACTACCCCCAGCACGACCCTGCCCATACCCCCAGTCCCTTCCCTATACTGAAACACTACCCTGCACGACCCCCCCGACACTACCCTAAACCCTAAAACACTACCCTACACTACACATACACCACATCACTACCCTAAACCATAAAACACTAGCCCCAGCACGACCCTACACTACTCAAACAACCCTACAACCTACAAGACTACCCCTGCATGACATAAAAAAACTACACTTACCTCTCTCTCCTCCGTGGTTCCTCTCTTCTCCGGCTTCCAGCGGCTTCCAGCGATGTCAGATCTGCACGTCGTTGTTTGGAAGCGGAGCTCCTTCCAAACAACGATGTGGATAGCGCATACCATTACAACACATGTGTTGTAACAACGCTTGCGATGTAACAACTTGCGTACTAATGGTACGCGTTGTAACATCGCAAGCGTAGTAACGCTTGCGAAGTAATGGTATGCGCACTAGCAGCCGCGCAGTAAAGGCTGTTTACCGTAAAATTTGGATGATGGATGGGACTTTTAAATCCACACCCCACCCATTCACCCAAATATACACTATTCTCACCTACATTAATCATACAGTAGTGCCCTTAGTGTACAGTTTACTCCCTGATAAACAAACCTCAACATACACTGATTTTTTGTCAGTGATAAAAGCTAAAACCATGAACAAAAATCCTAGAAAAGAGTTAATTGACTTTGAATTACCTATGATTAACACAATTACCAAAATGTACACGGATACCCAAATTCAAGGATTTTTTTTTTCACTTTTCACAGGCTTATTGGAGAAAATTGAAAAAAACATCCTTAGTTCAGGATTACATATCAGACGGTAAACTGCAATTTGAATTGAAAAAACTAACAGCACTTTGCTTTGTTCCTCCTGACAGTGTAGATTAATACTACACATCTAAAACTGAATCTGACTATTGTACTGCAAACGAGGACAAATTGGCACCCCTTCTAAATTACTTTGAAGACACATGGATTGACCATCTAAGCAGGTCAGGTAGCAGGAGGAAGCCACGTTTCCATGTGAAGTGGTGGAACTGCTACTCGACCTGCTTAGAGGGAGGAGCAAAAACAAATATTCCCATAGAGGGATGGCACAACTCCTTCAACAAATCAATAGGTAAACCACATCCTAACTTCTATCATTTTTTAGAAATTTTGAAGAAGGAGCAAAGTTTCCAAGAAATGAGAATCGCGCAATCATTGACTGGTAGTCTGAACCCATGAATTTCAAAAAGAACAAAAGAAATGTCCGAGCGACTATTGGGTGCAATTCAACAATTTTCGTTGATGGTGGCTTCAGACTACCTAGACAATATTGCACACATCCTACATTTCTAATCTACACTAACCCCTTAATCACCTTACCTGCCTGTTTTGAAAATGAATTTCCCTAATTCAATTGGCGTGTTTCTAAAAATATTTAAATTATAAATTAAAAGTCGGGTTTCTTACCTCCAGATGTCTTCTTTTTTCAACTCTTGGACTTGCGTACAATTCCACATTTCACCAACAGTTTTGTGCAGTCCATTAATCCATAGTAAATAATCCATAATCCGTGATGCAAATGAAGTCCTGAGTAAAACTAACTAAAAACGGACACAGTTTGGCAAAGCCATTTTTTACAGCGAAAATTGTGCTGAAAACTGTAATGTGCTCACCTACAAAAACGCATCCCCAAAACAAAATCCCGAAAAAGAAAATTTGTATGGCAAAAACTGCAACCAGAAATCCATCGTTGCAATCCTCTCTCAACCAAAATCCAGCAGGAAAAAAAACCCGAAAAAGAAAAAGATGCTTTTAAAAATTTGCTACCAAAAAATCCAACGTTGCAATCCCCTCTCTATTAAACCAAAACTGTTACGAAAGCAATCAACCTGACATGGGCCTACAACTTCTACCTGCGTAGGAATTTTTTGGGGGGGTTAAACCATACAAAACTATCAAAATACAACTACCCTAATGCTTACTACCTCCATCCTCCCTCCTTATAATAAACTATGCAACCCTTAATCTACTTTTAATAATTTAAATTTGCCTTACCTGTACGCAGCTCTTCCTTGCTTCTGATCCCACCGCGACGTTCCTCGCACTGACGAAAATTACGCACAAGCGGCAACGTCATCTCTTCTTGTAAAAAGGAAAAAAGGACACTTTCTCTCATTTATTCCAATGAGAAACCTACAAAAAGAATAAAAAGTATATGTTACAATACTGTAAAAAATCCAAATTTATTTAAAAAAAATACCTTTAATAAACTTTGTAAAAACATTTTTTGGTTATTTTTTAATAATGTATTTTTTTAAAAATGTATTAAAGTTTCCTACAATACTATTAATGTGTCCATTTTTTGATTTGTAAAATATTACACTTAACTATTTATATTAATGTTATTAAACATTTTCAATGTCTATTTATGCAAACGTATGATGCACATATATGATTTTTTTATTTTTTAAACTATTCTTTTTAAGGATTATTAATTGTTTTGAATATTAAATCTCTCCCCCACCAAAAAACCCAGTGTATGGCTGCCTATCTCTTTTATTAATTTTAGTGATGTATATCAATTTTACAGTTTTACAATAAAATAAATTATATTTTAAGTAATAAATAATACTCAAGTATTTAAATGAATACCAGAGTATTAATACACTCCCCCACCCAAAACCCCTGTTTCCCATGCACCCCATCCCAGGGGATGGGTGCCAAGCCCTTAAAATTAAGTTTTTTGATATATATATATATATATATATTTTTTTTTTTTAAATACAGACAACTAAACTAAATAATAATTAATACTCAAATATTAAAATAAATACCTGAGTATTAATACACTCCCCCACCCAAAACCCCACTTTCTCATGCATCCCGTCCTAGGGGATGGATGCCATGCCCTTTTAATTATTTTTTAAAATAAACATATTAGATATATATTAATTTTATATATTTTCTTTAAATAACTAAATTAAATTAAAAATAATACTCAAATATTAATACCCCAGCCAAAACTTACCTCAAATACACACCTCGAAAATTAGCACTTACCTCCATAACTCACCTTACAATGCGTTGTAATTGCATGCGTTGTAATGGCATGTGTTGTAATTGCACATGCGTTGTAATAGCAGGCGTTGTAATGACACCTGCATTGTAAAGGATGCGTTGTAAAGGCATTACGATGTAATGCCTGCGTTGTAATGGACGTTTCCCTGTGTATCCACCCAACAGCCACGTCCCAATGTAGTGTCCAGCTATTATTTGCCCATTTGCAGTAAGTGGCACACGGTGTGTTCTCTCTAAATCACTTCTATTTGAAGAGCTATACATAAACTGTACATGTAAATGTGAATGAGTCCAGGGAAGGGACTATAGGTATATAATGCATGCAGCTAGGAATAGAAACAGGGAAGCAAAAGAAAGGTGAACAGGCTAAGAGTGCCATTGAAAAAAATTACCATGATTCAAAGGGAAAGCACAAGGAGTGGTTATTGGGAGCAGAAAGTGGGTGTCAATAAGCGAGGTCTAAAGCATGAAGGTTCTAAAGCATGACGTTCTAAAGCAAGAAGGTGGGTGTCAATAAGCGAGGTCTGAAGCATGAAGGTTCTAAAGCATGACGTTCTAAGGCAAGGGGTGTCAATAAGCGAGGTCTAAAGCATAAAGGTTCTAAAGCATGGCGTTCTAAAGTAAGAAGGTGGGTGTCAATAAGCGAGTTCTAAAGCATGATAGATATGCACTGGATTAACACAATATGGCATAAGTGAAGGTTAGAACAGACAGGCATTTAATTGTCTAGGAGAGGAATAAAGGCAATCGATGAAGTGGGCAGTACGAAAATAGAACAGAATTGTCCCTAGTGAGACAACCAATTGTAAATGAGAGGGGAGAACCAACGGGGGATGTACACAGATAGAAGAGCAGAAGAAGACCTCTTACACATCTAAAAGTTTAAGAGAGAAAGACTGCTTGACATTGGCACAGGCAATGAAATATTGTCCTAGAAATGTAGATTGGGAAAATGGATTTGCGGGGAGAGGGGGCTTGAACAGCTGCCTGCACCAAATGATGGTAAAGGTAAATAAATACCAGATACAACTTGGAGGAGAAGAGGAATAAGGAATAGAGTGTGATGGCTATCTTTAAGGGAAGATCAAATCAGGGCCCAGCCATTACTGCCTTATATCGCTCATAGACAACATCAGTAAACTGTATGCAAGCCTTCTGCTTCAGGATCTAAAAGCATGGGCAAATGAAGGACAGATCGCCCCCAGGAACCAGTGTGGCTTTAAAGATAAGTGCGGCACCTCTACAAATTTAATAGCGCTGGCCCTGATGCGCAATAAGGTAATCAGGAGCTGCTCTGTGCTTTATTTGTGTTTTATTGGTGTTAAGGACACTTTTGATCGCTTCCTTGGAGATTCCTTGTGGTGCAAATCAAACCTATTGAGAGCTATTGAGCAGCTGTACTCAAATACATGGGTGCAGGTAAAGCTGGGGGATGGCGCACGCATCTAACCGAAGATCCCCACAAACATCGGGTTGAAGCAGGGATGCATGCTAGCGCCTCTGCTATTCAATCTGTACATCGTCGACCTGTCGGATGCCCTAGAGGACGTCAACTGCCATCCCCCAAAAGTGGGAGGCCAATGAATGACTCATCTGCTCTATGTGGATGACCTTGTGCTGTTAAGCCACACTAAAATCGGGCTACAGCAACAACTATCAACTCTGCACTTCTACATTGGCAAGAACAGTCTTGAATAAATAACACCAGATCCAAGATTGTCATCTTCAGAAAGAAGATCACAGAACAGGGAAAGTGGCACTTAAATGAGGAGTGGCTTTCGCAAACCGCAGAGTACTAATACTTGGGTATCTATCTCGATAGCAAAGGCACTTTCAATACCCACAAGAACATACAGGAGCGAAATCACTGTGGGTATAGAGGATATCCTGCTAGACAAGATCATTACTAGAATCTATAAAGCAGTAGTCCATCTGCCAAAGAGAGCATCGCCTGCTCAAAAAAGGCTTGAATTCAATCTCACCAGGCAGACCAGTGCCAGGACCATTTCCTATGTATATTTCTGCCATAGACTCAGACTTGCCCCACAAGACAACCTGAATGGCCTAGTGTGGCGAGACCTAAATGGCTCAGGACCCGCTTCCACCTATAATCTCCACCTTCAAGATAAACTAAGCCAGCTTTTGCTTAAAGAAGTATGGGAGAAAAATCTTCCGCAGTCGGCATTCAAACAATTGTCAACAATTACTCCCAAAAACGTGTCAAGGCTAGATGATATGGCTGTTCTGAGCAGGCGCTCCCTTGCCTGGGCAGTAATCAATTCCTAATAAGCGCGAAAATAGCAGCCATATATCACCTGTACTTAGCCGAGGTGGCTAAAGTCTAGGTTTGTAGTGCTCAGACTGGGGGAGTGGAATATGCGGGGGTCACACAAAAAAAGAAGAAATGTGCCAACTCTGTACTCTATCATCCACATTTTGTGCATCTGCCCTTCCTTGTTACAGTTAAGGAAAGACCTACTTCGAAGAGACTTTAACCGTCTGGGGGTCCGAACCGTCTGCCAGGCTGTAATTGCAAGCCTGAACTCAGAGAACACAATGCTAAATGTTATAATTCTCACTTTTTTCAAGCTGTTGCAGCTAAAAGTAGGCAGAGCCAATAATAACACTGATTTGGAAGCTGGATTTACCAAGCATTTGCAATGCAATAGATCTCGCATTTACGAGAGTTTGAGCTATTGGTACTGTAAATGACATTGCCTTTTATTTAGGTGTTGTTTTTAAAACAGATAAATAAAAGACATTGTTATTTACAATGCCAATAGCCTTAAACTCTTGCAAATGCAAGACCTATTGCATTGCAAACGCGTTCAGTGCCTGTGCAATATATATATTTTTTAAAGCGTTAGGAGAGAGCATGTCCTGCCTGCAACAGCAGACAGGACAAAGCTACTTGAGAAAATGTGCTCGGAGGATGGAATTGAAGCCTACCAAGTAACAACACAAGTAGCAGGGGGTGTCACCATGGGAGGTTACAAAATGAGACAAGGCGGTACCAACGAGGGACTACTAAGCCTATTGACCAATGAACAGCCACAGTTTACAGTGGCCAATGACATAACCCAATGAAAAATATAGGCGGAGAGTAGGCAGAGCTTCAAGTCCCTACGTGAACAACACATGCCTCGCAAAGCAGCGCATGCGCTGCCCAGGCTCGACCTAAAAAAGAAGAGGATTTCACTGTCATTTTAAAAACTGACGACGACTTTGCTACTCCTTAAGCGACGTGAACCTCCCGGTGCTTGTGCTCTGCGCGTGCCACCATTTGTACTTGAGCTTACATCCCCTGTGTTCATGCTGATATTGCTTAGTATCCCCACAACAGCGGCTCTCAGTTCACAGCCTCCTATCATTCTGCAAACATCAGATATCATTATTATTTTCTTCATTTTTGCCTAATTTCTTTTGCCATTATGCAGCAATGCTGTACTCCACCACCACCTTTATTACAGAATCCTGGGGACCAACCCATGAAGTGGAGCAAATAGTTGTGTTTATTCAACAACTTTATGGTGGCTTTTGATGCCAATTATTTTACATCTTCTAGGGAAAAGGGTCTATTACTCAATTCTATTGGCACTGAGGCACAAGAAATCTTTGACCACTAACCAGAGTTACAACCTCCTCCATAGCTGGCAAGGTTTCAGATTGTTTATGTGTGACATTTTTATAATTTCAGTGTAATTATGAGTGACATTCAACGACTATGAGTGACACTTTCTCGCAAGCAAAATCAAGCAATGAAGACGTGGGAAACATATAAATATCAGAAATTCACTCATTTGAGCAACGAGAAACTTTAAGATCTTAAAACTGCTGTAAAGCACTAGAAAGGAAGAGCACTAGGATGTGGGAGAGGCCCCAGCGCGGAGCCTCATAGCTGCCAAGCTTTCAAGCTGTTTATGTGTGACTTTTTTTGTGTGTGGCATTTCAGTGGCATATGTGAGCCATTTTGAGTGACACTGTATCAAGAACAGAAAATAGCAGTTACATCCCTGAGATGTTTCTGAAATTATCCCTTTTGTGCTATTTAATGGTCTCAAAACAACTGTCTCACATCTGAACAGCTTATGCAAATTCTTTCACTTACTTCCACTCTCTGTTTCTCACTCACAGCATGATGATGGAGTGTATATGCATGACTAGGCCCGGGAAATATGTCAGAATTGCGTGCTGCACTAACGGACAGCAGATGGTTCCCAATGGGGCCACCTTACACTGGGTGAACATAACAAACACACCTCACCAAACTGGCATACAAGATCTCAATCCCACATTATCAAAAATGATCCTCAGTTAAGAGAGGTGTCCCAGTGGCCAAACATGCATTAAAAAAGGAAACCGGTCTGATATGTTTATCAAAACTGACTTTTTTAGCCAAGAGTGTGAAAATGAATTCTGGGACTAGCTGTTTCACTTTTCATATGGGCTGTTGTTACAAAACTGCAACTCACTGCATTTGCATCACTTCATTCATTCTATGTAAAAATGTTCCAAGCTAAGAAGAGGTGCTGAGTGCGTGCAGCATTCTTAGTCCCACCTTGGACCTCTATCAGTGGCCTTAAGCAGTAAATGCATTAGTGGTAACTCAAAATACACGCATCAGTGGCCCTTTTACATTACATGCACCCATAGCTCCTTGTATTGCATTTATCTGTGGCTCCTCAAGGTACATACATTAGTGGCCCAGCAGTCATGAGGATCAATTAAACTCCTACAAAATAAAATCAAAGTGACGAGCCGGAGAATAAGACTGAACATCAACTTAAGTACATCACCTAAAGTCAAGTGGGCACAATATTATCAGAGATTAAATGACGAGAAAATACTCATTAGAATTAGCATTTTTAACAATTGTTCTATCGGCCATGAACCATACTTACAGCAACACAATGTATCATAGGCCATCTTTGGTACAACAGCTTTCATATCTTGGGTAATAAATGCAAATCTGTCTTCAGATAATAGGTTTAAAGCCTGGTACAAACCTTCTTGATCTATCCACTCTTAACTTTGAAATATTTGTATGTATTTTACCTTTATTGGTCCAAAAACTGCGCCATGTCTTGGAGCTTCTATTTCACTGGGAATGTGAAGGGCTATGCTGCATGCACTGTAGCACTGAAATACCCAGGGATGGCTTTGAGGCGCTTTGTAAATGAAGTTTGAACTGCCCCTCGTGCTCACAGGGAGGGGCGCGGAGGGTGAGTTCCCGACCCTAGTCCTCAACTACTTCCTCTGAAGACAAGGGGCCTTATGTATGAACACATTTTTCCATAGACACAGAATGGGTAAAAACCTTTGATACATCTGGCCGCAGATCCCTGAGGCGTGTTTAACTTGAAGCAACAAAAGCAGAACTTTCTCTTCTTTCCAAATTCCGTCCTAAGGTGTATAGTTACAAAGAACAAAAACATAAATTATATTGCTTTATTTTTTAGGGATGGGAACTAATCACTGTCCGCGCCCAAAGAATTATACTCTACACTCTGCCTAGAGTGCCAGACAACTTGCGAATGATCACTTCTGGAGTACTGGTGCAAGCTTTTCCAGTGCAGTAAGAGAGGGGCTTTTTCCAAGTTTAGCAAACACTCAATGCAGTGTACGATCGTAAGATTGTCCACAATCTACTGTGTGCCCCGGCGATGTCTGTCCATGCTGGCAAATGAGCTGACCCAGCAGTATTCCTGTAAAAAATGACAATATCCTGCCAGCATGACTCTGCCCCATAGTAGAGAGAGCACTGTGAGGGGTCAACATGGCCACAGTAAAGTGAGCACGGTGCGGGAAGATCACTTCTCTGCTCATGTAGGGCGCAACAATTGAGTTTGCCAGCGGCAAATCTGCTGCCTGTGTGCGCAACTGTTCACCAGGGGGGATGCGTTTGCGCCAAACATGCAAGGAGCATCATGCTTATTGCATCATGATCTGGCCAACGAAAGCACTGCTTGCTTAGAGAGAAAACGTGGGCTGCTGAGAGCTGTCCAGACTCGACTCAAAAGCAGGCTGGGAAAAGATCAGCTTGACGAATAATCTGTGAAGCCCTTGCCTTGTAATGTTAACAAAACAGACAGAACAGCGCGACTCCGAATGTAAACAATCATAAAATTGCTAACCAGACCTTAGAACAAATGACTTCCACACTGATGAAACACAGCCAACAAACTGGAAAGTAGCGCCTGTGTTCCTTAAAGTACTCACAGGCAGACAGTGAAGAAGTGGCCGAGCCCAGGAAGGTTTGGAGGGCAGGCCGGCCAGCGGCAATGTGGAAATAACGAACACAACAAGATAAAGGCATGCAAGCAGCGTGTGCGCCGCTGCTCGCTCCCAAGGCAATACTCCATGGGAGTTAACTTTAAAAAAAAGGTGGGAATGCAACACCCATCAGCCATTACCACACTCACATTTTTAAATGACACACTGATAAGCCAATCCTAAGCAAAGGAGGAGTCAGACTCCACAAAGTAGATATAACAGATCACCTACAACGCAAGCACTGTTTAGGCTTGACCTAAAAATTGATTTACCACTCACTCCTGTGGCCCTGCGACGTTGCTCCCATATTATCCTGCCTCCTCTAGTCGCACCTTAACATTCTGACTTGCTGCCACCTTGCTGTCTTTTGCACTTCGGCACTAGGCATTTTTTCATTAAGCCTGTCCAATTTTTTGGAGGTGCTCTTCTTACCATGTTTACGAGCTTGCACTTTTGCACTTTCTACACCGCATTTTAACACCCTGGAATGCTGTTTTCCAAGGTAAAGTGAGTCCCGTAGTCCAGACGGGAGAGAAAAAGTGCCTGGACAAGATCTAAGGAGATTGTTTCATACCAATTCATGCCCCAAAAGGAAGGTCTTACTCGGGGAGCGTGTAGCTAGTGAAAGCTCAGAGTCCAATTAACACTTATCGAATTCAACAGTTTTCCTCCGAAGTAGAATACCATTTTCTCTTGATATTGTTGCTTCATTGGATAGATATATTTTCCACTCACGTTGGAATTCATGCTGACTTTATTTCTTTACTAGAAGAAGAATAAGAATTACACAACCAACTATCAATAATATAGAGGAAAGGCCACGGAACAGAATTGAAAACATCGAACTAAAGAAAGAAGGAATCAGTCCAAAAATAGCTTTAAAGTTAGACAATAAGCCTGATCCAATATTTTTGAAAATTTGAGTTATGTCCATTGTGTTTGATATATGGAAGATGATGTAGAACAAGTCAGCAAAAGGGTCTAGAAAGTGTGTTTCCATGAGTATTTGAATTTCAAATACAGAATCGGCTGTTTGCAAGGCAAATGCTTCTGCACAGAGGTTAACCCTTTCGCTGCCAGGCTCCCTCACCCCCAGTGCCACACCTTTTTTGACTATTTGGGGTAGTTTGCGCCTAGGCCCCCATAACCTTTTGTCCACATAAGGTTTTCATGCCAAATTTGCGCCCTTTTCTTCCAACATCCTGAGGATTCTATGGGTACCCAGGGTTTGTGAATTCCCCTGGAGGGGACCAAGAAATTAGGCAAAATACAGCTACATTTTGGGGTTTTTGGGAAAAAAGTGCTGCAGAAGACAGCCTCTGTTTTTTCCCTGCATATGGTATCAACAAAGGGTTTGTGGTGCTGAAATCACCATGATCCCAGTTTTAAGAAACAGGCAGACTTTTGTCAGATAATCAAAATGTTCTAAACAGTTATGGCATTTTACTGGGACATAGCCTATTTTTCTTATTTTTTGTGCTTTCAACCTCCTTGCAGTTAGTGGTAGAAATGGGTGTAAAACCAATAAAGGATCCCGGAAAGCTATGCATTTATGAAAAGAAGACACATTTCTGAATTTAACTAGGGGTTATTTGTGAAGATCCTTCAAGGTTTTCCTACAAAAAGTAACCGTTTAAATAAAAGAATATTGAAATTGAATTGAAAAAAACTGCCATTTGTGCATACATTTTCACTTGCAACTTCTTCCAACTAGATTTTTTAAAGCAATATACCGTTACATCCGAAGGACCCTTCTGGTTGTGGGGATATATCGGACTTGTAGGTTCACCAAGAACCCAAGGTACCCAGAGCCAATAACTGTGCTGCACCTTGCAATGATTTTTAATTGTGTTCCGGGTATACAGCAATTCATTTGGTAAAATATAAAGAGTGAAAAATAGGTATCAAAGAAACCTATGTATTTCCGAAATGGGAACAAGATATGGAGTTTACAAGAGGTGGTTATTTCCACATCCCTGAATTTGTGGGTAGCCATACTAGCATCTGAATTAGGGGGCATTTTTCAAAATGTCTTCTTTTTTATACACTGTCTTATATTTGGAAGGCATATATGCATAGAAAGACAACTGGTAATAACACTAAGAACAGAATTGACCAGGTCAAATGTGATAACACAGATGTTCTTACTCGGGATGATGAGGAGATTGAGCAGGCCTTTTATAAATATTACAGTAAGGTGTACCAGGAAGATCAAAACCCCTCTCAAGATGAAATCGAAGTTTGGCTAGAACAGAATTCAAGAAAGTCCCTCAATGACGAAAAGAACAGGCTTTCGAACCAGGAAATTAAGGAAGGGGAAATGGATCTAGTATTAAGACAAGGAAAGAAAGGGAAAGCTCCAGGCCCTGACGGTCTACCACTTGAAGTTTACAAAGTCTTGGCTAATACATTAAAACCCATACTTCTAGAAATCTTTAATGACTTTTTATTAATGGGGCAGAAATGCCAGCTTCATGGACTGAGGCAAATATTTCTCTAATTTTGAAGCCTGGTAAATGTCCGACTAATTGTGATTCGTATCGGCCGATATCTCTATTAAATTGTGATTACAAGATCTTTGCAAAGGTGTTGGCCGACAGATTAAACAGCTCCATAGCGGAGTTGATTCATCCGGACCAAAAAGGCTTTATCCGGGGAAGGTTTTTAAAGGAGTTAACTTTTTCTCTGATAGGATCAATAGATCTAGCTTCTACCTATGGGCTGCCACTTGCGGTCATAGCTTTAGATGCCACCAAGGCTTTTGACCGGGTTAATTGGGCATTTTTGCAGGCAGTGGTGAAAGCAGCCAACCTGGGTCAGAATTTTTGTAGAGTATTGGAAGCAATATATAGCTCACCAAGAGCCAGACTATTGATCAATGACTCCTTGACGGCCCCGGTTTCTATTGGCAGAGGTACCAGGCAGGGGTGTCCTTTATCACCGCTCTTGTTTAACCTATACATGGAGCCCCTGGCCAGCAAAATAAGGGAAGATCTGGAGATTATACCGTTCCAATTTCAGGGATGGAATAGGAAACTAGGTTTATATGCAGACGACATTCTTATCTATACAACTAATCTGCAAAACACTTTAAGTCGGACCATGACATTAACAGCTGATTTCGGAAAAGTATCAGGATATGACATAAATAAAAGCAAGACCGAAATCATGACTTGGAATTTAGTCCCAGGGGAACTGGTTAAAAAAGGAGTAATAAGATATCTGGGGGTTATGATCCCACAGGATATTTCTAAACTCACAAAAATAAACTTGGAAAAAGCAAAAAAGGAGATTAGCGGACTTTTAAAAATTTGGGCACATCTTCAACTTACTCTGCTAGGTCGAGTCAATCTAATAAAAATGATGATCCTTCCGAAGCTAACTTTCTTGTTTGACACCATCCCTCTTCCTTTTGAAAAGGAAATGCTTAAAAAATTGCAAGGCCAAATCAGCAGTTTTATCTGGTCAAGCAGAGGCCCAAGAATAGCCTGGAAGAAATTAAGAAGGAGGGCGGAGAAAGGCGGCTTAGCTTTGCCAGATTTACTTTTTATTCTTGGGCTTTTTACTAAAGAACGGGAAAATGTTATTAAATACACCTACACTATCTGAAATTGGGAGACTGCTGGGAGTTATGGCAAGTCTGGAGTCAGGAGGCAGCCAAGGTTTTATGTTTAAATATGCAGACCCCAAATACTTCAAGAAAGTTAGGCTGAAGATCCTGAGGGGGCCTTGCTGAAACCTGGTACAGGGTCAGAAAAGCGCTTAAAATATCATATTATAGTTTTATGGCCCCTATTTGGGACTCACCAGGCTCACCGGAATGGGCAAAAGATGCCTTGGCCAGACCATTGAGAGAGGCAGGTCTAACGAACTGGAATCATATTATAACTGATGCGCAACTAATTAGCTGGGAGACATGTAACATCTTGTCCTGTCAACAAATATCGAGATTCAAATATATACAAATGCAGAGCTGGTTCCACGACTCACGCTTGAGGATAGGAAATACAAATGATTTGGAGGATAGACTTCTGGAGGATACATCTAATAAGAAAGAGCTGGCGACGATCTACTGGCTGTTGGTTGAGTTGGAAGACGGAGATTTCACATTACCTACGGAATTATGGGGACGATGCTTGCCGGATTCTTCATTGGAAAATCAGTGGCAAGTATCAATGTCTATGCTTTTTAAAATTGTAAAACCTGCGCACCTAAGGAGAAATCACCTCTTCTCCATCCACAGAGCATACTGGTCGCCACAGAGGCTGTCAAAGTTCGGGAAAGGAGGTGATGTGGCTTGCCCAAAGTGTGGTAGCCTGAAAGAAGACGATGTGCACATGTTTGTAGACTGCCCTGAGATCCAGGTTTTCTGGTTTGACGTGAGTAAAGTTCTGTCTTCTATGGTGGGGTCTAACATTAAGGTAAGCGTACTCTCGATTATTTTTGGCTGTGAAGATTCACTTGTAGGATATACAGAGAATAAGTCAAGGCTGTTTTTTTACTCTATGCTATTAGCGCGTAGAGAAATTTGTAAGCAGTGGATATCGGCTTCCCCTCCCAGGTTTTCTGACTGGCTGTCTTCCGTTAAGTATGTGGCTAGCCTGGATATGAAGGTTTTTAAAAAGCATAACTTTTGGTCTCCTGTTTTTGAGTGGTGTGAGCAACAAACGAATATTAATATCCAATGATTAAGCCCTATCTGCTCAGTACGGCTGGTTCTCCAGATCTCCTTTTTTGCTTCCCAATTTGTGCATCGGCTCACGAGGGATGGCAGAGGAGTCATAAGCAAGGGAGTTGAGGCTGCAAGACTGAGCTTCCTTCTACCAGGGCGGATACAACTTTGAAGCAGGTGTCTCCTCCCTCTTCTCCCTCTGCTACCAGCACAAACGTACGGAAGGGCATGATACTCTTCATTTCACTGGTGCAAGTGGAATGGGTTTTCTTTTCTTGTTGAAGAGGCAAATGAGGATAAAAAAAAACAACAACATAAAAAACTGGTAATAACACTTGTTCTACTATTCTGTGTTCCCCCAAGTCAAAATGGTACTTCACTTGTGTGGGTAGGCCTAGTGCCCATGACAGGAAATGGGTCAAAACGCAACATGGACACATCACTTTTTTCCAATGTGCCTAGCTGTGGATTTTGGACCCTAGCTCAGCCGGCACATAGGGAAGCCTAGCAAACCTGTAAATTTTTTTAAACGTAGACACCCAGGACAAACCTCAACATTTGTAAATAAAAAACAGATTTTTAGGAAGCTGGCTCTGTATATACTATACCAAAATGAGGTATAGTGCGCACAGAGTCCAGTGGATCCCCAAAGGTAGGCAGAGGTAAAAGTACATAGCACCTTACACTCTATTTGCGGTAGTGTGGGCGAGCAGTGTGATATGCCTAGGTAGCACACTCGGACATTTCCTAGACAAAAGGTAAGTAAAGCGGCTTTTAGATATATATGCAGTTTTTCAAGTTCTCATACAAAACCAGCTCCACACAAAACAATTTAAGAAAAACAATAAATGCACTCCTATGGAAAGAAATTGAGTTATTGGTTTACAGGTAAGTAGTTATTAGTGGGAGTTGGTAATCTGGGGTTAGAACCAGGGTTCGCCCAGGGTCAAGGATGCACTCTTGAAACACCCTCAGTGGCACTAGGGTGACCGGCTGCAGAGTGCTGAGGCCCAATGTTATCCAATGGGGGATAGGGGGCCTCCGGTTGGGGGCTGCTCACGAGCAGGCCACAAGGTTGTGGGAGCAAAGCTCCTGGTGTTAGGCTCAGGACAAAGGGGGATCTGAGTTAGCACCCAAAGTACACCCTCAGCGGCGCAGCGGCGCAGGGGCGGCTGGGTGCAGGGTGCTGTTTTGGCGTCTGGTGCCCTGTTGTTTTCAATGAGGATATTCTGGTTGCAACAAAGACTGCAGGCTCGGGGCGAAGATCTTCTGGAGGTGACCACCGGTTGGAGAGGTAAGTTGGGATGTCTGGGGATGCTGGAACACTGTCGGTTGGGCCACCCAGGGCCCTGGGACGTCGGGTGCAGGGGTGTCTTTAGGCATCAGGTTTTCTTACCAGCTCCGGTGCCGGTCGTGGGGGTCCTCCAGAAAGAGGCTGCAGGCTTCGTTTGGAGATTTGAGGTAGGTCAGAGATCACCAGATCTCAGGTCAGGATCGCCAGGGAGACCTCCTCGTGGTGTTGGGCCACTCGAACTCGGGCCGTGGGCGTCGGGTGCAGAGTGGTGCAGACTTGTGGATTTGGCCAGAGCCAGAGTCTGTGGGTGAGCAAATCCAGTGCTCAAAGGAGCCAAAGTCTTTCTCATGGAAGGCAGGGCAGGTCCTTGGGGTTCTTGAGGTTGCTGACTGCAGGACACACCAGGTTTTAGCTGGAGCAGGTTCGAGGTGCGGACAGGCCGGTAGGGCTGGGGTCAAGTCAGTGGGCGTCCTCCACTTCTTAGTTTCAGGACAGCGTCTTCGGTCCTTCTTCTTCTGGTCGGTTCTTGTCTAATGAGGCAAGGTTCAGGGTTGCCCCTAAATACTAGATTTAGGGGCGTTACAGGTAGGTAAAGGCAGGCCCGTATAGCCAGTAATATTTGGTTCGGGGGCATGGCCCCTGTAATGACAACATCTAGAGGAGGTTCTGGCCGGGTTGTATTGTCTTAAAATATTTGAAACAAATCTGCTGTATTAATGTGATTTAAAAGCAGAAAGCAGACAGTGTATTTTCATTTGCATGTTATGATTATACTATACACCTCCCTGAGGATTTTTGGTGAAAATGCATGTTTTGTTTTTTGTGTGCCTGGATGTCTGTAGATGTTATGTTCTGTATGCATATTTGCAGCAATGCACCCATTTTGTTGTTTCAAACCCAAAGTGTTGTAAGTATCTAGTATTGCTATTACCCTGTTTAACCATACTTGAATTATCTCCCTCTGAAGCTTTGTCAGGGACTATAACAAATTACCTATATGTTTGAGCAGACTTAAGGGATCTCAATAAATACATGTTTACAGAAAGGACACTAAAGACATAAGACTGGCTGCATTAGGGGGATTTTCTGCTACCATATAGTATGAATGATTAAACAGTCCACGTATAGACTGAGGGGCCGATTCCGATCTCGGTCGGAGGCGCACCCAATACCATTCGGTCGGGAAAAAAGCCATGCGAAAGCCTGTTTCCCGACCGATCCGTACAGCACACCGAACGAGTAAGTACGATGCGCACAACAGCACAGAATCCGGCCGAGCCGTACTCACCCAAACCAGGTCCTGTTCCCCGACCGAGGCGAATCCGGAAACGCCGAATCGAGTCGCACGGAAGGGGAAATGCAGCTCCGTCCGGCCGAGCGAGTACGATGCGCTTCCGTACGCGCCGAACCCGTCGCTACGCACGGCACGTCAAGGCATCCGGGAGAGGCGCACATAAGCTCCGATTCGCGCCACAACACGATCCACGGCTACGAGAGCGAACACGCCAGCGGCGAGGACGAGGCGAAGCGGCGAGGATGACAGCGAAGCGACAAGGGCGACGCGAAGCAACGAGAAGGGCGAAGCGACCACGAACCAACCATGAATCCCTTCGTCCCGATCACACCAATATTCTACATTTACTACCGGAACAGGCACGGACGCGTACGGCGCAGAAGGTAAGTCAGACACCAACCACAAAACACATACAACACGTACACGACACATCACACACACACACACACACAGAGGGATGCAGAATATACTTACACCAGCAACAGCAGCACCATAGGGGCGGGATGCCCATCACCAATGCCACATATGCACACAGGGGCCTGAATGCGCACCACCACCCCTACCCAGGGGGGGCAGGATGCCTACCACTACTACCACCCTTAGCCAGGGGGCTGGATGCCTACCACTACTACCACCCTCACCCAGGGGGGCTGGATGCCTACCACTACTACCACCCTCACCCAGGGGGCTGGATGCCTACCACTACTACCACCCTCACCCAGGGGGGCTGGATGCCAACCACCACCCTTAGCCAGGGGGGCTGGATGCCTACCACTACTACCACCCTCAGCCAGGGGGGCTGGATGCCTACCACTACTACCACCCTCACCCAGGGGGCTGGATGCCTACCACTACCACCCTCACCCAGGGGGGCTGGATGCCTACCACCACCCTTAGCCAGGGGGGCTGGATGCCTACCACTACTACCACCCTCAGCCAGGGGGCTGGATGCCTACCACTACTACCACCCTCACCCAGGGGGGCTGGATGCCTACCACCACTACCACCCTCACCCAGGGGGGCTGGATGCCAACCACCACCCTTAGCCAGGGGGGCTGGATGCCTACCACTACTACCACCCTCAGCCAGGGGGGCTGGATGCCTACCACTACTACCACCCTCACCCAGGGGGGCTGGATGCCTACCACCACCCTTAGCCAGGGGGGCTGGATGCCTACCACTACTACCACCCTCACCCAGGGGGGCTGGATGCCTACCACTACTACCACCCTCACCCAGGGGGCTGGATGCCTACCACCACTACCACCCTCACCCAGGGGGGCTGGATGCCAACCACCACCCTTAGCCAGGGGGGCTGGATGCCTACCACTACTACCACCCTCAGCCAGGGGGGCTGGATGCCTACCACTACTACCACCCTCAGCCAGGGGGCTGGATGCCTACCACTACTACCACCCTCACCCAGGGGGGCTGGATGCCTACCACTACTACCACCCTCACCCAGGGGGCTGGATGCCTACCACCACCCTTAGCCAGGGGGGCTGGATGCCTACCACTACTACTACCCTCACCCAGGGGGCTGGATGCCAACCACCACCCTTAGCCAGGGGGCTGGATGCCTACCACTACTACCACCCTCAGCCAGGGGGGCTGGATGCCTACCACTACTACCACCCTCACCCAGGGGGCTGGATGCCTACCACTACTACCACCCTCACCCAGGGGGCTGGATGCCTACCACCACCCTTAGCCAGGGGGCTGGATGCCTACCACTACTACCACCCTCACCCAGGGGGGCTGGATGCCTACCACTACTACCACCCTCAGCCAGGGGGCTGGATGCCTACCACCACCCTCACCCAGGGGGGCTGGATGCCTACCACTACTACCACCCTCACCCAGGGGGGCTGGATGCCTACCACTACTACCACCCTCACCCAGGGGGCTGGATGCCTACCACCACTACCACCCTCACCCAGGGGGGCTGGATGCCAACCACCACCCTTAGCCTGGGGGGCTGGATGCCTACCACTACTACCACCCTCACCCAGGGGGCTGGATGCCTACCACTACTACCACCCTCACCCAGGGGGCTGGATGCCTACCACCACCCTTAGCCAGGGGGGCTGGATGCCTACCACTACTACCATCCTCACCCAGGGGGGGCTGGATGCCTACCACTAATACCACCCTCACCCAGGGGGGGCTGGATGCCTACCACCACTACCACCCTCACCCAGGGGGGGCTGGATGCCAACCGCCACCCTTAGCCAGGGGGGGCTGGATGCCTACCACTACTACCACCCTCAGCCAGGGGGCTGGATGCCTACCACTACTACCACCCTCACCCAGGGGAGCTGGATGCCTACCACTACTACCACCCTCACCCAGGGGGGCTGGATGCCTACCACCACCCTTAGCCAGGGGGGCTGGATGCCTACCACTACTACCACCCTCACCCAGGGGGGGCTGGATGCCTACCACCACCCTTAGCCAGGGGGGGCTGGATGCCTACCACCACTACCACCCTCACCAACGGGGGGCTGGATGCCAACCAGGCTGGATGCCTACCACTACTACCACCCTCAGCCAGGGGGGGCTGGATGCCTACCACTACTACCACCCTCACCCAGGGGGGGCTGGATGCCTACCACTACTACCACCCTCACCCAGGGGGGCTGGATGCCTACCACCACCCTTAGCCAGGGGGGGCTGGATGCCTACCACTACTACCACCCTCACCCAGGGGGGGCGGGATGCCTACCACCACCCTTAGCCAGGGGGGGGCTGGATGCCTACCACCACTACCACCCTCACCCAGGGGGGGCTGGATGCCAACCACCACCCTTAGCCAGGGGGGGCTGAATGCCTATCACTACTACCACCCTCAGCCAGGGGGGGCTGGATGCCTACCACTACTACCACCCTCACCCAGGGGGGGCTGGATGCCTACCACTTCTACCACCCTCACCCAGGGGGGCTGGATGCTCTACCACCACCCTTAGCCAGGGGGGCTGGATGCCTACCACTACTACCACCCTCACCCAGGGGGGCTGGATGCCTACCACTACTACCACCCTCAGCCAGGGGGCTGGATGCCTACCACCACCCTTAGCCAGGGGGCTGGATGCCTACCACTACTACCACCCTCACCCAGGGGGGCTGGATGCCTACCACTACTACCACCCTCACCCAGGGGGCTGGATGCCTACCACCACCCTTAGCCAGGGGGGCTGGATGCCTACCACTACTACCACCCTCACCCAGGGGGCTGGATGCCTACCACTACTACCACCCTCACCCAGGGGGGCTGGATGCCTACCACCACCCTTAGCCAGGGGGCTGGATGCCTACCACTACTACCACCCTCACCCAGGGGGGCTGGATGCCTACCACTACTACCACCCTCACCCAGGGGGGCTGGATGCCTACCACTACTACCACCCTGGATGCCTACCACTACTACCACCCTCACCCAGGGGGGGCTGGATGCCTACCACTACTACCACCCTCACCCAGGGGGGGCTGGATGCCTACCACCACCCTTAGCCAGGGGGCTGGATGCCTACCACTACTACCACCCTCACCCAGGGGGCTGGATGCCTACCACTACTACCACCCTCACCCAGGGGGGCTGGATGCCTCACCACCACCCTTAGCCAGGGGGGCTGGATGCCTACCACTACTACCACCCTCACCCAGGGGGGCTGGATGCCTACCACTCCTACCACCCTCAGCCAGGGGGGCTGGATGCCTACCACCACCCTTAGCCAGGGGGGCTGGATGCCTACCACTACTACCACCCTCACCCAGGGGGGCTGGATGCCTACCACTACTACCACCCTCACCCAGGGGGCTGGATGCCTACCCCTACCACCACCCTTAGCCAGGGGGGCTGGATGCCTACCACTACTACCACCCTCACCCAGGGGGGCTGGATGCCTACCACTACTACCACCCTCACCCAGGGGGGCTGGATGCCTACCACTACTACCACCCTCACCCAGGGGGGCTGGATGCCTACCACCACTACCATCCTCACCCACTGGGGGGCTGGATGCCAACCACCACCCTTAGCCAGGGGGGGCTGGATGCCTACCACTACTACCACCCTCAGCCAGGGGGGGCTGGATGCCTACCACTACTACCACCCTCACCCAGGGGGGCTGGATGCCTACCACCACCCTCACCCAGGGGGCTGGATGCCTACCACTACTACCACCCTCACCCAGGGGGGCTGGATGCCTACCACTACTACCACCCTCACCCAGGGGGGCTGGATGCCTACCACCACCCTTAGCCAGGGGGCTGGATGCCTACCACTACTACCACCCTCACCCAGGGGGGCTGGATGCCTACCACTACTACCACCCTCACCCAGGGGGGCTGGATGCCTACCACCACTACCATCCTCACCCAATGGGGGCTGGATGCCAACCACCACCCTTAGCCAGGGGGCTGGATGCCTACCACTACTACCACCCTCAGCCAGGGGGGCTGGATGCCTACCACTACTACCACCCTCACCCAGGGGGCTGGATGCCTACCACCACTACCACCCTCCCCCAGGGGGCTGGATGCCAACCACCACCCTTAGCCAGGGGGCTGGATGCCTACCACTACTACCACCCTCACCCAGGGGGCTGGATGCCTACCACTACTACCACCCTCACCCAGGGGGCTGGATGCCTACCACCACTACCACCCTCACCCAGGGGGGCTGGATGCCAACCACCACCCTTAGCCAGGGGGGCTGGATGCCTACCACTACTACCACCCTCAGCCAGGGGGGCTGGATGCCTACCACTACTACCACCCTCACCCAGGGGGCTGGATGCCTACCACTACTACCACCCTCACCCAGGGGGGCTGGATGCCTACCACCACCCTTAGCCAGGGGGGCTGGATGCCTACCACTACTACCACCCTCACCCAGGGGGGCTGGATGCCTACCACCACCCTCACCCAGGGGGCTGGATGCCTACCACTACTACCACCCTCACCCAGGGGGGCTGGATGCCTACCACTACTACCACCCTCACCCAGGGGGGCTGGATGCCTACCACCACCCTTAGCCAGGGGGGCTGGATGCCTACCACTACTACCACCCTCACCCAGGGGGGCTGGATGCCTACCACTACTACCACCCTCACCCAGGGGGGCTGGATGCCTACCACCACCCTTAGCCAGGGGGGCTGGATGCCTACCACTACTACCACCCTCAGCCAGGGGGGGCTGGATGCCTACCACTACTACCACCCCCACTCATAGGATGGACAATGCATGACACAACCAGCACACCACAATCTAGGGAATGCAAGAAGAAGACATCCCCCAACACCATGACAAGCGTGTGTAGACTGTGTCAAATGCCTACAACACCGAACATGACTTTGAACATACAATGTGACCCCCTAGCACATGTGCCACACATATATGTGTGTGGCACCCACAATGCAAGCAGGCCATGACCATTGTGGCAATGGGGTCCAAACCCCCATCATCACAGTGACCAAAATGTAAGTGTGGGGTCCATAGCTGAAGCACATTTTGAACATTGTGGCAATGGGGTCCAAACCCCCATCATCACAGTGACCAAAATGTAAGTGTGGGGTCCATAGCTGAAGCACATTTTGAACATTGTGGAAATGGGGTCCAAACCCCCATCATCACAGTGACCAAAATGTAAGTGTGGGGTCCATAGCTGAAGCACATTTTGAACATTGTGGCAATGGGGTCTAAACCCCCATCACCACAGTGACCAAAAGGTAAGTGTGGGGTCCATAGCTGAAGCACATTTTGAACATTGTGGAAATGGGGTCCAAACCCCCATCATCACAGTGACCAAAATGTAAGTGTGGGGTCCATAGCTGAAGCACATTTTGAACATTGTGGCAATGGGGTCCAAACCCCCATCATCACAGTGACCAAAATGTAAGTGTGGGGTCCATAGCTGAAGCACATTTTGAACATTGTGGAAATGGGGTCCAAACCCCCATCATCACAGTGACCAAAATGTAAGTGTGGGGTCCATAGCTGAAGCACATTTTGAACATTGTGGCAATGGGGTCTAAACCCCCATCACCACAGTGACCAAAAGGTAAGTGTGGGGTCCATAGCTGAAGCACATTTCGAACATTGTGGCAATGGGGTCCAAACCCCCATCATCACAGTGACCACAATGTAAGTGTGGGGTCCATAGCTGAAGCACATTTTGAACATTGTGGCAATGGGGTCCAAACCCCCATCATCACAGTGACCAAAAGGTACGTTTTGACAAAGAAAGAGGTGCAACTGCCAAACTGCATGGATGATTCCTGGTCACAGAACAAAAAACACATCAGTGGCAAAGTAGTGTATGTGTCCCATTGCAACATAAATTGGGGGAGCCAAATACTGCAGTGCAAATAAGACATACCTTTGGCCATGTGCAGACAAACAACACCCATGGGGGCTGACACCGTCAACAATCATCAATGACACAATGACAGAAGTGACCATCAGAATGCAGACCCACATATTTGCACCAATGGGCACACAAATGCAGATACCCTGTGGATACTGCAGATGTGAGGTGAACAGATACCATACCATGGCAGCAATGGGACACACAAACCATGATCATTGTGCTGACCGATGACCTAGGAGTCCCAGGGACAGCAGGGGAAACCCACCAAACTACATACAGCCAATGGCACACCCAAGATATGCCAATGCAGTGGTGCAGATGCACAAACACAAACAGGCAGACCCACACTGCACATCATACACAACAGGTGAGGGGGGTGCCAGTGTCCCCAGGCAACCACACAACACATGAGGAGACCTGAATACCAATCATACAGATGTGCATACAGTGCCACACAAAGGTAACTCATGGATCCAAATCCCCTATGTGGGCAAGCAGGCATTGTCAGATGAGAGGGAGTACAAATCACACATGTCACACAGGCACGTAGGGACAGCAACTGACACAGCAAGACACAGACACACCACAGCACCACCCCCAGGGCCCCCACAATGTGGAGACCCTGGGCTGCATTACAATCCCACTGTGATGGCAAAGCTAAATGTGGTTCACACTGTGAACCACAGTCATGTGTCCTGAGCAACTAACTACCATCACACCTACACAAGCACAAATCAAACAGCATGGCCAGTAAGCCAAGGCCAACATGGAGGCAGGGGCCTAGCCGGGCAACAACTCTCATCTGCACACACTCAACACCACACCCCTCGACCTCCAACAATGTGCAGCAGTGATGCACACATGCACTGGTGACATTGCACATGCACCCATGACTATTCCAGGGTGGTGGGTGGGAACCAAGGTGCAGAAACACATCACACATGGCCACTCAACAAGACTCCTGAATGTCTGACACACTGCACACTACGCTGTACATGGACATGACGGCAATACCACACCAACCAATGGGATCCCATCCACAGTCACACACCAATGAAGAAGCCAAGGTCACCCACAAAGAACACACATAGACAACAACCAACATTGCAGCCCGGACCCTGAGGAGTGCCAGCAGTCACACACAACGTGTCACAATCACTGAAAGATAACACAAACTGGAAATCACATGACAGGGGCAAACAACAAGTGCCAAGGGGAAACCTGACTGTGACCCATCTGCGTCTGCACACAAACTCAGCCCTGACAGCAAACACACCTATGGGTGACACCCTGATGACCAGTAATGTGCCATGCACCCACATCACAGAGAACCCAGGGCGAAGACTTTGGGGGAACATAGGTCAACTCAGCTAGCATCACAAACAGGTACAACACTAGGGATCACAGCATGCACAGCTAAACGGAAGTGAACACACAGACATGCACATACAACACACACCTTGGGCGCAGGCAATGTCACAGGAGTACACACTGCCATGAGGGGACTCCACTCCTGTGTGAGGAAAGCTGTGCCATATGTTGCCTCAGTAGGGCCCCATCATGTCAGCTGAGCACTTGGTCACACAATCAACAATTAGCACCAAATGAGGGCTCCCGTAACATCAGCCTGGTCATGGAAGTGCCAACGGAATCATCAGCACAGATCCAACACACTTGTATAGCAATGTTGCACTGACAACACAGATGAGTCCTTCCCCATTGATGCCCAAACCTGCATGTCCACTGGAGATGGCCACACGGTCAGGGAAGTAGACGAATTGAACAATGGCAGGCACAACAGATGTGCAGGGGTGGAAGCCACAGATGTGAAATAGGCAATCTAAGTAGGAAATCCCATTGCCAAATACTGAACACATGACACCCTCAGATGCTGCTATGGATGACATGGATACACCACAGGATAGGACACATTCCCCCTGGACCACATGGGTTCCTGCACAGTAACACTTCATTATCATGAGACCAAATATCACCATCACTGCAGCAAGGGCATGGTTAGCATCATCAACATCATGTACATCAGAAGCAAAAGCACTAGAGAACAGAAAGTTGCTTTATTCAGCATATGTGGCATTAAAAGTAGAAGTCCGGTAGAAAATAAACAAAGGCCAATGGCCAGTCCATCAACAAAGTCACAAGTGGGTGACAGTGGCAGATGCCACCCTACACATGCCTGCACAAAACCAGGGACAATCCACTAGGAGGGGCAACCGGGGGGTAGGCCAGGCACCGCAGGGACAGGATCAGGGCTCACCAGGAGGAAGCAGGGAAGGGGTGGTGGGTGCTGGAGAGCCACTGACAACTGCAGTGGAGGTGTCTGACATGGTGTGTGCCGGCACAACTGGGGGCATGGCTCAGATGTTGTGGGTGCCGGCACGACTGCAGTGGACCCTGCAGATGGAGTGGACAGGTCCGCCACTGCAGTGCCCAAGTCAGACAGGGTGGTAGTGGACTCCACTGCAGTGCCTACCACCAGGGGAGGAGAATGGGGAACAGGCAAGGTGGGCTGGACAGAGGGGGAGGACACCCTCACCACAACAGTGGCACAGACAAGCGCAGCAGGGGTGTGGTGCCGGGAGAGCAAGTGGCAGGGGGAGAAGGCCGGATCCTCTTGGGGATGGTATATCTGTGGGTGGGGGAACCTGGGGCAGGGTGTGGTGGGGGCACCTGTGGAGTGGGGGCCTGAGGGATGGAGGAAGGAGACCTGGTGCTTGAGCTGCAGGGCGGCGGCGGGGTCTTGCTCTTACCACTCCGGGGGACTTGCGGGTGGGGGCCTCAGTCTGTCTGCGCCTGGGGGAGGGTGTCCGGGGGCGAGGGGCACTCTGCTCCGTGTGGGGGGGCTTCCTCTTCCCCCTGGATGCTGAAGCAGCTGGATCGGAGGGGAAGAGGCCGAGGTCACTGAGGAAGAGGCGCTGGGTCTTTGGGGTTGCAGGTGAGGCAAGGGAGGGTGTTTTGGAGGGAGAGGCAACTGAGGACTGCGCAGTGCCCGTGGATGCGTGTGTGTGTACCAGGGCCCCATCCCCTGTGAGTCTGGTTTCAGTCCCCTGACTGTGCGTGCGTGTGCGTTTTGTTTGTGGCGTGTGTGTCTGTGTGCTGGACGTGTGTGTGCTGGTGTGTGCCTGTGCCAGTGTGTGTGTGCTTGGGACGGGTAAGGTGCTGGGGAGTGTGGATGGAGCAGAGGCAGGAGGGGTGAGGGACTGTCTGAGGAGGGACACTGCTGCCGTCAGGGAGGAGTCCATGGACCTATTGCCCCTCTGTAGGTCAGACATGCCCGATGAGATGCCCTCCATGAACGACACCAGCTGAGTCAACAGAGCGGTGTGCGCATGGAGGACACTCAGCATGGCTGTCTGCCCTACAAGGAGCTGGCGAAGGAGGTACACAGACTCCTCACTGAGGGCAGCAGGGGACACAGGGGCAGGGGGTGCGATGCCTGTCCCAAAGGAGACACGCTCCCGAACATGGGAGCCTCCACGGACCTGGGGAATGGGAGCCGATGGGAGGGCGGTGGTGGTGCTGGTGGTGGCGGGGACAGCAACACTAGCTGGGGTGTGGTGGCTGCTGACACCCGCCTCCATAAGGGAGTCATCCTCCGAGTTGCTCTGGTCCTCAGATGAGGTGGATGGTGCTGAGGACTCCTCGGTGTGGCTCCCCTCGCCCTCCGTGCCACTGGGTCCCTCCGACCACTCCTCGGCTGCTGACCCAGTCTGGCTCTCTGGCTCCTCCTGGTCCGTGGAGCTGTCCCCTTCCGTGGCCGTGGATGTATCTGCAAACAATGGGGAAACAGACAGACATCAGTCACCTGCACCAAACGCACACACCACTGTGAGCACAGCACATTACAGAGCAAGCCCTGGCATCATTAGTTGTACATTGCTAAAAGTGCCCTAACTGAACAGGAGAAGCCAATTGTCAGTCTGATGCCAAGCATGGCACTCACATCCCACATGGCCTTGCACCCATCTGTCTGGTGTCTGTTGGATTGCAACACCCCAGTGTGGACACATGCACCAAGTACACAGTAGTTGGACAGTGCAGAGGACACGGTGTGGCATGTGGACATGCACACATCACAGCTCTTGCCACTGAGTCAGTACAGGTTTCCGGATGAAAGGGATGCCCAGAGTCAAATAGGAAATGCATGTGATGCATACCAGCGACAGACACCATGATGCACCCATGTCCTGATAGCCATCGCCACAATGGTGTGCATGTAGCACATGTCACTCCCCTGCAGGACCACCAATAAGTTGACACATGCCATGGCAGAGGCATGACTGCTAAGTCATACATCACTGTCTCAGTGATGTATGACTTGGCAGCCAGACAACAACACTATGCACTGTGTCACAATAGTAGGTCATGGGGAATGCAAGTCCTGGAGCTGCACAAGTGCACATGTACATCCCCCACACAACACATCATCTTAACCCTCATCTGTCCAGGTCATACCTATTGGACATATGGGAGACCTGTGACACTACCCTCTGAACCTGAGCCCCTCACAATCTGCTGTGAATGGGAACAGCTGCCTGAACTTCACATTCGCATACCCCAGTCTGCACGGGCAGCTGATCAAACACCTATGTGACACACAAGTATCGTCTCCTATGGTCACATCTCCAGGGGCATGCTGAGCCCCTACCAAGAAACACCCCAGCAGTCCTGGCAAGTAATCCACAGCACACTGACACAGAGGCAGACACCTGAGGGGTCAAATCACTGCGCACAATGTGTCAGCTGATACACGGGAGTGGGAGTACAGAGTGCATTGCATGGCCTGGAGTAGGCATGACTGTCCTGCTCCACATGAATGAGGGATGAGCCCTGGACAGTAGATAGCTGTCTATGTATGTGTGACACACGTAATCTGCACACTCCTGGGGCCCAAACATTGTTCCCACCCGCTGCATGGGCGTGTGCCACATACCCCAGGCACATGTGGTGGCTCAGCTCAGCAAGTGGACCGCATATCAAAGCAACATGCAGATTACATGTCCGAACACAGGCGTTGTGTGAACAATGGACCCACCCATGATGCCCACAACAGAGTTAGGGAAACAGATGCTGTCCCCCACCTTTAGTGAAGCAAACTGCAAGGACACAGTCCCAAGTGACACAATTCCCTGAATGTAAGGGCCACACCTGGGTATCAGATGAGCAGTGGGCAGTGCACAATAGAGGGACATGGCTCCTGGACAACATGACTGCTGCACTGTGGCAGTTGAACCAAGCCAGAGGAGGGCACAAAGCATGTAATACAGAGTTCACAGTGCAGACTTTGACTCACCCCCTCCTTGCTGCTGTCTGGCCTTCAGCTGCCCATCCAGGTCTGGAAACACCACCGCCAGGATCTGGAGCATGTGGGGGTCAGGGTCCGTGTTCCGCCCCTCCTGCGAGGAGGCGACAGCTTCAGCTGGACCCGTGCAATCCTCCGGGTCCAGCCCCGAAGGTCCTGCCACCTCTTCTGGCAGTTGCGGATCCGGCGCTTGTAGACCCCCAAGGACCGGACAGCCCGGACGATGTCCTTCCAGATCTCCTGCTTCCGATGGGCATTAACCTGTCAGGATGACAAAGTGAAAAGGCCATTACTACACATGCAACATATCCGTGCATGACACAGTTGTATATACATGTCTCAATCACAGGGGCACATGATGTACACAGGCAGTGCAAAGCTGCCCATGGACAGTTTGCCAGACGTCACTACATGGTATCATTGCATGGGCAGTTAAACCTTGTTCAAATGCACTGTCACTGCACCATACCTGTCCAGTGCATGTCACTACACACTATGGGGGGTGACAACTACTCAGTGAGCCTGCTAGCCAGTGGCGTGCAGACTTTCAGCCTTGCTAGTCAGACAATATGCACATTCAGAAAGGCAGTACACAGAACACTCACCTGCTCCCCTGGTGTCCCATACAGCTTGCTGTACTGTGGAAGTAGGCTGTCCAGCAGGGCCTGGTTCTCCTCAAGGCTGAAGGGTGGGGCTCTCTCCACAGTACGTGCCATTGCAGGGTACAGAGGGGCAGAGACAGCAGCAGTGCAGTGGCAGATGTCGTCCTGGAGCATGTAGTGCAGGCAAGTGAGCTCTCAGGGGAACAGCCAGCAATATATATGTGCTGGAGAGGCAGATACTGTCCCTTGTGTCCAAAGTGATAGGTCCAAGTCGTTTGCATCTTCTGAATCTGGCCAATCCATGGAATAGCAGCACCAAAACACGCCCACAGCATCCTTCAAATCTTCAACTTCATGACATACATGATTTTGCAACATTGTTGTGGGTGACCAACTGATTTTCCAGCAACCGACTCGTTCGAAATTCGAAAATGCGTCCGTTGCCAGGAAAGGCCATTGTGAATGGGTGCGCACCGATCGTTCCATTGCGGTACAACGCGTACAGGGGTACAACGTGTACCCGCACACATTGAATGCAATGGGCCGGCCGAGGGCACCGATCGGTCCATTGCGGTACAACGCGTACAGGGGTACAACGCGTACCCGCACACATTGAATGCAATGGGCCGGCCGGGGCACCGATCGGTCCATTGCGGTACAACGCGTACAGGGGTACAACGCGTACCCGCACACATTGAATGCAATGGGCCGGCCGGGGGCACCGATCGGTCCATTGCAGTACAACGCGTACAGGGGTACAACGCGTACCCGCACACATTGAATGCAATGGGCCGGCCGGGGCACCGATCGGTCCATTGCTGTTCAACGCATCACTGTACATGTGACTGGCATATGTCAGCATGCCTGTCTCAGATGGACATATGCCAGCCACAGATAGCTCCCAGGGAGTGAGGGGCACACCTACATCACGACAGCCTGTCCAAACTTTATCATAAGGCATGTAAGGCTGCATTTCCTATTGTGTGTATGTTGGTGTACATGTTGTCCTGTGGGTGTCACCTGTGGGCAGCCACCCCCAGGCTGTGCACGTGTTAATGGGGACAGGATCCTGGGTGTTACGTGTACATGACCACTGTGATGTGCAACTGTTCATATCTGTGCATGTGCCATGGTCACATTTCACGGTGGTGTATGTGTATGTCATGTCACATACCCCGTGAGTCCCATGTGGGACGGTATGTTTGAGCCAGGGTGTCCCAGTGGCACAATAGTGATGGTCCTCCACAGTCTTTGTGCATGTAGTGTTTACAATGTCTCTGATTTCATGTGCACAATGGGAAAAAGTCTCCACATCCACGTTGTGTGTGCATGGACTTTGATGGTGTGTGTGTGTGTGTCACAGACGTCCATGTCTGTCCTGCCGTGGCAAGTGGGACCACTACCTGTGGGGGTCATGGTTGTTTTGCTGTGGTGTATACATGATACTCCATGTAATGCCAGTGTCCATGTGGCAATACAGGGTCCCTGGGAATGTACCTGTCGTTGAGCTGTGGTGCCTGGGGCACATCTGTCCTCACATGTCACTGTGGGGGGTGATTGTGACACGGCAGCAGGAGATGGGAACTGTGACACGGCCTCATGATATCCAATGGGCCAACCTGGGACTAATTGATGCCACCTGTTGGACCGTGTTGACAGATGTTGGCCATGTATGTACCATACATGTCCCTACGGAACTGCACACTTCATGTAGTTGTGCCTCATAATGATGTATGTTGGGATATTGAGTGTGTTCAATGCCGCATATGTGGGGTGACTGACAATCTTGCTTACTTCTCCTCTGCACTGCAGGGCTCCTGCTGTCCATCGACCATTCCCAGACCTGGCAACGATGGTGGAACGGGACAGCATCCGACGGTACCGCTTCACCAGGCAGCTGATTGAGGATTTGGCAGTGCAGTTGTCCCCACATTTGCAGCCTGGCCGGCCGTATCCTACAGCGCTGACCCCCAAGGTGAAGGTGATGGCAGCCCTACACTTCTTTGCCACCGGTACCTTCCAACATACTGTGGCGACTGCTGGTGGGATGTCACAGACCATGTTGAGCCGTGTGCTCCGCGATGTTTTGGCGGCAATGTTGCTATTCCTGAACCGGTACATCTATTTCCCTAGACTGCGACGACTCACTGACGTGAAGAGTGACTTTTATGCCCTGGGGAGGATGCCGCATGTCATTGGCTCCATTGATGGGACACATGTGGCTTTGGTACCACCACAGGCCCAGGAGCAGGCCTACAGGAACCGCAAGCACTACCACTCGGTCAATGCACTGGTGGTGTGTCTTGCAGACATGACCATCACACACGTGTGTGCCCGTTTCCCTGGTTCAGCACACGATGCCTTTGTGATGAGGAGTAGTCGCATCCCCAGGATGATGGCACAGATGCAGAACCAGCGTGCCTGGCTTGTCGGTGTGTACTGACTTTGTGCCATTGTGTGTGATCTGATCTGTAGTATTCCGCCCACTTTTCCAAGTCAGCTAATGTGCACTTGTCTGTCCGTAGGTGACTCGGGATACCCCAACATGCCGTGGTTGCTGACACCCCTCAGGAACCCTGTGACACCAGCCCAGATGCGCTACAATGAGGCACATGGTCGGACCAGGAGAGTGATTGAGCGGACATTTGGTCTCCTGAAGAGCCGCTTCCGCTGCCTGGACAAGACCGGAGGGTCCCTCCCATATGCCCCTGCGAAAGTGTGCAAGATTATCATCGTCTGCTGCATGCTCCACAACCTGGCAGTGCGGAAGGAGTTGCCTCTCATCCAGGATGACAATGACCAACATCCGCCACCTGTGGAGGATCCTGGCCTGGACCACGATGCCAGTGACGATGATGATGATGAGGGTGATGTCCGCACACAGCTCATCACCAACTTCTTTAGCTGAATGTGAGTATCCTGAGGTGTCATGTCAATGATGTGAGTTGGCATGATGTGTAGGTGGTGCTCTGCTGCTGTTGGAGTGTGGCCATGGGCTACTTGACTGGATGTGTGTTGCGATGTGTGCTAACAGGTGGGCTGTACTCCCCAACAGTGTTGACATGCTAACTTGGTTCTGGGTGGGTATCTTGTAACATGTATTGTGCATGAGTTTTGCTGTTCTGTCCTGTACTCCATTGCTTTTGACTGTGTGTCATTTCTGTCCTTCACATGGTACTTTCAGATTCGTTTGGTCAACTGTGTCCACCGACGACGTGATTGCACTTCCAGGCTGGTAGCTGTTGTGTCCCTACAGGTGATGTGCGCCACACCCATGGACTTCCTTCCGTCTACAGTTGTTGACTGTGTGCCCGCTGCCAGGTGGGATTACCTTGCATCTGTAGTGGTTACGACATGTTGCAACTGTGTAATAAACCTGTGCTTCACTTTGTGATGTGCGTTGTCTGTGGTCACACATTTGACTGCCATTTGCTTACTGCACCTGTGGGCTACTTGACTACAACTGGGAATGGGTGTGGTGTCTGTGCATTGCACCGTCTTCCCTGGCAACATCAGTGTAGGCAATGAGTCAGATGGCCTAGGTGTGTATGTGTTATGTAGCCCTGGTGGTGTGTCTCCCTCATATGTGTCACGTTGCCTTTACTCACATGCCTGTGTTGTCCTTGCTGTTGCAGTTCGCATACACAGTGTAATTTTGCAGTTCATCATCCCCATAACAGCACCCACGTTGGAATCACAACAGAGGCAAGTATGGTGTATTAGTGTGTTTATTGTGATACATTTGTGTGAATAGTGCATAGGATGGGTAGTGCTGTACATAAATCTTGCAATCCGAAGTTCCTAGGTGAATTGAAAGTCCTGGTAGACAGAATCCCCAGTATCGGGCCACAGTTGTCTGAGACATTGGTCCAACTTGTACTCCCCATGCAATGTGTGGGAGTAGTGTTGCCGTCAACAGGGTGAACAGTCTGTGCACAAAGGTGAACATCCAGAACAGGTTCAGCCTTCCTGGGAGTTGCGCTTGGCCATCGGCCTCTCACTTGCCCCTCCTCGGATGACCCATCTTCTTGGGGGGGGGCCCCTCAAGTACAGGCTGCTGCGGTGCAGGGGACTCTCCGCCAGAGTCATCCTCCCTCCCTGTGGCAGTTGCAGTTTGTTCGGCACCAGATGTTGTTGGCACACAGGGAGGTGTGGACTGGTTGCTGTTCATCTGGCGGAGGCATTGTAAGATGTCCCTGTGCACCGCCGTCATCTCATGCAGTGCATCCCACTTGGACTCCACGCGGGACATGTGTGAGTCCACGCGGGACATGTGTGACTCCACGTGGGACATGTGGGAGTCCAATCGGGCATGATGGGCAGCCTGCTGCTGTTTCATGTCTCTGAGGAGCCCCACTACCTGGCTGAGGTCTCCGGTGCTGGACTGGTACGCATCAGCTATGCGTACCAGTTGTGGGTCATCATGCACACCAGCAACCTCTGCAAGCAGCGACCTCTGTCTCCCACCCCTCCCACCACCCCTGCTGACATGTGCAGTGCGTGCAGTGGCACGCACAGATGACCCTGGTCCACCTTGGGGGTTGGTGGTGGTGGTGGTGTCCATGGCCCCAGGTTGGTCCAGGGTCCCTGTGCTGGTGTTGCTCCTTGTTCTGTCCATGTCGGCAGGGATGGTATTTGTGGTGACAGTCGTTGGAGGGGTGGGTGCAGGGGGTGCAGCTGGTGGTCCTGCTGGTGCTGCAGCTGGTGGTCCTGCTGGTGCTGCATGTAGACTTGCACCGGATGTGCCAGGTTGGTCTTCTTCGTCCGAGGAGGACAGAGGCTGTACGACGCCAGTGAGCTCCGCATCCTCTTGAGCCTGGGACTGGGACTCCTCAGCGTCTGCTGCTGTGTCCCCATCATCACCTGTTTTTGGGAGACACACACAATGTATGTTATGTTTCTGCAGGCATCAATGGTTGACACACATGACAGTTGTGACTGTGCCTCTGGGTGCGGGCCTGTACATTGCATTGTCCTAAGTCGTCACAGTCAGGGGTTGATATTGGTGTGGCACATTGTCCTGCATTATTTGGGCATTTCTATGTATTTTTTGGGGTGTGAACATGGTCTGCATTGGTTGTGTTTGGTTGACAGCCGGCCCTCCTTCCCACCCACCCAGCCAGTCAGTTATCCCACCATGGACTGTGCTTGCATTGCAGGGAGTGGAAGTTGTCTCTCAGGATGTCAGTCAGTGGTGTCCTGCTGTTTGTTGGTGCACAGTTGCCAGCAGGGCCTTGTGCTCCCCACAGCAGTAGCCATTGTCAGCCATCTTGTGAGTCCTTCTCCACTCCCTGTGATGTGAGCATGGTTCAGGGTGGTGTTGATGGGACAGTTGTGGGGGTGAGCTATGTCTGTGACTACGACTCCCATCATGCTATTGCCTCCACCCCACTTCCCAGCATTCCCATACTTACTTGCTTTTGTGGGGAGTTCAGTGTGTGTGGGTGTGAGAGCAATGGCAAGATGGCTGACAGTGGTGGCCTGCTGTTGGTTGGTGTGCAGTTCCCAGCATGCCCTTGTGCTCCCCACGACACAGCAACAGTGTCAGACATCTTTGATGGGCCTTTCCACTCTCTGTGGGATGTGCATGCGTGAGTGTGAGCTTGCTGGGCCATGTGGTGGGGGATGTAGAGCTGTGACTACGACTCCCATCATGCTATTGCCTCCACCCCCTTCCCAGCATGCCCATGCTTCCTTCCTTTTGATTCTGCTTCCCTGTGGGGTGGGCTGGCTGTGCTGACAGGATGGCTGGGAGTGTTGTCCAGGCAGTTGTTTGGCTAAGAGTCCCAAGAGTGTCCCTGTGCTTCACACAACATAACCCAGGGTGGTGGTTCTTTGTGGGATCTTGTGTTAGGATGGGGGCATTGCATTCTACCAGGTGGGTTCTGTGGAGTTTGTGTTGGGGTGTGTGTGAGGGAGGTGCTTGTGACTATGGTCAGTGCTGCAAGTCCTCCTTCCCACCCACCCAGCCAGCCAGATATCCCACCATGGAACGTGCTTGCATTGCAGGGAGTGGAAGTTGTCTCTCAGGATGTCAGTCAGTGGTGTCCTGCTGTTTGTTGGTGCACAGTTGCCAGCAGGGCCTTGTGCTCCCCACAGCAGTTGCCAGTGTCAGCCATCTTGGGAGTCCTTCTCCACTCCCTGTGATGTGCGCATGGTTCATGGTGGTGTTGATGGGACAGTTGTGGGGGGACAATATGTGTGACTACGACTCCCATGATGCTATTGGCTACACTGACTTGGCCAGCATACACAGAATTCCTTCCTTTGAGTGGTCTTCACTGTGTGTTGGTGTTGTTGTGGTGGCTACATGTCTGGATGTGTTTGTTAGTTCTATTTGTGCCACTGCCTAGCTGTAGTTGTAGTTGTGTTTGTACATATGATGGCACAGTTGGATGTGACTTTTTGATGGCATGTGTTGTGTTTATCTGACTGACATACACATTTTGGGATGATTCTGTTCTGGTTGCTGTGTAATTGCTATGAGTGCATGGTTTGACTCTCCCTTGACAGTGATGTGTGTGTGTGTTTGTGGCAGTATATTGTGTACATTTGTTGTGTACTCACCAGGCTCTGGGATGTCCTCTAGTCCATATCGCTCACTGGCGGAAGGATGGCCCGCACCTTCTCCTCCCAGGGCCTGAGGTATATTGGCTTGGCAGGAGGGCCACTGCCGGTGTATTGGCTGTTGATGTAGTCTTTCTTGAGCAGGTCCCGTACCCTCCTGCGCACGTCATACCACCTGTTCTGGATGTCGCTCTTTGTGCGCCGACATGGTGATTGTGCGTTCACCCTGTTGATGATCCTCTCCCACATCTTGGTTTTCTGGGAGATGGGGGTCTGTTGGACCAGTGTGCCAAACAGCTGTGGCTCTACCCTGAGGATCTCGTCTACCATGACTTCCAATTCACTATCTAGGAACTTGGGATTCTTCTTGGGGGGCATGGTGATGGGTGGTGATGGTGAGTGATGTGTGTGTTGATGTGCAGGTGAGGGTGTGTGAGTGTGTGTTTTGCTGGGTGTATGTGAGGTAGGTATTTGTTGGTGTGCTGATGGTGTGTGGCTTGTGTGAGGGATGAGCTGTGGGTGTGTGGTTGCTTTCTCTTGGGTGCTGGCAGTGGAATGGCATTTGCAAAGGATCATGGTTGTGATTTGTGTCCTTTATATGGGTGGAGTTGTGGGTGTGTCTTTGTTGTCTGTCCCCACCCCCCAGTATTTATTGGCTTAGTAATTGCTTGTTTGGCCTTTTTTTGTGTGATTTTTCCTTTGTACTGTCTGTGTATGTTGGAAACGTTCTTGTGACCGAGTCGGACCCTGCATTTGTCTCGTATGGTCTTCTCCGTTTCGTTCACGCTGTGTTTGTGCAGTTTTCTATGCTGCGTACGTGTTGGTCGCGGTGTTTTGTGTTGCTTCGGCTCGGTTTTGTATGCGTGTCGGTCGTACGGCTTGGCCTCCGTCCGACTCGCTCGTGGTTTTCGCGCCTTGCATCGTACTTTGCGGTTTGGAGTTCGCGTGTACGTTTCGGTCGGATTTGTTCCGGGTGCGTGTCGAGTCGGTTGGATTCGCGTGTTTTTCCGACCGGATTGCTGTTTTCCGTGCGGTTCGGTCGGTCGACTTGGGTTCGGTACGTGTCGGTCGGATTTTGCACGCCTTGCATCGTACTTGGCGTGTCGGGCGCCACAGGTACGTGTCGGTCGGTATAATTTCCGGATCAGAGTCGGTCGGTGCTTTTTCCGGCCCGAATCGGAATCGACCCCTGAGTGTTATGTACGTTTTCGATGATGACTTTGGACCTGTACAGCACAACACAGATGAATCCTTAGATTTCACTCCTAAACTTGCATTAGAGAAATTAGGGTAACACAGATGTGTTCCCGTCTTGCTAAATATATTATGTCATGGTATCCATAGATTTCCAAGCCTTAGCGCGCACATAACAGTCTTACGCCACCCCTCACATGGCTGAGGCTCTACATCCGTGGCTCACAACCTTCAAGATAAATAATACTGAGTGAAGGCCTGAAGGTTCATCCAGCAATTAAGGTCTTGTTTTAATTAATAGAAAGGACTAAAAGATTTCTATAATCGAACACATAAACTGAACCGGGGCAAGGACATAGAGAAGACCTGAAAACTGAAGGAAGAAGTTTCAGCTACATCAAAATGAAATGTCTAAAAAGCTGCTGAAAACAAAGCAATGCCTGAAAATATAAGGCATACAAAAGACTAAGAATATGTAGGAAGGTATGAATTTTTCAACCCATGAAGCATTTACAGGATAGAGCACAATCATGTAACTAGTGTTCTATTTTTAATTTTACTTTCTTTCTTCAATAATATATAATGATGCACAAATTCCAAAGACAAGTTTCAAAAAATATAAAACCTTGACAATGTGGTACCTAAAACAAATAATCTTTTTCTGTTGTGCATATCATAGCTTTGATAGGCGTGCCAAGGAGCCAGGAATTACATTTAATAGATCCCTTTGGAGACCTAATAGACACGCCCTCCTACGTGGTCCCGTTAGTTATGAGATGTAAAAACACACCCATCCAATGACATTAAGAATTGACAAGGAGACAGAGAAGAGACTGCAAAAAACACACATCCAATGACATTAAAAATGCCCAAGGACAAGGAGACAGAGAATATACTGCAAAAGACACCCTTCCAATGACATGAAGAATGGCCAAGGACAGGGGGCAGAGCTTGCCTGGCTTCAAAATGGCGGTGTTCTAGTGCAGCTCCGCCGTAACCGGCTCATCATCCTTCAATATCCTCATAAATAACGGGTGCCCTCATCGCCAGATAGTTGCCTCCCGCCCCGGAATGGAAGCGGATTCGATTGGGGTAGCAGCTGGTTCCCTGGAGCGCTGAGCCACAATCGGAGACTGTTTCGGGCCTGGGTGTGGCCTGGCTGGCCTGCCTTCTTGCATGGCGGCGTGAGGAGCCTCGGGGCGTGGAGCCCGTGGTCGGAGGCCTGCCTGCCCTGGACCGACATTGTGGGACATTTTAGACCCCCCGCTCGATAACCTGCCGAGGAACGACGGCCCGGATCGGGGCTGGTGGAGTTGGCTGCCCGGGCTGGCGGGTGAATATGAAGACAGCTGCTGGGACTCTGACGTGGTGGGTGCTGGGTGGCTGGATGCACCCCCCCACTGGTCTGGTGACCCCTAGAAAGGGGGCGCTCCCACCGAAACCATCACGGACCCCCCTGGTGCCGGAGATTTCTCACGGATTTGGCATCTAATTGAGACATAGTGCTCCAACTGGAGGGGGCGCTGCAGCCTGGGCTCGGATCCTGGCCCCAGACAGACCGGCTGCTTGAGCTGTCATGCAGGCCTGCTGGGACCTCTGAGACGTGGGCTCGGACTGTTCTGCGGCGCTCCACAGATTGCTGCTGTGGCTGCCAGGGGGGCACTTTTGCTGCCCAGTGACCGGACCTTGCCCGAGGGAGCAGGCGAGGTGTCGGGGAGGCTCCGGCTGCCGTTGAAGTGCATCAGCCCCCTCCTGAAGTCGGCTGAGCAATTGAAGATTGGTGTGCCCTCTTCCTCGGCCCCTCTCCCCTCTTCGCGTGCCGTGCTCTGGAACTGGATACAGCACCTTGTGGAATGCTGGAGCGGTGGGATAGAGCAATATTTGGCGACTGGAGTGCCTGGGGCGATTCCCGCGCATAGAAGGCCTCACCATTGTGTCCGGTGCGGGGGCCATCTCGGGTGTACTGATGACACCTGCTGTGCTGGAGGGATGACGCTTCGTATTTGCTTGTTGAGACAGGGGCCCCCGGGAGCTGCGCATTCGGCGGTCCGGCTGCCGCGTAGGGACCGTGTTGAATCAGATGTACTTGAGGGTCCATTACATTGCACTGGTGCTGTGGCCATGGTGATCATACTCTACGCTTAGGAGCTCTCTTCAGAAGCCTGGGGCGTTAGTGGTGCTCTTATAAAAGAGGGTAGTCTGACAAATCACAATCAAAGCTACCATTTGAACCCCGGAAATCTCAAAGGCAGCAGGAACAGGATAAGAACCCTTCAGAATCAGGCTCTGAAGCCGGCGATGTTGCCTCTGACACAGATATCAAGCAACTGCTCACTACTATGCAACACAACCTAAACAAGATAGATGGTAAGAAAGATGCCCTCTCATTCAGAATGATAGGATGTAAGAAAGATTAGACAAGCAAGTGGGCAGGCTTGACTGCGTCGAAAAAACGTGTATCGGAGGCTGAAGATACCCTAAACACTGCCTCCAGAAGTCAGGCAGCCATGGAGAAGCAGCTTCAGGTGGTCCAGGCCAGGGCAGAGGACTTGGAAGCCCGCTCCAGGCGGAACAACCTGCGGATTGTAGGTATTGAAGAGTCCACGAACATCCCTAATATGAAGCTATTCGTAGAGCATCTCTTCACCACATTGCTTGGAGCGGATTGTTTCTCTGCGATGTTCGTGGTGGAAAGGGCGCACCAGTCGCTGGCACCCAGGCCGGTCCCAGGGGCGTCGCCGCGCCTCATAATAGCCAGACTTCTCAACTACAGGGACCGCAATAGCGCTCTCCGAAAATCTAGGGAAATGCATGAATTTCGCTATGAGGGGACGGTTGTGTCCCTATTCCCGGACCTTACGCCTCAGGTCCAGGAAGCGCCCAGATTGTTTGCACCTGCTAAGAGGAAATTACGTGAACTGCATTTAGAATACATCATGCTGTATCCGGCAAAGCTGCGGGTCTCAGCAGATGGCAAAACACACATCTTCACTGATCTCTCCCAAGTGCTCCAATTTCTCAAGTGAAGGAACACGGCTGGCTCTCAAAATGTTGCCGGGCCGAGCAGTGAAGATGAGACTCTCTAGTCATCAGAACTCCAAACGGTGGATCCGAGATGGTTTATAGGGAATGTGCTCTGGCCGGGGACGGGCCCGGCAAGTGGCTGCTTCACAAGCGGCAGGCCACTATATCAACCCAGGAACTGTAAGTGACAATATATCAACACAGACACTAGTCCAATGTGAGAATCATGCAGTGGTATGGCGATCCCCGGGGTTACTGATTTCTGGAGGGACGAACGGCTTGCTTTAGGCTTCTGTTTGGAGGGGGGGCCTTGCTCTCACCCACAGCTCCTAAAATCCCGCTGGGCATGGGCTGGGTGGGTGCGAGCTGCTTGACTTCATCGATGAGGACACACAATATTGACTGAATGATAACATTGCCGGTTGGCACACTATGGTTTTGGGCCGGGCGACATCTGCCCCACAGTGTGATCCACAGAGGGGAGTGTTCATTTTAGACCACTGAGGTTTAATTGATCTGGGTTCTAGTGGGTATTACAGGTTGAGTTGGGGGGGCTCGGGAGGAGGCTTTGTTTATGCACGGTTGGGGTTCGCATAGCGTGGGTGGGGGGTTAGTGGGGGGATGGCGAGACATCCCCTGGAATAGCAGAGGGTTCATAGATGCACACGTTAGTGGGGGCCAATAATGCTGAGCATTTTGCAGGAAGGGCTATGATGCGCAGTGTCGCTCTCACTTCCATTGACCATGGGTAGCACAATCATAGGAAGATCAGGAAGGTTATTGCGTACATGAAACGGCATCAAATAGATGTCACGCTGCTACAGGAGTCCAGCTGGTCCCCAAATAGCAGCATGATGGCACACAAAATGCTTCAGGGTAAGGTTTCTGCAGCAGGATTCACGTCGCATGCTAGGGGGGTCTTGACTTGGGTGAGCCCGACGTCGGGGATTATGGTGCAGGCACTTGAAGTTGACCCTAATGGCAGGTATGTTATTGTGCGGTGCCAGAAAGAAGGCCTTGACATCACGCTTGTAGACATATATGGGCCTAATTATGACGACCCACAATTCTATCATGGCTTGTGTAGTAGTCTGCTCCGCTAAAGGTGCTCCTCAATAGTAGTGGGCGGAGACTTCAATTGCATTTTGGATCCTAATTAGGACCATTCAAGGGGTTACCGCGTTGCCGTTCGGCGGCGGCCGGCGCGATCCTAGGTCTCATGGAGGGCTTAGAACTGACGGACGTCTGGAGGCACTTCTCCCCCGATATTGCTGGCTTCACTCACTACTCTGCACTGCATGACACAAGAACCGACTACTGGCAAGCGTCCAAGGGCATGATGGGTCAAATCACGTAATGCTTCCTTCACCCGTGCACCCTCTCCGACCATTCCCCTCTGCAATTAGATTTACAATTCCCAGCAAGGAAGGCCCCTGCATTCCTTTGGAGGTTTCCGCCCTACTCCCTTCTTGATCCTGTATTTGTGACAGAAATATCCACTGACATAGAGACGTACTTCGAGGCAAATATTGGGGTCAGTTGATAACTTCTCTACCATCTGGGAGGCCTTTAAAGTATATATCCGGGGTATGGTCATGGCTAAACATTCGGGGGTGCTCAGATCACTAAGGAGCCGTCTGAGCAAACTAGAGAAGGATATTTCATTGCTAGAACAACAGTTTCAGTAGACAAGGGACACCAATGTGTTGGGCGACATTAAGGCAGCCCTAGAGGAGTTCCAGGGCACAGCTGATAGGGAGGATAAACACCCGGGCAAGTATGCCACGGCCAGGGTTTATGGAGAAGGATATCGCCCAGGGGCCACGGTAGCAGCATTAATTCGCCCCAAGCGCAAAGTGGACACTATTTCCGAAATAATTGATGAGGGTGGTCAGTCATTGCACAGGAGTCAAGACATAGCAAATTGATTTCATAGATATTATTCGCAATTATACACCACACAGACCCCCCCCGGATGTTGATGCTATACGTGATTATTTGGAACACATCTAAATGCCCTGGTTATCTAAAGCGCCCAGAGAGTTTCTCATGTCCCCTCTTACATCAGGAGAGGTTAAGGTGGCTATCAATTCCATGAGACTCAGAAGTGCTCCCGGTATGGATGGGCTTACTGTCTCCTTTTATAAGACCTTTCAGGACCTGTTGGTTCCATACCTCATGACTCTGTATGAGCATATGGCTCAAGCCGGCATGCCTCCTTCCATGACAGAAGCGCTGATCATTATGCTGCTGAAACCAGGGAAGGCAGCTGAGGCCTGCTCCTCGTACAGACCATTGTCTCTTATAAATGTAGACACCAAGATATATGCCAAAATTCGAACAAATCGTCTGGCCCCACTGCTTCCAATAGTGGTTTGCCCAGAACAGTCGGGGTTTGTCCCAGGGCGCAGCCTTACTTCTAATTTACCTACCATATTCAGCACCATTCAGAGGTTAGACCCAGGGATCAAAGCAGCAGCGGTATTTTTAGATGCCGAGAAGGCTTTTGATTCTGTAGGGTGGGCCTTCATAATGTGTGTCTTACAGAGAATTGAGGTTGGAGATGTCTTCCTTCAGTTGGTGATGACTCTATATGCACAACCCACTGCACGGGTCCGGCTTGGCAGGGAAGCCTCGGCTCCTATACGCATATCCAGAGGGACCAGGCAGGGCTGCACATTGTCCCCGCTTCTATATGCCCTGGTTGCAGAGCCCCTTGCTTGTGCGTTGCGGGAATATCACTCACACAGGGGACTGGGGTGCCCGGGATATCGGTTAATAATATCGGCCTACGCAGCCGATACCCTGTTATACGTTTGGGACCCAGGGCAGAACCTCAATCCAGTCCTGGCAGAGGTGACGTGGCTTTCTTCAGGACCAAAGGAAAAAAAGGATACACAAAACTGATGGATTAATACATCAGTTGTGGTGCACTGATGTTCAGCTTCGTCCCCATCTAGTGTCCTGGCCGCACATGCAGGTCAGTAGGACTCTGAACTGAGGTTTTGGAAACCATCTCGAGTGTGTGCGCCGAGGAAGGGTTGACACTAGCTCCCCCTACTAGACAGGGATGACGCTGAACATCAGTCCACCACAACTGATGTATTAATCCATCAGTTGTTTGTATCCTTTTCACATTGACCGAAATGGTATGGTGACTAGATTCACTGACATCCCTTTCATTTGGTCCTGAAGAAAGCCACATCAACTCTGCAGAGGGCACCCAGGCTGAAACATGTCGCCCTTTTGACCACATCGAACAATGCGAGGTTAAATTTTCCAGTCATGGCTCGTACACTTTTTTTAATCCTGACCCCGGATGTCCCAATAAAATTAAATTTTAATATACCAGGGAGTTAGTTTCAACTTCGCTTTCAACTACACTCACGTACTCCCTACACACCCGGCTCATCTGAAGGTTTTAGTATACCTCTTTTCAACAGCCCACAATGTGACAAGGATCGCAGTGCGAGGGGGTTCCAGATGATGAAGCATGCCACCTACGGGTGGGTGAAGAAATTCGTCCTATAAAAGGGAATCCCCCACAATCCGCTGTTATTTGTTTTGACCCAGGGTGGGCTGTTTGAGCTGTTAGATTGAATAAGAGGGGAGTCGCCCCCTGCTGGTCGTTAAATCTCCTCAGGCCTTTTTTGTGTGTACAAAATATAAAACATGACACCAATCACGGCTTCCCTGCTTGACAATTTGTGTGATCTTAAGTAAATATTTTATTTCTCCATGCCCAGTTTTTATTCATTGTCCCATATCAGAACACCTTCAAATATATGAGTTTAGGATGTGCACATCCTCTTGTGCAAAAAAGTCTTGTGTTTGATTTAATAGGCTGTGATGTTGCTCCACGTATAAAAAGAATCTAAGGCGTATATAGGGCACAAATGGCAACTGACTTAATGCTTAGTGTTCTCTAATGCAATTGTCATTTGGGTGGGTTTAAAACCATCAATTTTACTAAATGTCTCTCAATGCAGTGATATAATCTGATATTGTATGGTGAGACACTTTTTGAAGATGCTTTTGAATCTTGAAGAGATTTTATCATATTTTCACATTGCTGCTAAGTTTACATGGCCCTTCGCTCGTTAACGGTCTTGTTCGAGCCAAGCCTCACTACCTGTACTGCTCTGCCAGGTGCTCCCTAGTAGTTTATGGGCTCACCCACCTCTTATGAGAAAGGCCACTCATCCATACAGTACTGAGCTGCGGGCTCCTGATTCTTTGTCCGGCTGGAGAACTCGTAGCTATCCTGGTCACTGGTGCTGAAAACAGTATCATGTAGGTGGAGAGCAGCGTCTTGCCAATATTACGATGCTAGCTGCTGTATCAATAAGGGGCCTTGGGCCCCAAGATCCACAGCTCTGAGGCTCTGCCTGTACCAGCAGAAGGCAATTCTGCGATGGCACATATTTCATGGAGAGACAACTCTGGCACTGGCAGGCTGGTGCATGCTGCAAATGTTGGCCAAGCAGCAGGTGCATTGCAAGCAGCAACAAAAGTGGGTCCTATGCTATGTGTGAAAGTAACTAAAGCTGTTCCCTGAGCTGTGCAGCGCACGTGCAAAGACACCCAGGAACTGCTGGAAGAGTCAAGCGAGGGACAGAAAGCTCTGAGCCCTCCTCTGCTTCTCTTTTTCGATTTCAGAGGTAAATGTCATGTGTGTTACTGCACCGACCCTCCACTCTCCTTGTGGGCAAGTCCCCGCCCGGTCTCGACTCCTTTAGTCAAGCCTGAGAGTACAATCTGCTATGCAGAGCATTCTAAGAGCAGGCCCTAATTACAGTAATGATGTGACAAGAAACGAAAAACAAAGGCAAAGCTTGTACTTTTTAGGGGGGGGCACACAGAAATATAGACTGGCCTGGCCCCGCTTGGCCCCCTGTAGCTACGGCCCTGGGTAAAGGTTGGGACCAATTAGCCCCTTCCTTGGGGTGGGTACACCCCCTATTATGCCACCCTCAAGTGGGAGGGGGTATATTCCTCACTCTGGTTGGCTGGGTCCTCCCATCTGCAAGATGACGGGGACTGAGAGTTGTGCTTCACCTTGCCTCCCCCACCTGAGGGATGGGGTTGGCAAAGGTGGGCACACCTCCCTTCCTCACTTGCTTTTCCCGCCGATTCTCCCTCCCACAGTGGTGGTCAGAATCAGTGAGGGCCATCTGCTGGAAGTAGCAAAGGCCTGGGGTAACTCACAAAGGCGGCAAGCCTTTGAAGCTTCCCCTTCCATGGACCCTGCCAATCCTGGGGGACGAGGCTTGGCACCTCGTCCCAGGATGTGCATTGTTTTAGAACCCCTAGAGCAGCAGGTCCTTGACCGAGGGGTCCAGAAACAGGTCTGGTGGTGGCACCTGGCGAGCAGCCATTCAGCCTGGACACGTGTTGGGTTGTTTTTCAGGGGGCATCTCTAAGATGCCCTCTGAGTGCATTTTTCATTAAATCCCACACTGGCATCAGTTTGGGTTTAAAGTGCTGAGAAGTTTGATACCAAACTTCCCAGTTTTCAGTAAAGCCATTATGATGCTGTGGAGTTCGTAATGACAAACTCCCAGCACCATATACTCTTAATGGCAGTACTGCACTGACGGTGTCTAATAATTGGCTATACTGTACGGGTACAGGGCTCATGCACCTGTACCCTCACCACTGGTATAGTGCACCCAGCTAGAGGGGTGGCTGACCTATGCCAGGGCAGTGGTGTAGGCATGGCACACAAGGATGTGTGCCATGTTGACTCTTCACTTTGTTCTGCACCAAAACAAGCAGCCTTTAAAGGCAGTGTGTATGTGTAAAGGTACAGGGCCTCTAAGGGTGGCACAATAAAGGCTGCAGCCCTTAGAGGTCTTCCCTGGCCACAGTGCCCTTGGTACCTGTGGTACCATTTACAAGGGACTGACCTGTGGCAAAGAGTGCCAATTGGATTTTGTCTCGATGCAGTTTTAGGGAAAGAACATAGGCCCTGGGTACCTGGTTGGCAGGAACCCAGGGCACACTCAGTCAAAGTACATCAGCAGTTTAGCAAAAAGTGGGGGCAACCATGCAAAAAGAAGGTATTTCTTACACAACTCCCCCCCAAATGAAAGAGGGTGAGACTAACCTTTCCCTAGAGAGTCTTCATTATCTAAGTGGAAGAACCTGGAAAGTCCATCTGCATTGGCATGGGCAGTCCCAGGTCTGTGTTCCACTATAAAGTCCACTCCCTGTAGGGAGATGGACCACCTCAAAAGTTTAGGATTTTCACCTTTCATTTGCATTAGCCATTTGAGAGGTCTGTGGCCAGTTTCAACTAGGAAGTGAGTACCAAACAAGTATGGTCTCAGCGTCTTCAGGGACCAAACCACAGCAAAGGCCTTCCTCTCAATGGCACTCTAACGCTGCTCCCTGGGTAGAAGCCTCCTGCTTATAAAAGCAACAGGTTGGTCTTGGCCTTCATCATTGTTCTGGGATAGGACCGCTCCTATCCCTAGCTCAGAGGCATCAGTCTGCACAATGAACTGCTTGGTATAGTCTGGAGCCTTGGATATTGGTGCTGAGCACATTGCCTCTTTCAGGGTGTCAAAAGCCTTCTGACAGCTAACTGTCCAGTTTACCTTTTTGGGCATCTTCTTGGAGGTGAGTTCTGGGAGGGGAGTCACAATAGACTCATATCCCTTCACAAACCTCCTGTAGTACCCAGTCAAGTCAAGGAATGCCCTGACTTGTGTCTGGGTTGTTGGAGCTACACAGTCCAGGATGGCCTGGATCTTGGGCTGTAAGGGTTGCACTTGGCCTCCACCAACAAGGTGGCCCATGTATACCACTGTTCCCTGCCCTATCTGGCATTTGGATGCCTTGATAGTTAGGCCTGCAGTTTGCAGGGATTTTAAAACCTTCCCCAGGTGGATCAGGTGGTTCACGGACAAAACATAGATGTAATAAATATCGATGTAAAAAATATTGAGTAAAAAATATAGACAACAAAAATATCGACTCCTATACTTAAAAAAGTACAAAAATATTGACTAAAAAATATCGATGTATAAAATATCGACTTATATAAATATAAAATATATAAAATATATTAAATATTTAATTTTAACAAAATAAAATAAATTTAATATACATTTTAATAAAATATAAATAACTTAATAAAAAAGATAAACACAAACAATTATTTATACATATATTTACTTTAAAACAATTAATAAAGTTATTTGTAATTTATGTTAAGTTTAAAATTATATAACAATTAAAATATATATCAATGATTTAAAATATAAAAACAATAATATATAATAAATTAAAACATTAAACCAATAAATAATATTTAAACTTAAATTTCACAATACAGTCAAGTGCAACAATAGGGAAAGTGTTGGATAGCGGAGGGGTAAAAATAACTATTCCCACTCCAGTGAGTGAACAGTAGGGTAAGTGTTGGATAGCGGAGTAATTAAATGTACTATTCCAACTCCAGTGAGTGCAACAGTAGGGAAAGTGTTGGATAGCGGAGGGGTAAAAATTACTATTCCAACTCCACTGAGTGCAACAGTAGGATAAGTGTTGGATAACGGAGGGGTAATATTTACCATTCCCACTCCAGTGAGTGCAACAGTAGGGAAAGTGTTGGATAGCGGAGGGTTAAAAAATACTATTCCAACTCCAGTGAGTGCAACAGTAGGGAAAGTGTTGGATAGCAGAGGGGTAAAATTTACTATTCCCACGCCAGTGAGTGCAACAGTAGGGAAAGTGTTGGATAGCGGAGGGGTAAAATTTACTATTCCCACGCCAGTCAGTGCAGCAGTAGGGAAAGTGTTGAATAGCGGAGGGGTAACATTTACTATTCCCACTCCAGTGATTGCAACAGTAGGGAAAGTGTTGGATAGTGGAGGGGTAAAAAATACTATTCCCACTCCAGTGAGTGCAACAGTAGAGAAAGTGTTGGATAGCGGAAAGGCAAAAATTACTATTCACACTCCAACAGTCAAAAAATAAAAATTATAATATATTACAAATGTAAAAAAATTATAAAAATAAATAAATATTGAACAAATTAAAAATCAAATATATAAAATATATATAAAGAGAAAACATATTATAATATTAATTACATATAACAAATACCTACAAATATGATATAAAATGAAATAATGAATACATTCAAAAGAATAATTCTTTTAAAGTAGAAAATATTTACAAACAAAAACATTAATACATAAATGTATTTATTTTATTTCCTACCCTATAACACCACACCAATTACAACACACTTCAACATTTTAAATTAAATTTAATTCCATAGTTAACAGGGTTAATATTCAATTAAAAAAATATTATTAATTAAAAAAACTAACAAACATTAATTAGTACACACACTTTAACACTATAATGTCCACAACACACACCTAAGTTAAACTATAAAATAATACGACACAATTAAAACTTATTTTTAAATTAAAAACTATTACTATTAACAACTAATTATAAAGTAATTAAATATCCACCCTTTACCACTTTAAAAGGAAAAACACTCAAAAAATAAACAATTACCCCAAATAAATAGTAAATAATTAACATGAATTAACTATATATTAATTAAACACAAATTACTTCCCATCCATTACCCCTATATACACCACAACAGACACCTAAAATGAATTACACAATTGCCATAATACATTTTTTATTAATTTAATTAATATCAAATAAATTATTAATAAAAAATAAATAAACTACTTAACACCCTTTACCCCTATAAACCCCAAAACACACACCTAAAATTAATTACACAATTACCATAATTAATTACCAATTAATTAATTATAATTAATTAACCAACTATTAATTCATCAATTAAAAATAAATTACTTCCCACCGTTTACACCTATAAACACCAAAACACACACCTAAAATTAATTACACAATTACCATAATTAATTACCAATTAGTTAATTAAAATTAATTAACAACCAATTATTAATTCATCAATTAAAAATAAACTACTTCCCATCCTTTACACTGATAAACACCAAAGCACACACCTAAAATTAATTACACAATTACCATAATTAATTACAAATTACATATTTAATATTAATTAACAACAAATTACTAATTAATTAATAATAAATGACTTTGCACATTTACCACTATAACATCTCAATTAAACAAATATTAATAAATAAAAAATAATCAATGAATTTAATATAATTAAATTACTTCCCACCCTATTCCCCTATAAACCCACAATGGAACTAAAAACGCAAACTTCAAATAAAAAACATAAAATAACTACTATAAATTCAACACATATATTAAAATTACAAACAATTCTTATACAAAAAACATTCATCACATACATTCAAATCATAGACTAAAATAGATAACATTAATTAAAAAATTGATATTTTTAACAACTATATTTTTGCAAACTATAATATGAAAATCGCTATTATGTACCTTAAGTCGATATTCTTGACCATGATATTCTTGCTGTCGATATTTCTGAACCACGAAATTTCTGACTCGGTATTTGTCCACACCTGCTACCAATACCCCATCCTGACACACCCACAGAGACCAGTATAAAGCCAGCCCCCTAACAGACCACAATCCTTTGCAAAACTCCACAACTGAAGGGACATTCACCACAGCTGACAGGAGAGGCAAATCTGCACAACACACACACATCACCACCACCACCACCACTTCCACACCTGCACCTCTAACACCTTGGCACATCACACACCATGTCACCACAGAGAATGCCCAAATTCACTGAGAGTGAGTTGAGGGTCATGGTTGATGAGATGATCAGGGTAGAACCACAATTGTTTGGTAACCAGGTCCAACAGACCCCACTAGCCACAAGAACGCAAATGTGGAGAAGGATAGTAGACAAGGTAAATGCAGTAGGGACCGTGCCACGCAATAGAGATGAAATTGTGAAGAGGTGGCACGATCTGAAGGCAGTGGTCAAGAAGAAGAGAGCCAAGAACCATGAGCTGGCTCACAGGACAGGCAGTGGCCCTCCCGTTCCACTCAAAACATTCACTGAATGGGAGGAGAAGGTGCTTGGCATTCTACATCCAGAGTGTCTCTCAGGAATACCCGGGGAGTGGAGGCTGGTAAGTACAAACAAATGCCTAACATCACACAAATGTACTGTCTTGCACTACTACAAAGTAATACCTCCTAGGTTCAAATTTATTCATGTGCACAACACTCCCCCAACACATCTCTCACAGATTCAACAGACACTCCCCCTGAAGCCCCCAAAGGTAGCTAGCAACATCACCATGGGTACATGTGTACATGCTGCCAGCACTACAACTCCCAGCAGGCCCCCTGTCCCACAGCTGCGCAAGATGGAGCCCTCCACCCCAACCCATGTGCCACCCATTGCATTGCTCACCTTAACCTAACAGGTAGGTAGCCACCCTTACAGGGAGGTGGGTGGGTGGTTGGGAAGCCTGCACTACAACTCCCACCAGGCCCCCTTGTCCTACAGCTGCGCAAGATGGAGCCCACCACCCCAACCCATGTGCCACCCATAGCATTGCTCACCTCAACCTAACAGGTAGGTAGCCACCCTTACAGGGAGGTGGGTGGGTGGTTGGGAAGTCTGCACTACAACTTCCACCAGGCACCCTTGTCCTACAGCTGCGCAAGATGGAGCACTTGTCCCACTCATAGGCATGTGACGTCTGTGCAGCCGCACATGACACCATGCCACTTAGTCCACAGTCACCTACACAAATCATGCAAAACAGTTGTGTTGTAGTCACCATGCACAAGTCTCTGTTAAAAAATTAACCACATTGTGTCCACTGTGCCAGGCATCACACACTACAACACTAACAACGATCATGCTGCCCTGCAGCAGTGTCTGGCAGGTTGGTTGGCAAAGTGCAAATCACCCATGTCATACCACAGTGTTGCAATGTAAACAGTGGAAGTGCAGTGTACCCAAAAACTACACTGCAGCTGGGACTCATAATGCTAAACTAAGCGCATCCAAAATGTCCTGCAACACACCCAGCTACCACAGTGCTGCACTGAATTGCAGAACAGCACCTTGTCTGACAAAAATTGTCAAAGGTGTCTTGTTCGGACCACCAATGTGTGTATGCATTGACAATGTTCACATCTCACACTGTCTGAACAGTGCTGATATAGTCTGGCCCCAAAAGCACACATTGTCTGCACATGGCTGAGTACATCTCACACACACACCACTGTTGACCACAACATGTCAGTGTATGGATGCCCTGGAACAACTGCTTCACCAGTACTGTGCTCATGTGCTCAGGTCCACAAATACCATGAAACCATGACAGTGTGGAAATGTATGCTGGGTGAGATGTTCACCATGCTGTATGTCACCACTGTGCTAGGAGCCTATACCCCTTGCCCTATTGTGCCTTCAAATGTTGGGGGAGTGAACCCCATAGCCAGATAGGTGGGACAACAGTGATGGGGGGGCTATACCCCATGCCCTAGTGTGCCTTCAAATGTTGGGGGAGTGAACCCCACAGCCAGATAGGTGGGACAACAGTGATGGGGGGCTATATCCCATGCCCTATTGTGCCTTCAAATGTTGGGGGAGTGAACCCCACACCCAGAACGGTGAGACAACAGTGATGGGGGCTATACCCCATGCCCTATTGTGCCTTCAAATGTTGGGGGAGTGAACCCCACACCCAGAACGGTGGGACAACAGTGATGGGGGGCTATACCCCACGCCCAAAAGTAACCTGAAATCAATGGGTATAAAAAGCCACACACACCTTCTGCTCACCACACGCACATTCCATCCAAAAATTACTAACAAGTCACATAGCAATGTCATTGCTCACCTTCACCTCAAACGGTAGGTAGCCATCTTCACAGTGAGACGGTGTACTGTGTTTGGCTATTCGTCCCACAAAACGCAACATGCATGCTGTTCCACCCCTATGGAGTATGGGACACTACACTCCGAATAAGAATCATGTGGCAGGCAATGTATGCTACCCACTCAACTCACAGGTAGGTAACCGCATCTCACAGGTCGGGGTGTGGGGGGGGGGAGCTTGCACAACAACTCACACAGGCCCACCTGACCGCCAGCACACAAGACCCATTACTTCCTGGCACCAACATGCATGTGTCAGTTATTGCAATGTCCACTTCAAAAAAACTGGTATGTAGACATATCATGCTGACATGTCCCACACTGGACCATGATGGAAGCCATCATCATACACACACAGAGAGGTCTCACAAATACAAACAAAAAACAGCAAACACAACATATCAACAGCCACAACATGCAGCCAGATATACATTTCAAAAAACATGGTGGCATAGGACACCAGGCCTCTCAATGCACAACTGCACACCCAGATAGCATTGGCAACCATAGTGTGCACACACCTAAGAAAATGAAACTGTGACAGCAACCAAAGTGTGAAAGTCTGAAACACATGTAGATGGAACTCAGAGCACAACCATGCACACCACTACATGCCATCTGACAGTAGCAGTGGTCCAGACCACCTAGGATCTAATTAAAGCAAACTTAAGCATGGCTGGAATTGCAAATACAGATATGTACACCACATTAAAAAGGTATGCATGAAACTACAATGTTCACTCAATGTGCAGAGTAAACCGCTGCAAGGACTCAACAAGTGACACATACGCGTAAAGGGATGACATATGATTGATCAATAACTGGATGCCAACATGAGCCTGTCAATGTAAAAAATTTAAATTGTGCATGTCATGTCTTGACAACTCCCAATATGGACAAGTAATGCATGTACCACAACAGCTTGTAATGCATCACTGGATGTCGGTCACTGCAAATTTGTACAGTGAACAACTGCTGGATGTACAAACAGTTGATGTAACACTGCGAACACAAACTTTGCTGGGTGCAACACAATGACCATTTCTCATCTGACCCACAGGTGACCAAGAACTCACTGCAGAGGATGACACCAACCTGCAGAGCCAGTCCCCCCCCCCGGAACAGAGACAACTGGATGAAGACTCCATGGATTCCTTGGATGAGGAGCTCCAAGCTGGCCCATCTGGTGTGGCAGGCCGCAACCAGTCCCAGGCACCCATTGTCCCCACAACCACATCAGCTGCAGCCCATGACCATCCTCAGACAGCTGCTGTCACGGCCTGTGTGTCAACCACTACCACCACCACCACCACAGCTGGCCGCAACACCCTCCCTGCCCCAGGGGTTGAGCAGCCCACTACATCGACTGCGGAGGCCAGGGAGAGGATGCAGCGGGCCAATGTGAGGACCGGACAGGACCGTGGCAGCAGCGCAGGTGGGAGGGACAGGGTCATGCAGAGGGGAACTGATCCTGGGACGGAAGCCCTGGCCCACATCGACAGAGTCCTTGGGGCCTACCAACAGGCCCAGGGACGAATGGGCCGGTTAGAGGAAGAATCTCGGGAGCACCTGCTGCTGCGGAGCTCTATGGACACACGCATGGGACAGATTGTGGACCTCTTGGGGCAGCTAGTGGCGGTTCTGAGGGACAGGCCAGTGCAACATTCTACCCCTCCGCCTCCCCCTGATGGGCAGCAGGATGACACTTCATCATCCTCCCCTGCGTCCACAGAGGGGGGTGAGTCCTCAGACACCACTGTCCCTGCAGCAGTGGCCCCTCCAGTCAAGCGCAAAAGGGGCCGTCCAAGGAAAGGGCAGGGGGCCTCACGTGCCAAAGCACCTGCCAAACGCTAGTCCCCGAGACAGCTATGATGGCAGACCACTGCATTGACCTTTTGGACTATCCTTCACCACCTCGCCATGTGAATGGCATCTATCTGTTGGACTGGGTCTCCACATCATTGTGGGGACTACTCAAGTATCTCATCTACCATGACTGTCAACTCACTTCTTCAATTCCCCCCTTCACATTTTCTCCACCCTCGCATGTCACAATTGTAAATAAATACACCTTACACACATGTTGTTGTGTCTGCTCCGTCTTTAATACAGGATGTGCAACCTTCACCTTGTAGGACATGGTCCAGGGGAATGGAATGTAGGTAGGCAGTGAGATGCTGAAGGGACCTAGGGAAAACCGCCAAACAAGAGCACTTGTATGGGTGTGGCATCGCACACATCACACAACACTTGTCAACAAGGTACTCAGATCTACAAACTTTACACAGAGCAACAGTCACCATAGAGACATTCTGTATCACACTAACCAATCACAAATACATTGGCAGGCAGCAATGAGTCAACACAAAGCTGCAGTCAGCAAGCTCACATACACCCACACAGCAACTGCAACACCATCAGACCCTTTTGTCCCTTCTACATCGTCACTCACCTTCAAGTGAAGTAGCGGGTGATGAGCTGTCGACGCATGTCGACACCTTCCTCCTCTCCACTGCCCTCGTCACTGGATCCGGGTTGATTTGCAGGCGGGGCCCTTGGCTGCTCATCATTGTCATCCAGGATCAGGGGTATTGCCTTGCGAATGGCCAGGTTGTGGAGCATGCAGCATGCCACCACTATCTGACACACCTTCCCTGGCGAGTACATAAGGGCACCTCCAGTACGGTCCAGGCACCGAAATCTTGATTTTAGGAGACAAAATGTCCGTTCTATCACACGCCGTGTCCTCCCATGGGCATCATTGTATCGCACATCAGCTGGCGTGACGGGATTCCGCAATGGGCTCAGCAACCACGGGCGGTTCGGATATGCTGAGTCACCTGGGTGTGAGAAACACAGGTTAACCTTGCAGTCCCACAATAACACACGACAGCATGTCACACACACCCCACTCTAATCCACTATGCATACTCACCCACAAGCCATGCACGCTCCGGAAGCAGATTGGCCATCAGCTGAGGAACGATGCTGCTGCGCAAGATGTGGGCATCATGGGCTGAGCCGGAAACTTGGCACACACGTGTGAGATGATCATGTCCGCCAGGCACACCACTTGAACATTTACAGAGTGTGAATGCTTCCTATTGCGGTAAACCTGTTCACGTGCCTGTGGTGGCACAAGCCCAACATGTGTGCAATCAATTGCACCAATGACATGGGGGATATGTCCAAGGGCATAGAAATCGCCCTTCACAGCCACCAACTCAAGCCCCTTGGGGAAATGGATATATCTGTCTTTGTAGAGCATCATGGCCGACAGTACATCCCTCAGCACCATGCAGAACATCGGCTGTGACATCCCGCCTGCACTTGCGACCGTGTGCTGGAATGAGCCTGTTGCAAAGAAATGCAGGTATGCCATCACCTTAGATGTTGCGGTGAAAGCTGTCGGATATGTCCGACGTGACTGCAGGTGGGGCTCCAACATGGCACATAGGTTCTGCAGGGTTTGTCGGTCCAGCCTGAATTTGCGGATTATATCCTCATTCTCCATGTCTGCCAGGACTGTGAACGGACGATGGATATTGGGCCTCCTCCTCCTAGGACAGATCAAAGTGCACAGATGTCAATGCAACAGACCATGAAATGTGCATTACATCAGTTTTTTCTACAGACACATTGGCAAGTTTTACACATTGCACCATTAACCGACAGAGCACTTCACAAGTAGGTACACATCAGGCACACTACTCGTACACCTGTCCCCTTACCAGCAGCAATTATCTGTGCACCCCTCGGGCTCATTCGCATGCACAGTGTGATATACTAACAGATATGTGTGCACACCTGTGAGTATGACCCCCAGCATATGTTACTAATTGCAATACTACCCTGACACACCATGTTGCTGTCCCTGATACACCTCCCAACACAGGTTGCACATGGCACACATCAACTACACAATGACCACTGGCTGAGCATGGGGGACAAGCATGTGCATTACACAATGTGACAGTTGCTGATGCCCCTAGTTCAGTAAATCAGACAACATTGTGCGTTACATTGCACACACAGACATTGACCATTAACAACATATGCTATGCAACACATTAACTGGACAGTCTACATTTCATTACACAGCACATGTGACATGTGCAAGTGTATGTGCCCATGCAAAGTATTGGTGACCCATCTATGGTATGTGTTGGTGACGTGGAGTGACATGTTCCTGTTGTGCATTTGCCCTCATGAGGACCCTTCAATTTCTGAGACACTGGGCACTGTACATGTTGGCCTATGCATAGAGCTGGAGGACACGTTAGGTGCAGCAAAGCTACTCCATGACTCCATGAATGCTCACTCCAGGCACTGTCTGGCACACATTTGGCGGTGCCTACCGCCTGGCCCCTGCGGACTGGCACCGCCCATACCCCAGGCACGATCGCGGTAGACACAGCCAGATATGTATGTGACAATGGCGGTCACTATGCACCGCTACCCACATCACGGTCACTCCAGGCACTGTCTGGCACACATTTGGCGGTGCCTACCGCCTGGCCCCTGCGGACTGGCACCGCCCATACCCCAGGCACGATCGCGGTAGACACAGCCAGATATGTATGTGACAATGGCGGTCACTATGCACCGCTATCCAAATCACGGTCACTCCAGGCACTGTATGGCACACATTTGGCGGTGCCTACTGCCTGGCCCCTGCGGACTGGCACCGCCCATACCCCAGGCACGATCGCGGTAGACACAGCCAGATATGTATGTGACAATGGCGGTCACTATGCACCGCTACCCAAATCACGGTCACTGCAGGCACTGTATGGCACACATTTGGTGGTGCCTACCGCCTGGCCCCTGCGGACTGGCACCGCCCATACCCCAGGCACGATCGCGGTAGACACAGCCAGATATGTATGTGACAATGGCGGTCACTATGCACCGCTACCCAAATCACGGTCACTCCAGGCACTGTATGGCACACATTTGGCGGTGCCTACCGCCTGGCCCCTGCGGTGTGTCACCGCCATGGACCATGCCCTTGCAGCCAATGGGAAGCAGCCTCGCGGGAGCCTGTTGCGGATTTGAAAATCACGGTAGGCGTGCACCGCCACCGCGGAGACGGTCACTGGAAGCATTCAAAAGATGCAACAGCGCGGTAGTGCGCGCCTGGCCCCTACGATGTGTCACCGCCATGGACCATACACTTGCAGCCAATGGGAAGCACCCTCGCGGTAGCCTGTTGCGGATTTTAAAATCGCGGTAGGCGCGCACCACCACCGCAGAGCCGGTCACTGGAAGCATTCAAAAGATGCACCACCGCGGTAGGCGCGCCTGGCCCCTACGGTGTGTCACCGCCATGGACCATGCCCTTGCAGCCAATGGGAAGCACCCTCGCGGTAGCCTGATGCGAATTTGAAAATCGCGGTAGGCGTGCACCGCCACCGCGGAGGCGGACATTGGATGTTTTTGAATGAGGCAGACCTGGTATACCAATTGCAGCACCCTGGGACCACTGACACAGCCCCAGGGGCCTATATATGTGTGGGAGGGTGCCCCACATTCCCACAGCTACCAGGGACTGCTGACTGACAACCCTCACCTGCTGCTGCTGCCTCCAGGGACTGCTGGCTGCCACCCTCCACCTGCTGCTGCTGCCTCCAGGGACTGCTGGCTGCCACCCTCCACCTGCTGCTGCTGCTGCCTGCCACCCTCCACCTGCTGCTGCTGCCTCCAGGGACTGCTGGCTGCCACCCTCCACCTTCTGCTGCTGCCTCCAGGGACTGCTGGCTGCCACCCTCAACGTGCTGCTGCTGCCACATGTCCATTGTGATGTTGAGGACTCAGAAGATCCGTGCCAGACCCTTCACCAGCGAGGAGCTTGAGGTCCTGGTAGACGGGGTGCTTGCACAGTACCCAAGGCTTTATGGTGGCCCTAATGTTGTGGTAAGTCTCCAAGACTGTGAGTGAGAGTGCAGGGTGGGCACACGTGAGGTGGAGGTGCCTCTGTATGCGTCAGCAGTTGTGGGGCTCTGACATGCACTGCCTAGCATGCTTACTACAGCGGGAAGGGCTTGGTGGGCTCTTTCACACTTTACCCTGCATGCCCATCCTGAGTAGAGGGACATGTTTTGTAGTGTCAGCCATACAGTGCAGCTGCATTTTGGTGATGCAAGAGTCAGGCCAGTTATCGTTTCTGTGAATGGCTGTGTTGCTCCCAATTTACCCACTCAGTGTCAGTCCACCTGCCCTGCACAGTCCCCGCAGAATGCCACATGTCCACATCACTGCATGTACAGTGTGTTCCATGTGTGTTTGGTTCACGCCTCTTCATCTAAGTACCATCTCTGCCCTGTAGATTGCACAGGAGCAGCCGTGTGAGAAGGGTGTGTGTATGACAGTTGTTATCACTCTATGTGAGTTCCAGGACACAGTGAGGCTTTCACAGGGCTAGGACACTTAGGTCTGCGCAGTGTTGGACACAGCGAGTCCAACAACAATACACATGTTTTGCTATCTTCTCTATGTGTAGTTGTAGGTAACTGCAGACAGTAGCTGCGGGCAGACTGCACGTCGCTTGCTGTGTTGGTATCCTGCATGTGAATGGGATGTGGAGGTACTGTGTCCACCATCGAACATGCATGTATGTACGTCTGATTGACCAATGACATTGTACCATGTTCACAGCAATTGTTGGCTCTGTTACAGTTGTGGCTGGAGTTTTGGATGAGTCACTGTCGTGCTACTGCATTTTCTTTGTGCTGTCATTGTACACTGTGTCACTGGAACCTCACCCTCTTGTCTCCCATGCCTGCAGCTGAAGGTCCACCAGCGTAAAGCCGTGTGGAGGGCCATTGCCTCCAGAGTGCGAGATCTGGGTGTGTCAAACCAAAGGCGCACCCACTGTCATAAAAGGTGGGACGACATCTGCCGGCTGAGCAAGAACGTGGCCGAGATGACGCTGGGGCTGCTCCTCGAACTGGCAGGTTGGCTAGGCGCAGCATGACACCACTAATGGTCCGCATCCTGGCTGTCACACAACCTGAGCTGGACAGACAACTGAAGGAGCATCAGCAGCAAGCTAGGGGTGAGTATGTGTTGCAGGCTGCCTTTGGCTGGGAGTGTGTGCATGTGTCTACAGAGTGTGCAAATTGTCAGCTGTGTGACGTTGGTTGTGTGGTGCAATGTTTTGTGAGTGGCCTCTGTGCTGGGTGTATGTGCCATGCATTTGGCCAACCTGGGCTTCATGAAGTCAGTTTTAAAACTGTGCATCTCTCTTACATTTGGAGTTGTGGCCTTCAGGTACCTTCTGCTGTGGGGTAGTGTGTGAATTCAGATGGATGGAAATGCCAGTGTGCAAACTGTGAGTGCGTTTCAATGAATGCGTGCAATTACAGACCTCAGATGTCTGCCAGTCAGACATCTGAGGCCAATGTGCAACAGTAGATGTGCCCATGAACTCGATATGGTGGATGGCATGTGTGCAGGGTCATTGTGAGCTGGTATGTTGTGGTCTGTGTGGTCCCCTACTGCTCCATCCATGTGGGTGATGAGCACCATGTTGTGGTATTCATCCTTGCCACCATCGGGACAGTGTGTGTGCACAGGCCATTTTGTGGCTGTGTCTGATGTGAGCCAACAGCAGGATGGTGTGCTGTGTGAGTCACCTGGGGCACTTATGGCAGGATGTGTGTTGGACATGCACCGTTGGCTTGATATTTTGGGTGGCAAGATATATGTGTGCACAGGGTGCCATGCGATGTGCTGCACACCTCTTCTAGGATGCAGATGTATTCGCACGTGTTAGTTTTGTTGATGCCACTCATCTCACAGTACTTCTCTCTCCTATGCAGCATCTCCCGTATGTGCAGAGGGACAGAGGACGGACACCAGTGGTGAGGCATCCAGTGCAACAGCCGCACCGGAGCAGACTGACACAGATGTGACCAGCGCCGAGGAGGGGGACAGGAGTCTGCTAGAGGATTCACAGCCGGAGACACAAAGCTCTACGTCATCTGACGCCAGCGGTGACGCATCCATGTTGGGGGGTACAGGGAACGGGGACTCGGCCTCCTCTTCTGCCACACAGCGTCCAGTGCCCAGCCTCCCTTCAACCTCCACTGGTGCTGCCCGTGTTCGCACGAGTAGGAAGGGAAGAGTCACCTTCACCTCAGGCACTGCTGCCCCAGCCCATGTCAGCCCTGCTGCCCTCAGTGCTGAAGCAGTCGACCTATTGCGCCAGCTGTGTGTGGGGCAGACAGCACTTCTCAATGCCTTCCAAGAGCACGACAAAAAGTTGGGGCAGGTTATAGCTTTCATGGAGGGCATACATTCCGACGTAGGTGGGCTACACCGGACTGTGCAGTCCTTGTCATCAACTGTGACAGCAGCCCTGCAACAGGCACATAGTCAGGGAGCGGCTCCCATCACTTTGTCCGGCCCCGTGTCACTGTGCACCTCTGACGACAGTGACAATGCTCAGCGGACCCCAAAGTCCAGATGCAGAACCCGCAGCACACAGAAGCAGCAGCAGCCCAAGCGTACTAGAGCGCAGACACCATCCCCACATAAAAGTAAGGCCACCCCAGAGCGCAGAGAGAAAAGCCCATCAGGCGACAGCAAGGGCCACAAAGCAAAGAAACAAGCATCAGGGTCACAGGCCTCACCTTCCTCCCCCGCAAAAGACTCCCCTGTCCCAAAGACGACTCGCCGAGGCAAAATGACAGTTTCCACACCCACTGAGAAGGTATTGCCTGCAAACATTACACAGGATGAGGGCCCCATGGATAATCCATCCTTGACCTCCACTCCCATCCCAAGCCCTGTGAAGCCAGCACGGGAGGACGCTGTAGGGGGCAAACCTGGTGGACAGAGGGAGGCAGGGCGGCGGCAAACCCCAGGCAAGCGCACAGCGGGATCCAGCATGTCCCCAGAGGGAGGGTCACCATCCACACCAGAATCAGCTTTGGCAGTGGGGTCACCTGTTGTGTCTGCCCCAGTTCACCTCAATCCCCAGACAGGGAAGCCTTTCAGGATCCCCAAGAAGTGGAGAGGCACCCCTCCATAATCTCCGGCACACACTGTGTCTCACCAGGGCATGAGTCCACCTCCCGGGCCACCACCCCACCTGGTCCAAGCAGCCCCCAGCTCCCACAAGCACAGTTGGCTCTTCCACAGTTGTTACTCCCACTGCCCAGGGCAGCCCTCCAACTGACCCCAACACACAGTCAGCTCCAAGTCCGACAGACAGCCCCATCTGAGTGGTGGTCACCCTCACACACCTGTCTGTCCACAGGGGTGCGTGTGATGCCCATTGTCAGGCCCATTACTCTGTTGCTGGGCATGGCATGGTAGAGTTGCATCCATTCCCTGTGTAGCTTCTGATGTCACTACTCTGCACAATGTCTTTGCCTTTTTGTTCACTGCTGTTTGCCCCCTGCCTGTGCAGCTTCTCATGTACCTCACCTGCACTGTGTCCTGGCCACTGACCTTGCTGTTCACTGCTGTTTGCCCCCTGCCTTTGCAGCTTCTCATGGACTTCATCTGCACATTGTACTGGCCACTGGCCCTGTTGTTCACTGCTGTTTGCCCCTTGCCTGTGCAGGATCTCATGTACCTCACCTGCACTTTGGACTGGCCACTGGCCTTGCTGTTCACTGCTGTTTGCCCCTTGCCTGTGCAGCTTCTCATGGACTTCATCTGCACATTGTACTGGCCACTGGCCCTGTTGTTCACTGCTGTTTGCCCCCTGCCTGTGCAGCTTCTCATGTACCTCACCTGCACATTGGACTGGCCACTGGCCTTATTGCTCACTGCTGTTTGCTCCCTGCCTGTGCAGCTTCTCATGTAAATACTGTGCATATTGAAATGCCCACTGGCCTTGCTGTTGCCCAGATTTGTTGTCTCACTATGCAAATTGTGAATAAACACAGTTGGTCATGCTGTGAGTTGTGTCAGTGTCCTTCCTGAATAAAGTTGTTTCTGTGTGTGCATGGTTTACTGTGTCACATGCTCAGTATGCCACTTCAACATTGCCAATAGGTTGTCTCACATTTCATTTTTTTGCAGGGGTGGGAGGCACTTCATTTCTACCTGACTGTGATACTTATGGGTGCAGTGCAGGTGGTTGGCAATGAATTCTTGTTGTCATCATCCTTCTTTGCTCATGTTATCTATGGTGGACACATGTCAGGTTTGTGGGCAATGGCAGCACAGGGTGGGAGTTTGGGCACAGGCTTACAGGCAGGCAGGCCAGGGTCATGGGGTCTGTGTGAGCTTCCTTTCTGTGTGCCAATCAGTGTCGGTGTATGGACATCTTGTGGTGATGAGTTATCCAGGTCCCATGGCTTACTTCAAATGTGTGCACTTGGGTGGTGGAGAGGTGTATGGTGTGAAGGGGGTGACTTTGTTGTGACTGTGGATATGTGTGCACCTGCATTGTCAACTACTGCCATGTGTCACCCTGGAGTGGTGTGCCTGTATGTGTACTTGTTGAGCCCTGTGGTTGTGTTTTGTGCACATGGCAGTATTGTGTGGTGCTGTTGTGAGAGGAGGTATGTGTGACATATCCTACTTGTGCTTGGCTGTCATGTAGTGTGTCACTGGGCCCTGTGTGTTGTGCAGCACACATTCTCTTGTCCAGTAGTTGAATGCCTATGTGTGGCTGGTCAGTGTTTGAGTTCAGGGCCTTCCTTTCATCCCTGTGCCTATTCATGGGAGTCCTTGCTGTCTCCAGGAGTTGTTGCATTGAGGTGACCGTGGTTTGTGTTGACTGACTGTGTCAGCCATGTGTGCTGTGATGGGCTGTGTGTGTTCTCACATGTGTCTTGTCTTGCATAAGCATCACACATGCTTGATGGTTGTGTCACTGCCCTTCTATTTGTGGGCACCTCACTTTGGCTTTCCTATATGTTGTCCTCCATTACTGCTGGCATGTGGTGTGTGTATGTGGCTGTGAGTCAGGGTGGTGTGTGTGTGTGTGTGTGTGTGAGACTTGTCAGGTAGTGTGTGCAGTGAAGTGTTTGGTCCTCATTTGTGTGTGTGTGTGTGTACATTTTGTGCCTGGCCTCAGTGTTCTTGGCTTGTGTGTGATGTTGCTGTGGTGTGTGTGTTGGCTGGGGCATGGGCTTTTGTGCTATGTGTTCCTGTGCAAAGGGTGTTGCTGTGGCTGTATATGCAGTTGTTGGGACGTGGGGCATGGTGTGGCTTTAGTTGTGTGGTTGTTGTGCAGGAGTGGCACTTGGGAGGCACATGTTGTGTCCCTTCAGGTAGGTAGCTAGTGTGTTGTGGGTGGAGTTGTGGCTCTGTGCTATTTGTACGCTGCCCTTGGCAGGCGCTGGCCCTGGGCTCTGCGTTGTGTGCATGGTTTCCTGCACACTGACCGCGGCGGTGACGTGACCGGGACTTTTGTTCATGATGGCGGAACATGGGTGGGCAGTATGTGGCGAGGTGTGTTTGTCACAGGTGGGACATGTGTGTGCGCAGTGATGGCTGTGTGCCTGTCCCCACAGGGGTGTGTGATGTTCCCATGCGACGTTTTTCCACCCTGGAGCTATGTATTGTGTTACTTGCACTGTTGTGTCTGTACATACCTGCGGAGGCGTCCGCGGCGGACGATGGCTTGCAGGTGGTGTATCATGTACAGCACCGGGATGGCGTGTAGGTCAGGATCCATCGCGGTGTGTACCGGGTGTCTCTTTTCTGTCTCCGCTGTGGTGTCTCCGCCGTCTCTCACTGTGCGGTTTCTCCGTTGCGGTGCGCTGCCATGTTTCCGGCATCGTAATCGGCGTACGGGATGTCATTCCGCACGGCGGTGTGTGGTGATTGGCTCACTCCGTCGCGGTGGCGGGCGCACTTTGATGGCAGTCGGCGTCGCACCGCGGCGGACGGGAAATGGGCAATGTGTGGCCATCCTAATATGGCGGGCGTGTAGACCGCTGGCGGCGTGCGGTAAATGGGTGTTACCGCCACCGCCGGCACCGCGGTCGTGTCTCCGCCCCCCATCGTAATAGGCCCCTTAGACATTTGGCTGCACCTAATTTATCTATCAATTCATCAGCTCTTGGAATAGGGTTAGCATCTGTCTTGGTGACAGAGTTGAGCCCTCTATAGTCCACACAGAACCTCATTTCTCTCCTTCCACCCTGTGGATGAGGTTTGGGGACTGGAACCACTAGGCTGGCCCATGGGCTCTCAGAGGGTTCAATAACCCGTAGCTCCAGCATCTTGCGGACTTCAGCTCTGATGCTCTCCTTAACTTGATCAGACTGACAACAGATTTTATTTCTGACAGGTACACTGTCCCCAGTGTCCACATCATGGGTACACCAGTTTGTCTGACCAGGGGTCAAGGAAAAGAGCTTAGAATACTGTTGCAAGACTTGCTTGCAATCAGCCTGCTGTTGGGCAGAGAGGGTGTCGGAGTAGACAACTCCATCCACTGACCCATCTTTTGGGCTGTAAGAGAGGAGGTCAGGAAGAGGTTCACTCTCTGTCTCCTGATCCTCATCAGTCACCTTCGGCATGATGATGTCAGCCCTGTCATGGAAAAGCTTAAGGCGGTTCACATGAAACACCCTTTTGGGGGTCCCGCTTGTGCCCAGGTCAACCAAGTAGGTGACCTCCCTTTTCTTTTCTAAGATAGTGTAAGGGCCACTCCATTTGTCCTGGAGAGCCCTTGGTGCCACAGGCTCCAAAACCCACACCTTTTGCCCTGGTTGGAACTCACAAGTGTAGCTTTTTGGTCATACCAGTGCTTCTGGAGCTCCTGGCTGGCTTCAAGATTTGTGGAAGCTTTTTCCATGTACTCTGCCATTCTGGACCTTAGGTCTAGTACATAGTCCACAATGTCTTGTTTGGGACCTTGGAGAGGTTTCTCCCAACCCTCTTTTACAAGACATAGTGGTCCCCTAACAGGATGGCCAAACAGAAGTTCAAAGGGGGAAAACCCTACTCCCTTCTGAGGCACCTCTCTGTAGGCAAAAAGCAAGCATGGTAAGCTTTTCAGGGAGCCCCATAATCATGCCTTTCAATGTCTTGTTAAACCTCTCAATAAAGACCATTGGTTTGTGGGTGATAGGGTGTAGTAAACTTGTACTGCACTCCACACTCTTTCCACATATGTTTCAATTAAGCAGACATGAAGTTTGACCCTCTGTCTGAAACCACTTCCTTAGGAAACCCTACCCTGGTGAAGACACCAATGAGGGCCTTTACTACTGCAGGAGCTGTAGTAGTCCTAAGGGGAATTGCCTCAGGATACTTGGTGGCATGATCCACTACCACCAGTATAAATTTGTTTCCGGATGCTGTAGGAGGCTCAAGTGGACCCACTATGTCCACACCTACCCTTTCAAAGGGAACCCCAACCACTGTTAGTAGAATTAAGGGGGCCTTTGGGTGTCCACCTGTTTTGCCAATGGCTTGGCAGGTGAGACAGGAGCTGACAAACTCCTTTACCTTCTGAGACATCTAGGGCCAGTAAAAGTGTCTAACTAGCCTTTCTCAGGTTTTGGTTTGGTCCAGATGTCCAGCTAGGGGGATGTCATGAGCTAAAGGGAGCAAGAACTCCCTGTACTTCTGAGACACTACCACTTTCCTAGTGGCTCCAGGGTTGGGGTCTCTGGCCTCAGTGTTCAGTAGTCCCTCCTCCCAATAGACTCTGTGGGTACCACTGACATCTCCCTTCTCCTGTGAAGCAGCTTGCTGCCTCAGGCTTTCAAGAGTTGGGCAGCCCTGCTGTCCAAGGCACAGGTCTTCCCCAGTGGGTCCCCCTGGGCCTAAGAGCTCAACCTGGTAAGAATCAAGTTCCATAGGCTCAGTTCCCTCTGGGGCTTCCAAGTCCTCTCCCTGAGGAGAGGGGTCCTGATTATTTTGCTGTTCAGAAGCTGGTATCCCAGTCTTCTTACCTTTCCTCTTGGAAGGTGTAGCGATAGAGGCACTCTTGTGGTCTGACACCCTGTGATGACCTTTGACTACCATTATTTTAATTGACTTTGGTGTGTTATTTTATCCTAGCCTGAATGTACAACGTCCTGCATATGCCTTGCTTCTCTTAAAGGTTTATTTCTTGTAATCTTTCAGTGGGAGCTGTCACGGAGTAGAACAGCCTTGCCAAGAACAGAACGTGTGGGATGTGCATTTGAAAGCATGAGAGGGAGAGAGAGGTGTGGAATGTACTTTTTGGTCTCGAAGTGCAGTGTTATGAGCAGTGGTGCACAAGTGTGCACTGTGTTGTACATTGAGAGATGAAGTATGTGATGCTATAAGCAGTGGTGCACAAATGTGCATTGTGTTGTACATTGGTAGTATTATGAAGTTCTTAATATTGGCTTTGACATGGCCTCATGTCATCCTGAATTCTGACTTCTGCCTGGCTTGAGCTTTATCTGCATGCACAGCCACGCTTGCAAGTTGTTTGGGTTCATCACATGCAAGGATTGTTTTTGTGAGAGATTGTTTAATGTACCCTGGAAGGCTTTCGTGAGCTTCGTCAAGATAAAGGCTGGAACATGTGAGATTGTAGAGGGAACGTGGGAACTCCTTCCTGCCATGGAATGCTTGCTTGGAAGCTGGCCAGTCCTGGTAAGGTTCCTCTGGCGCGGGGGGGAAGGTTTCTCGAACCTTCAAGTGCGAGTTTTGAGACTATAAAGCTGGTGTTTGTTGACAGTTGGGTTGGGTGCTCACTTACAGAGTAGACGTAGTGCTGTAAGACAAACAGAACTTGAGTCCCGGTCGAGAGTCCAAGCCAGCTGTGAACGGGCCCCCCAGCGAGAATTGGCAAGGATGTCGAGTGAACAATCGGGTGAGGTGATTTGTTTCTGACTAGTGCCATTGTGGTGCGTGGTTCCAGTGGCTGTGGTCATTTGAGGTGTTTGAGCTTTGATTATTGCCATTGTGATGTGTGGCCAGTGGCTCTGGTCATTTGAGGTGTTTGAGCTTTGATTATTGCCATTGTGATGTGTGGCCAGTGGCTTTGATCATTTGAGGTGTTTTCTTTGTGATGTGTGAATGAGTGAGGTGCACATCCAAAGTAATCATCTGATGTATCTAGTGTGTATATATCTTTCTGATCTCTTGCAGGACGTCCAGCATATTATATTTTCTTGAGTCTTATCTCATATTATTTGCTGCTTGTTTATTCATGGTATTATTCATGCATTTAACTGTTGCATTTACCAAGTGTGCTATTATTGCTTGCATATAAACATATATATCTCTATATATATTTGAATGTTCTGCATTTGGCATCTGGGAAAGCCTTTCTGTTAGAGAGCATTGTGTAAAATAAAACGCCAAGCCTTATTCTAAAAAGAGAGTCTTAGCATTTTGTAAAACAAAACCCTTTTCTAAAGGTGTTGCTGTGTTATGTCTCCTGCTTCGGCGAGTGTTGAGCCACCGTGTGGGAGATTCTGTATTATCTGAAAGGCGAAGCAAGACAGAAGGTTGGCCATTCTTTCAGGCTCCAACACTTCTTTTTCGCCCTGCTTTCTCTCTGTGTTCTAGTCTTGACACACACAATCTCAGGGATGTCCAGCATTGCTGCTGGGTTTTTAATTCTATCTCAGCCCATGATGAGGTCTCCAGGTCATTACCAAGCAGACAGGCAGCTGAAAGCTTTGAAGAGACCACTACCTGTTTCAGGCCAGTAACCCCCCCCCAGTCTAATGTCACCATAGCCATGGCATGGTTAGTAGTAACACTGTCAGCATTGGTCACTGGGTAAGTTTTCCCAATCAGGTATTGCTCTGGGGAAATCAGTGTATCTCTCAACATAGGGACACTTGCACCTGTATCCATCAGGGCTTCTATTCTAGTCCCATTGATCCAGGGGTGTTGCAAATACTTCTTTAAGTTGGGTGGCCACACAGCGAAAGTGGCAAACTCAACTTCACCCTCTGTGACTGGAACTGCTTCAGTTTGAACCCTGATTTGCTCTGGGCATGCTGTTGATCCCATCTGGAGACTGACAACACCAGTAGTAGCTGTAGGCGGACTAGGGGGCTTCTTGTTAGGACAAGTAGCATCTCCAGTTAAGTGTCCCAACTTCTTACAGTTGAAGCACCAGGCCTTTAGGGGATCAAAGTTCTTCCCTTTGTATCTATTATTGGACTGGAAATAGTTTTGGGACCCACCCCCCTGTGCAGGTTTTTGGAGCCCCTTTGAAGACTCTGGCTTTTTATCTTTGGGGTTCTCACACCCTTTCCCCTTGGGAGGTTTTGTAACCCCTTTCTTTTGGTCACCCTCAGTGGCTGTTTTTGTTACCCTTGTCTTGACCCAGTGGTCTGCCTTCTTTCGCAATTCTTGGGGAGAAATTAGACCTTGGTCTACCAAATGCTGATGTAACTTTTCATTAGTGCAATTACTTAAAATATGTTCTTTCATAAACAAATTGTAAAGTCCATTGAAATCATGCACATTATTTCCAGTTAACCAACCATCTTAACTGAGTAGTCAACAAAGTCAATCCAGGGTTTTGTGAGCCCCCTTAATCTAATTCTATATTCCTCAGTTGTGAGTCCAAAGCCCTCAATCAGAGTATTCTTCATGAGGTAATTAGACCAAGCATCTACCCCTGTAAGGGTCAGGAGTCTGTCCCAGCAATTACCAGTGAACAGTTCCCAAAGGAGTGCCCCCCAGTGTGACTTCTTCACTTTTCTCATTTCACAGGCCCTCGGCTGTGAACCATTTTGTGATATCATCACCCTCTTCATATTTAGGGACAATCCCTTTGGGGATTTTAGGATGATAAGATTGCTCTTTATCCTTATTTAGTAAATTGCGGCCACCAGTGATGGGAGCCAAGCCCATCTCTGCTCTCTCTTTCTCTAGAGCCAGGGAGTCTGGTACCCAGATCCAATCTTTTTGTCAACCTGACTAAAAGGTTGGTCCCTTCATTGAGGCTGTCCTCAATGTTCTCAGAAGCACCTGACCCACCTGTGTGGAATCTAGATACTGTGAGTTGTATTCTTAGAATGAGGGGCTCTGGGGCCCTTCTTTCCCTATGAAGTGTGGGGGGGGGGGGGTTGGAAGGTATTCTCATCTCCTCCATCTTCTTCCCCATCTGAGAGGTCTTCACCATTCTCAGAGGGGTGGTCCTTAGCATACCCTGCCAACAGCTCCTGGAGCTTTTGTTTTGAGGGGTGGGACCCCATGTTAATATGTTTAAGTTTACATAGAGACCATAACTCCCTAAATTCTAAGTGGAGATAAGGGGTGAGGTCGAGCTCCTCTACCTGGTTCTCTATGTCATGGTTATCTTCACTAACAGCTGTGTTCTTGATAAGAGACATTATAAAAGAAAAACTTCTAACCCCTCTTACCACTAACTAAAGTGAGGTTATATTTTTCTAAAATTCTAAAGGGACTTAACCAAGGCCCTAACAGGACTTTTAGTAATTTGGAAAAATTTGTCAATTCAAAAATTCAGAATTTCTAAAGACAATTTAGGAGTTCTATCATGTGATCAGGTGTTGACCAAGTCAGTCCAACAAATGCAAAGTTGTATATCCAACGCTGATCCACCAATGTAGGAAGCTGGCCTCTGTATATACTACACCAAAATAAGGTATAGTGTGCACAGAGTCCACTGGATCCCCAAAGGTAGGCAGAGGTAAAAGTAGATAGCACCTTACTCTCTATTTGTGGTAGTGTGGGCGAGCAGTAAGGCTTTATCAGAGGGTGGTGTTAAGCATTTGTTGTACACACTCAGGCCGCAAATGATGTCATACACTCAAAGACTGAACTCAGACCAATTTGTTTGTATAAAAATATTATTTAGTTATATTTATTTTCTAGAACCAAGCAAGCCTGGTGCAGGTAAGTGTAAATGGTACTTTTCAATGCAGGTTGAACAATGCATGCAAGCTGAATGAAAATGACTTCGTTACAGGTTTGTAAATGCTTTCAATACAGTGGAAATTACTATTAGGTTACTTTTGATTACTTTACAGATTACTTTATGGATTACTTTTTCTACTCAGTGTGGTATGCCTAGATCTCACACTGGGACATTTGCTAGAGGAAAGGTAAGTAAAGCAGTTTTTAGATATATGCAGTTTTTCAAGTTCTGATACAAAACCGACTCCACGCAAAACAATTTAAGAAAAACAGTCAATGCACTCCTATGGAAGGAAATTGAGTTATCGGTTTACAGGTAAGTAGTTATTTGTGGGAATTGGTATTCTGGGGTTATAACCAGGGTTCCCCCAAGGTCGGGGATGCACTTTTGAAACACCCTCAGCGGTACTAGGGCGGCCGGGTGCAGAGTGCTGAGGCCCAATGTTATCCAATGCGGATAGAGGGCTCCGGTTGGTGGCTGCTCACGAGCATGCCACAAGGTTGTGGGAGCAAAGCTCCTGGTGTTAGGCTCAGGGCACCCAAAGTACACCCGCAGTGGCGCTGGGGGGCCTGGGTGCAGGGTGCTGTTTTGGCGTAGGGTGCCCTGTCGTTTTCAATGGAGATTCTCCGGTTGCATCAAAGACTGCAGGCTTGGGATGAAGATCTTCTGGAGCTGACCACCGGTTGGAGAGGTAAGTTGGGATGCCTCGGGATGCTGGGACACCGTCGGTTGGGGCACCCAAGACCATGGGACGTCGAGTGCAGGGGTGTCTTTAGGCGTCGGGTTTTCTTACCAGCTCCGGTCGCGGTCATGGGGGTCCTGCAGAAAGAGGCTGCAGGCTTCGCTTGAAGATTCGAGGCAGGTCAGAGATTACCAGATCTCAGGTCAGGATCGCCGGGGAGACCTCCTCGTGGTGTTGGGCCACTCGAACTCGGGCCGTAGGCATCGGGTGCAGAGTGGTGCAGGCTCACGGATTTGGCCGGAGCCAGAGTTTGTGGGTGAGCAAATCCGGTGCTCACGTGAGACAAAGTCTTTCTTTTGGAAGGCAGGGCAGGACCTCGGGGTTCTTGAGGTTGCTGACTTCAGGACACATTGGGATTTCGCTGGAGCAGGTTTGAGGTGCAGGCAGGCCGGTAGGGCTGGGGCCAAGTCAGTGGGCGTCCTCCCCTTAGTTTCAGCACGGCGTCTTCGGTCCTTCTTATTCTCTACTTCTGGTCGGTTCTTGTCTGAGGAGGCAAGGTTCAGGGTTGCCCCTAAATACTAGATTTAGGGGCGTTACAGGTAGGTAAAGGTTGGGACAAATGGGTCCCTTCCTTGGGGTGGGTACACCCCCTATTATGCCACCCTCCAGTGGGAGGGGGCATATGCCTTGTGAGAAGTTGGCCTGGCATATGCTGTCCACTAATTATAGTGGGCACCTTGCACCAGTCCAAACAACCCCTTATTGGAGATAGGTTAAAGACAACCTTTATTGAAAGCTATCCTAGTGGTAGCTATGGAGAGCAGCCTTCAGGCTAAGTCTTGAAGGAATGTAAAGCAGCTTGTTTTACCAGTCTATAATCTCTTGAGTGACCAAATGAAAGAGGACCACACCAGGTATATATTCAAAATATATGTATTTATTACTAAACACACCCCTCTAGTCTCTTTATGAGGCTAGAGTTTGAAGTACACACGTTACGAGTTAGTTATCTACAGTAATAGCACAATTACATGTTTGAGCCCCAGGGGCGTACCAAACCATATACCAATAAAGTGGTATAAGAACCACGACTGAGCTAGACACAAGGCCTAGAGCCTGTAGAAGTGCTTGGACCACAAGGAACCACCCAAGGCAGTGACACAGGGGACCCACGGGGGACGCGTGCAGTGTATGAACACAACCGCGAACCACCGTTAACTTCTATGGGGAAAGTCGCGATTAGAATTTAAGAGAAAAGGGACACTTAGAGGAGGACTTGGAGCAAACCCTTTGAGAACTAGGCTGTTCTAGTTTCTATACCCACGGGAGCACTGGAGTACTCGAGTTACCTCACCCAGGGAAGCCGGGTGCATAGGTGTCTTTCGGGGTCGGGTTTCGTCGTCGCTTTCTATGGCGATCTGCTGCAAAGTGCTGCTGGTGACCAAGTCGAAAGTGTTCGGGTGGATCCAAAGGTGGATCGAAGATCTGAAGAACCTGAAAGCAGAGGGGACAGAGTCTGGGTCACTAGCCAGTGACCAGGAAGGCGATGAGCAGATGCCCACCGATGTCGAGTGCTTCAGGTAGGTTGACGGTCGTCTTGACTCTTCAGCCATGAGGTCCAGGAGGCGTCGACGACAACCAGGAGCTGGATTCAAGCTGTCCCACGACGTCTGTCGATTGCAGGGGTGTCGGCGACCGGATTGGTCCCAACAAGCCTTGGCAACGGCAAGTCTCGTGGAAAGCGAAGAAGGACGATGTTGCAGACCAGCAAGGTCTGGGGGACTGTAGGAAGGTGGAATCTGACTATATGGTTGCCCCCACTTTTTTTATGGTGTTTTGCTGGTTTATGACTTAGTTGGACTGGGATCCTGCTATTCAGGGCCCCAGTCTATCTGCTTTCTCTGTAAAAAGGTTTCCATGTGCCTTAGGCACATCTCTGATTGGAATCTGGAGTGCCCTTATAAGTCCCTAGTATATGGTATACTATGTACCAAGGGCATAGGTACCTCAGAGGCCTACCAGGGGCTGCAGCATGTATTATGCCACCCCTGGAAGGCCATCCAAACTGACACCACAGGTCTGCTACTGCAGCCTGGGTAGGGTGGTGCATGCACTCCTTACTGTGATATAGGTTACCTATATCACTAAATACATACACACATATAAACCTATAAGTCACTCCTAAGGCAGGCCTTATCAATCCTAAAGGCAGAGTGCATGGTTCCTATGTGAGAGGGTGCCCCTGCATGAGCAGGGCCCCTCTGCAGCGTTCAGAGACCATCTCTGATGCTGTTTGTAGTGCAGCCTGACCATATACTCTTAAGCGCATTATATCCTCGCGGTAAAATGCTAACTTTGGAATGGCTGCACCTAAACATGTCGTGTTTGGTGTCAAACATCTTGGAATACTACCCCCCGCCAATCCTGGCGGCGGGGGTAGCATTCCACCCTTCTAGAGGGAAAGACATGTTAACTCTGGCTTACCCGGTAACTTCTTTCTGAAGCCCTGGCATCACAAAATGGATGCTGCTGCCACAGACACAAGTCTGGCCTCCTGCTGCTGGACGAAACTCCGGCAGGGGAGGCCTGGACAATAGGTTTCCTGTTGCAGGGAGGTGTGACCACCTCCCCAGACAGGATAATGTGTATTGGGCTGGGTGGGTGCACTCTTAGAGTGCTTTGAAGTCCTGCACTGGGGGAGCAAAAGGCTCCTCTGTGCATATGCCAGTTCAAACCAGCTCAGGGGCTACCTGCCCCTGCTCTGGCGCGAAACTGGACAAAGGGAAGTGGGTGTAGCCACCCCCTCCCTTGACCCTCCCATAGGTGGGGTCATAGAGCTAGTCCATCCCCTCTTTTTAGTATAAGAGGGGGAACCTTGCCATTGCAAAGCAGATAACCCCTGGACGACGCTCTACAGAAGAATCCTGGCCCTTCGACGTTCCACTACCTTTGGAAGACAGAAGAATCTCCCTTGGAGTCAAGGAGTGACTCCCTGCTTGGCAGGCACCAAAACTACAACGACGGTCGCAAACTACGCCGCTCCCGCCGGAGTCCGAAGTCCCTGCAGCCCAGAAAGTGGATTTCCTGACCTCTCCCAGGCCATCGTGAGTCCCCAGCGAAGCTGAGGCAAGTGGACCCCACGAGTAACGAGGAACCGCGACCCCTGGGTACCGTGCACTATTGTCGAGTGCAACCCCTTCACAACGTTCTACAAACCTGTGCTATGGACCACGTGTGGTCCCGACCTCCAGCAGGAATCCCTCCGAAGATCAGAGGCCTACACCGTCCCGAGTGACCGTGGGCCCCTGTTGAGTGATTCCGCCTGAGGTGTCTTCGCGATCCCTTGCCCGCTGGCTTGTGGGTCCCCAGAAGACTTCTTAAAGAAACCAAAGGGCTCCCCTGGTTGCTCCAGGCCTGCCCTGACTTACCCTCGCTGGGTGAGTTCCACAGACCTTGCTGGTCTGCGCCATCGACTTTTCTTCATCTCCCCGAGACTTGCGGCTGCCAAGGCTTGTTGGCTCCGATCGAGTTGCCGACACCGCAGTCAGCTGCAGACGTTGAGGGACACACCGAATCCAGCTCCTGGTCGTCATCGACGCCTCCTGGACCACGTGGCTGAAGAGTCAAGGCACCCGCAACCGACCTGAATCACTCGACGACGGTGGGCATCCATCTTCCTTGCCCCGAGTCACTGCCAAGTGACTTTGAACACTGTCCCCTCTGCTTTCAGGTCATCCTTCTTCAGAATCCAGGCTTGGATTCCACCGGACACTTCTTCAGCTCCCGCAAGTAGTAAGTCTTCTTTGTTCGCCATTGAAAACGACGCCGCGACCCGACACCAAAGGACACCTGTGCACCCGGCTTCCCTGGGTGAGGTAACTCCAGCACTACGGTGCTCCTGTGGGTGTGGGCCCTAGAACGACTTACCCTGTAAGTGACTTGCTTGTAGGTTCTATAGAAGTATCCTAAAACTCTTTATTTCCAACCGCGACTTGCCCCATTGAAGTCAATGGCGATCCGCGCCTGTGTATCTACACTGCACGCGTCCCCCGTGGGTCCTTTACTTACCTGCCTTGGGTGGTTTCGTGAGGCCCCAGCACTTCTGAAGGCCCTAGGCCTTCTCTCCCTGCAAGTCGTTGTCCCTAAGTCTCTTACTTAGTATATGGTCTGGTACGCCCTAGGGCCCCAGCCATATTTTGTGCTTAACTTATTGTGAAACGTTGATTTGTGCATATGTTTGTCTTCTAATCTCATAAAGAGATTAGTAGAGAGTTATTTAGAAATAAATACATATATATTTGATATATATACCTGTGTGGTGTCTTTTCATTTGGTGATTCAAGAGATTATATGGTAAAACAAGCTGCTTTACATTCCTCCGAGACTTAGCCTGAAGGCTGCTCTCCACAGCTACCACTAGGATAGCTTTCTTTAAAAGGTTGTCTTAAACCTATCTACCATAAGAGTCGATTTGCCCTGGTGCAAGGTGTCCACTTTAATTAGTGAACAGCATATACCAGGCCAACTTCTCACAGGGACTCACCCAGCGAGGATAAGTCAGGGCACACCTGGAGCAACCAGGGAGCCCAAGCAGAAAAAGATTGGCCTTCGGGAGGGCCTACTAGCCAACGGACTAGTGACCGTGATGGAGCCTCGAGATGATGCACGTGGAGCTGGCTCACAGGACACTCGTGGAGTGGAGGCCAGTGATCTTCAGTGCAGTTGGTGCTGGAGGCTGGGGCTACTCGGAGCCCAAAGCACGACTTCGTGGGAGACCCAGAAGAGGATGCACTTGCAAATGCGTTCGGTGTCCAGGGGTCACGGTTCCACATTACCCACGACAGCTACGGGCCTCAGCTTTGCAGGGGACTCAGGGCAGCCTCGGGGAAGTCTGGAAATCCACCTCTGGTGATGCAAAGACTTCGGCGTCCGACGGGAGCTTCAGTGATGCAGACCGGACAATTGCTTCTTTGGTGCCTGCCAAGCAGGGGAGTCACTCCTTGACCCCAAGGGAGATTCTTCTGTCCTCTAATCTTGTAGTAGAGCGTCGAAGGTCCAGGATTCAGTGTCAGAGTTTCGTCCAGGGATAATCTAAAGTCCTAAGGACTGGGTTCCTATACTTATACCAAGTTTAGGGGTTGGACTACTCTGTGGCCCCACCTATGGGTGGGTCAGGGCAGAGGGGTGGCTACACCCCTTTCCCTTTGTCCAGTTCGCGCCAAAGCAGGGGCTGCAATCCCCTGATCCGGTTTGAACTGGGGTATGCACAGGGACACCAAGTGTGCCCCCGGTGCAGGACTTCAAAGCACCAGAGAGTGCTCCCGCCCAGCCCCAATACACACTATCCTGTCTGGGGAGGTGGTCACACCTCCCTGGGACAGGAAAGCTATTGTCCAGGCCTCCCCTGCCGGAGTTTCGGTCAGCAGCAGGAGGCCAGACTTGTGTCTGTGGCAGCGGCATCCATTTTGTGATGCCAGGGCTCTGGAAAGTCAGTACCGGGCATACCGGTGTGTACATGTCTTTCCCTTTCGAAGGGTGGAATGCTACCCCCGCCGCCAGAACTGGCGGGGGGTAGTATTCCAAGATGTTTGACACCAAACACGACATGTTTCCGTGCAGCCATCCCAAAGTTAGCATTTAACGCGAGGTTATAATGCGCTTAAGAGTATATAGTCAGGTTGCACTACAAACAGCATCAGAGAAGGGTCTCCGAATGCTGCAGAGGGGCCCAGCTCATGCAGGGGCACCCTCTCACATAGGAACCACGCACTCTGCCTTCAGGATTGATAAGGCCTGCCATAAGAGTGACTTATAGGTTTATATGTGTGTATGTATGTAGTGATATAGGTAGCCTATATCACAGTAAGGGGTGCATGCACCACCTTACCCAGGCTGCAGTAGCAGACCTGTGGTGTCAGTTTGGATGGCCTTCCAGGGGTGGCACAATACATGCTGCAGCCCCTGGTAGGCCTCTGAGGTACCTATGCCCTGGGTACATAGTATACCATATACTAGGGACTTATAAGGGCACTCCAGACTCCAATCAGAGATGTGCCTAAGGCACATGGAAACCATTTTATAGAGGAAGCAGATAGACTGGGGTCCTGAATAGCAGAATCCCAGTCCAACTAAGTCATAAACCAGCAAAACACCAGGAAAAAAGTGGGGGCAACCATATAGTCAGATTCCACCTTCCTACATGCCTCACTCTGGTTGACTTGGTCCCCCCATCTGCAAGATGGCAGGTACTGAGAGTTGGGCTTCACCTCGCCTCCCCCACCTGAGGGGTGGGTTTGGCAAAGGTGGGCACACCTCCCTTCCTCACTTGGTTTTCCCGCCAATTCTCCCACCCACAGTGGGGGGTCAGAACCGGTGGGGGCCAGTTGCTGAAAGCAGCAAAGTCCTGGGGTAGCTCACAAAGGGGGCAAGCCTTTGAAGCGTCCCCTTCGTGGACCCTGACCATCCGGGGGCAGGAGGCTTGGCACCTTGTCCCAGGATGTGCATTATTTCACACCCCCGAGAGCAGTAGGCTCTCGACCCAGGGGTCCAGAACCATGTCTGGTGGTGGCAGCTGGCGAGCAGCCACTCCGCCTGGACCCTAGTGTTAGGTCGTTTTTCAGGGGGCATCTCTAAGATGCCCTCTGAGTGCATTTTTCATTAAATCCCACACTGGCATCAGTGTGGGTTTAATGTACTGAGAAGCTTGATACCAAACTTCCCAGTTTTCAGTAAAGCCATTATGATGCTGTGGAGTTCGTAATGACAAACTCCCAGCACCATATCCTCAATGGCAGTACTGCACTTACAATGTCTAAGAATTGGCTTAAACACTGTAGGGGTACAGGGCTCATGTACCTGTACCCTCACCACTGGTATAGTGCACCCAGCTAGATGGGTGGCTGACCTATGCCAGGGCAGTGGTGTAGGCATGGCACACAGGGATGTGGGCCATGTCGACTCTTCACTTTGTTCTGCACCTAAACACGCAGCCTGCAAAGGCAGTGTGTGTGTAAAGGTACAGGGCCTCTAAGGGTGGCACAATAAGTGTTGTAGCCCTTGGAGGTCTTCCCTGGCCACAGTGCCCTTGGAACCTGTGGTACCATTTACAAGGGACTGACCTGTGGCTAAAGAGTGCCAATTGGGTTTTGTCTCAATGCAGTTTTAGGGAAATAACATAGGCCCTGGGTACCTGTTTGGCAGGAACCCAGGGCACACTCAGTCAAAGTACGTCAGCAGTTTAGCAAAAATTGGGGGCAACCATGCAAAAAGAGGGCACTTTCTTACAACATTTCTTCACATTTCTGTGATGGAAAGTTCTGGAATATGCAGGAAGCCAAAAACTTCCACCACCCAGCGTTCTCCCAAGCCTTCTGATAAAAATGGTACCTCACTTGTGTGGGTAGGCCTAGTGCCTGTGAAAGGAAACGGCCCACCTGTGGAATTTGGGCCCTATCTCAGCCAGCACCCTAGGAAACCTAGCAAACCTGTACATTTTTAAAAACTAGACACCCAGGGGTATCCAGGATGAGGTGACTTGTGTGGCTGTCTCCAGGTTCTGTTACCCAGAATCCCTTGCAAACCTCAAATTTTGTGAAAAAAACAAATTTTCCTCACATTTCTGTGATGGAAAGTGTTGGAATCTGCAGGGAGTCACAAACTTCCATGCACCCAGCATTCCCCCAAGCCTCTCAATATAAATTGTACCTCACTTATGTGGGTAGGCCTAGTGCCCGCGACAGGAAAAGGCCCAAAACGCAATGCGGACACACAATTTTCTCTAGTGAAAACTGACCCTTTTTTCGCAATGTGCCTAGCTGTGGATTTTGGACCCTAGCTTAGCCAGCACATAGGGAAACCTAAAAAGCCTGTACATTTTTTAAAACTAGACACCCAGGGGAACCCAGGATGGGGTGCCTTGTGTGGCTCTCACTAGGTTCTGTTACCCAGAATCCCTTGCAAACCTCAAACTTTATAAAACAAAAACACCTTTTCCTCATATTTCTGTGATGGAAAGTTCTGGAATCTGTGGGGAGCCACACAATTCCAACAACCCAGCATTCCGCCAAGTCTTCCGATAAAAATGGTACCTTACTTGTATGGGTGGCCAAGATCCCGTGACAGGAAATGGCCCTAAATGTACTGTGGCGACTTCAAAGTTATCGATCACAAAAAGACATGGTTTTGCGAGGGCGTCAGCTGCGCGTTTGTTCCCGGGCTTGGCGGCCATCTAGGGAAACCTGCCAAACCCAGACATTTCTGAAAACTAGCCAACCGGAGGAGCCCAGGGAGGTGTGGCTTGCGTGGATCCCCCAACGTTTTCTTACACAGAATCTCCTGCAAACCTCTAATTTTGCTACAAAAATTACATTTTCCTCACATTTCTGTGTGGGAAAGTTGTGGGATCACTGGACCGACACAAATTTCCTACCATCCGGCATTCCCCCAGGTCTTCCGATAAAAATGGTACCTCACTTGTATGGGTGAGCAAAGTGCCCACAACAGGAAATGGCCCAAAACGTAGTGTCACGACTTCAAAATTATCGATCACAAAAAGACATGGATTTGTGAGGGAGTCACTTGTGCTTTTGGTGCCAGGCTTGGCGGCCATCTAGGGAAACCTACCAAACCCTGACATTTCTGCAAACTAGACCTCCGGGGGAGTCCAGGGAGGTGTGGCTCGCATGGATCCCCCAACATTTTCTTACCCAGAATCCCCTGCAAACCCCAAATTTTGCTAAAACAAATTACATTTTCTTCACATTTCTGTGTGGGAAAGTTGTGGGATCATTGGGCCGACACAAATTTCCTACCACTCAGTGTTCCCCCAGATGTCCCGATAAAAATGGTACCTCACTTATATGGGTGGGCCAAGTGCCTGCGAAAGGTAGGGGCCCTAAAGGAATTGAGGAGACATCAAAATTATCCATCACAAAACGGCCTGGTTTTGTAACGGGGCACCTGCGTTTTTGGTCCTTGGCTCGGCGGCCATCTAGGTAAACCTACCAAACCCAGACATTTCTAGACACTGGGGGGGGGGGGGTTCCAGGGAGGTGTGGCTTGCTTGGATCCCCCAACATTTTCTTACCCAGAATCATCTGCAAACCTCAAAATTTGCTACAAAACAAATCACTTTTTCCTCACATTTCTGTATGGGATCACCATGCGGGAACAAATTTCCTACCACCCAGTGTTCGCCTCGGTCTCAAGCACGGGACCAAAAGCGCAGGTGACTCCCTCCCAAATCATGCCTTTTCATGATCGATAATTTTGAAGTCGCCACAGTACGTTTTGGGCCATTTCCTGTTGCGGGCCCTTGGCCCACCCACACTGGTGAGGTAGCATTTTTATCCACGGGACAAAAAACGCAGCTGACACCCTTGCAAAAACAGGTTGTTTTGTGAAAAATAGGGGGCACCTGCGTTTTTGGTCCCGGGCTCGGCAGCCATCTAGGGAAACCTACTAAACACTGAAATTTCTGAAAACTAGACACCCGGGGGAGTCCAGGGATGTGTGGCTTGTGTGGATCTACCAAAGCTTTCTTACCCAGAATCCCCTGCAAACCTCAAATTTAGCTAAAAAGTCACATTTTCCTCACATTTCTCAGTGGCAAGGTTGTGAGATCACCGTGCCGGCACAAATTTCCCACCACCTAGCGTTCGCCTCCATCTCAAGCACAGGACCAAAAGCGCAGGTGAGTCCCTCCCAAACCAGGTCGTTTTGTGATTGATCATTTTCGATACCTCTACGATAAGTTTTGGGCCCTTACCTGTTGCAGGCCCTTGGCCCACCCACACAACTGAGGTAGCATTTTTATAGGGAGACCTGGGGGAACGCTGCGTGGTAGGAAATTTGTGTGGGTTCAGTGATCCAACAAACTTTCCACACAGGAATGTGAGGAAAACATTTTCTTTAGCTACATTTGTGGTTTGCAGGAGATTCTGGGTAACAAACCATTGGGGGATCCATGCAAGCCACATCCTCCAGATGTCTAGTTTTCAGAAATGTCGGGTTTGGTAGGTTTCCATAGATGGCCCCGAGCCCGGGACAAAAAACGCAGCTGACACCCTTGCAAAAACAGGTTGTTTCGTGATAAATAGGGAGCACCTGCGTTTTTGGTCCCGGCTCGGCAGCCATCTAGGGAAACCTACTATACCCTGAAATTTCTGAAAACTAGACACCCGGGGGAGTCCAGGGATGTGTGGCTTGTGTGGATCTATTAAAGTTTACTTACCCAGAATCCCCTGCAAACCTCATATTTAGCAAAAAAGTCACATTTTCCTCACATTTCTCTGTGGCAAGGTTGTGAAATCACCGAGCCGGCACACATTTCCCACCACCCAGCGTTCCTCTCAGTCTCCCAATAAAAATAATAACTCACTTGTGTGGGTGCCCTACAAAAAAAATTGCCCTTTGTACCCACTTTGGTTCCCCCTCAGTTTTTCATTGTATACGTTTTTAGGTCCTCTGCTTTGGGCACTCACAAAAGTGAGGTATCATTTTAATCAGGAGACTGAGGGGAACGCTGGGTGGTGGGAAATTTGTGCCAGCGCAGTGATCCCACAACTTTTCCACACAGAAATATGAGGAAAGTGTGACTTTTTAGTTAAATTTAAGGTTTGCAGGGGATTCTGGGTAATAAAACACTGGAGGATCCACGCAAGCCATACTGCCAGCCAAGGGCCATCCATGCACACCACCAGCCAAGCGCCATCCATGTACACTGCCAGCTAAGCGACAGACCTCGCACACCACCAGCCAAGCGACAGTCCACACACACCACCAGACATGTGCCACCCACGCAGACTGCTAGCCAAGGGACAATCCATGCACACTGCCAGCCAATCGCTAGTCCACACACACTATCAGTTAAGCGCAAGTCCACACACACCACCAGCAAAATGCAAGTTCACACACAACCATCCAAACACCAGTACACACAGACCATCAGCCGAACTCCAGTTCATACACACAGAAATGTTCGCTAGTGTCTAGTGGATTTCTGCCCCTTGGGGGCAGATGAGCCAAAAAATAACGCTGTTCTGCCCCCAAGGGAAGGCAGAAGCAGCCAAAATGTGTTCACAGAAAATGGGTGCAACCCTTGCCTAAGGGGCCGCTCCCTGACATGCCCATAAACATACCTCTGGTGCCTACTGGGCTTTCTGCCCCTCCTGGGGGAGCAGAAAGACTGGGGCTATTTTTTGGGGAGGGGGCATTGGCATTGCCCATTATGGGCTGCCCACACCAATCTTTTATTTAAAAAAGTCCCTGGTGTCTAGTGTGCTTTCTGCCCCCCCTGTGGCAGATTGGGGGTAATAACCTCCATCTGCCTCCTCAAGATGGGCAGAAAGATTGTCCCTTTTTTGTTTGGGGGTTGGGGGCATTTGCATGCCCATTCTGGGAATCCACCACCCCTCTTTTAGATAGAAAAAAAAATCCCTGGTGCCTACTGGGCTTTCTGCCCCCTGGGGGGCAGATCAGGGATAATAACCCTCATCTGCCTCCGGAGGGGCAGAAAGACTGTCCCTTTTGTGTTGGGTGGTGGGGGCATTGGCATGCCCATTGTGGGCAGCCACCACCCCTCTATTACTAAAAAAAGAAACAATCCCTGGTGCCTAGTGGGCTTTCTGCCCCAAGGGGGCAGAAAGACTGTGACACTATTTGGGAGGGGTGCGGGCATTATAATACCAATTTAGAGCAGCCCCTACCCCTAAGTTTACACACAAAAAAAATCCCTGGTGTCTAGTGTGCTTTCTGCCCCTTGGTGGGGGCAGATTGGTGGCTATTGCCCCCATCTGTGCCCCATGGGGGCAGAAAGACTGCCAATATTTTGAAGGGGTGGGGGCATTATAATGCCCATTTAGGGCAGGCCCCGCCCCTAAATTTGTGCACAAAAAACATCACTGGTGTCTAGAGTGCTTTGTGACCCTCCCGGAGGGGCAGATTGGGGGCCATTGCCCCCATCTGTGCCCCGGGGGGGGGGGGCAGAAAGACTGTAAAAATATTTTAGAGGGGTCGGGGCATTGTAATGCCCATTTAGGGCAGCCCCCAACCCTAAATTTGCACAAAAATATCCCTGGTGTCTAGTGTGCTTTCTGCCCCCCGAGGGGCATATTGGGGTTATTGCAATTATTCATTTCCCCTGAGCCAGTGCGCTTTCTCTCACTACAGCAGTCTGTACTGCCGTCAGAATTTTCTCTGTAGAAGCAAAACGCATTTCAGCGTTTGTGTACAAGTGTGATTTGTATGCTATGGGTACTGTTTCGCCTTCATTGAAGGTTAGGTAAGTGTACCCTGATTGACCCGCGATTACACGGATCACCAGATTTATGGTATTACAAGTGTGTGTAGATGTTTTGAAGCTATCATGTCAGCTTGTAATGAACGAAGTATATCTGTGTGTTCCTGTGTCCAATGTCTGATTGAAAAATCCGGTCTGATTAAATCATAGAAAGGTTTTCCTTTTCAGTGTAATCTAAAATATATGTTCTGCCAAAGTGTAGCAATCCCATTATGGATTGTATATTTTTTAGAGTTTGTGGAGGTTGGAGCAGTGCGCACTTGTCTAACAAGTTAGCTGCTAGGCTTCTCCCTTCACTTGATAACTCGTATCCCAAAAATAGGACATTGAGGTGGGCTATTTTTGATTTTTTAAAGTTGAATTTGTAGCCCTCAGAGGCAAACCCCAAAATTATGTTGCTCACCCTGGTCAAATTATCCTTTAATTCATCATCCATTAGATAAATATCATCATCTACATAGGACAATGCCTCCTCATCCAAATTTTGAAATAACTCAGTTACCCTAGCTGAGAACAACCCGGGGCTATTCTTATACTCTTGGGGCAGTCTACAGAATTGATGCTGAGAACAGAGTGATGAGAGTGCTGTCAAATATCTGCTTTCATGCGCTATCTTTTGGCAGAAAAATCCATTTGAGATGTCGAGTGTTGTTTTGTATTTTGTTCCACACAATATTATTCATTAACGCGGCACTGTGTGCATTCTGTAGTGCAAATGTCTTTGTGCATGTGTTCAGATGTCTGTAGTCTAAAACTAGACTGTATGAATTATCGGGTTTCATTACAGGAAACAAAGGATTATTCATTGAAGAGGTGCAAGTTTCTATTACACCTTCGTATTTAAGTTGATCTAAGATCTCCCTGACCTGTTTCTTCGCTTCTTGTTTAATAGGGTATTGGCTCTGTGGAGTTCGAGTAGTTTTTACTGGGATTACATGGTGAGGTGACTCAGCATCCCACCCTATATAGCTGCAATATAATGCTGGGGCAAGTGCTACCACCTACTCCTGCGCATATGTATGTTTTAAGTATATTGGAACGAGGTCGGAAAATGCCAGTAAAATGACCTTTTCTCCCTTTGGGCACTCCATAACAATCTCAGACGCTAATCTTTTTCAGCCAAAAGGATGTCATAGCCAAAAGTCAGGTTCTCTCAAAAGAGACCTTTAATTTTTCTGGGTTTGTCCCCCTCCATTTGGAGTGTTCTCATGTAACCAATGTGGGACACTTACCCTTGTATCAGGTGTTTCCACCATGATGTGTTCATTCAACTCTGCTGTCACCAGAAATTCCATCAGGTTCTGGCGAGCTGTTACTTCTGCTGCACTGTCTAGCATCGACAGAGCCCATTCCCTGTTCAGAAGTTGAGTGCTCAGAATTCTGGGCATGTCTAACTTTAAGACCTGCTACCTTCTGCTTTTTAAATTGATGTTCTGATTTTGGTTTATCTTCTTTTTTGATATTATAGTCCAAAGTACTTTGTGTGTCTCTGGAATTTGTCTCATTCTTCTTGTCTGTGTTCTGACCGTCCTTCCCTCTCAGAGTTTTTTGATGAACCCTGAAAGGAACGAGAGGAACATGTATCAGTATCCCGATACCTGTCAGGTTTTTTAATGTTATCACGATTCCTACGGTTGTACCTCCTTTCGGAGGGCTCTTGTTGAGGAGATCCACCCCTGGATTGTGACCTATTTTCTCTATTCTTTTGTTTTTATTATCCCATTTCTTCTTGGAAGAATCAGGTGCTTGCTTGGTGTTATCCTTCTCAGGACCACTCATGAGTTGAGGTTTTGTTGCTCTGTAAGATTATGCTCGCTGATGCTCTTTAATGCCATGTATAAGTTAGCATTCGCTACGCCCTTTTCTTTATATGCGCCACTTTATGTACTGATCGAACTAATCCTGTGTAATTCCGAAAAATGCTCCTTGCTAAGTTTCGTTTCTGCAATAATTGTCTGTGCCAGGGCATAGCTTTCCCTTGGTAAAGGCCCTCTCTCACCTGTCTGGCAATTTGATCACAGCCCAGGGTGGAACGGCCTTGAAAGTGTTCTGAGCTGTGCAAGATATGAGAGTAGAAGCTTTTTTTTCTGTCTTTACGCTGTTTGCCCACATCTGTTGGGAAAATTCCAGTGTGGATGTGTCATTAGTTGAACATGCAATGCATATAATGTATCTTTATGCTTACAGTTCCCTCTGTAACACTCTCTCTCGAGACTGTGCAGACGGGGCCCCGCTCTGAGCATATGCAAGAAGTGATTATTGGTGTATATTCTCCACTGTTTCTCTGACTCTTCATTTAGTATTAAAGGCTGAGAGGTGGTTAGTAGTGACCCAGATGGCCCTAATCGGGTCACTTCCTTCAATTTGGCGCCCGAACAGGGACCCCTTCGGGGCATGACCCATCCATTTTCCACAGACGGAGGGGAGGACGAGGACATCATCAGGTCGGACTCACGGCTCAGGGATCCCTGCACGAAGAGATAGGTTTCTCGCAGCTGCTGCCTCTGTCCCACCAGAGGGTGCCTTGCCCAGCGGTCGTCCCGACTGGAGTCCTGAAAGGCGAACTTGTGATCTGACTGTTAGGTCGGCAGTGGAGAATCGGTCGATCTGTTCGCCTCACACTAGGTGAGTCTGTTTCAGTTTATGTGGTACCACCGTAAACGGGTTTTGTTTCACCACTAGGACTGTTTTGGTGAAAAGTGTTTGCAAATACTTTGCCAGGTAACATAAGGATTTTGTTTCTCTTTTCTTTGCAATGCCTGGTTTCAGTAAGATTCGGAGTTTGTGCTGTTATTGTTGTTCTAAAGATGCACAGTTGGAAGAATCCCAGCCAGCACCTCCTGAGGGTAGTCCTAATTTTGATATGTATGTAAAACATGGCCTTGGCCCTAATAAGTTTAGTACGTTATGGACAAATATACGAGGGACAATGCAGAGTTACAGTGGCCTTTGACAGGCTCTTTTGATGAACAAAAGATAGGATTTCATCAGGAACAGTTGTTTAAAAGACGTAGTAGACAGTCTATGTTTGACTCCCTTCATACTTGGCAGAAGGAGGCCAAACAGAGGCGATTAAAAATGGAGAAAGATACCAGTAAAAGAAATATGCAGACCCTTACACAAAAGGCCGTAGCTTATGATAAAGACAAGCAGGAGAAAGGAATAGAAAGCGAGGACAGAGGATTCCGGTTGCAGATTGATAAGTCCTATATGGCTCAGGAAGATGGCGATACTTTTATAGAGGCCTTGGTAGATACCTGACCCCCGCCACCATATGCCCCAGAACGGATATACCCCATTGTTCCCTAACAGCAACAGCAACACACCAGGTGCATTAGTTTCTGAAGCTGCTACACCTACCGCCCCAGTTAACGTACCCCCTACTACTTCCCTTCATCACAACATATGACTGCAGCAATTCCCGTTACTCCAGTTACAGTCACTCATCCTTCATTAACACTAGTTACTTAGACACCAGCGTGTGGTCCGTAAGATAGAGATTTAACTGGATTTAGGGAGCGGTTGGGTCTTTTAATGCGATCTGGTGTGGGGGAGGAAGAGAAAAAAGTAATAGCGGAACAGGCAATACGGTGGGCTAGCAACACAATTTACAGTCTTGAGGACATATGGCAAATAATGTGAGACTTCAACCCTTTTATACAGTAACATGCCCTTAAACATATGTCTGCCACACTAATTGACCTCTGGTGCACACACATCGAAGTGAAAGCGCCTCAAATACTATTTGATATTAGTGAAGGTACTTATGTAACTAACATAGAGCCGGCCCAAGTGTTCAAGAATATTTCCACTCTAGTTACGTATAGAGGCAGACTACATGATAAGACTCCCACTAAAATAACTCAGTTTCCAATGCGAGAAGTTCACCCCATTTACCACCCCGAAATACCTGCAGTGGTGGATCAACATGGAGTGATTACCAGGCCAGCTGTGGCTGCCCGCTTTCAGGAACAATGGGTTTATACTCCATGGAAAAGAAGTGAGGTTCTGGCCCTGAAGGCTACCTTGCCCGATCCTAGGAAAAATCCTACTGCTTACTATAAAGAATTGACAGAAGCTGCCTCTTGTAGTGTGATGACTCTTGCAGATATTGAAGTGTTTTTTGGTCTACTAGTCCCAGTTGATATTTGGCGACAGGTACATACCCAAGACCATATTGCGGAGTTGGGTGGAACGTGGGACGCGATTAAGGGTTGGGACCGAGATAGAAAGCCAGGAGACAAACCAGGTGCTGAGTTACTTGCCTTACCCAGTCACATAATAATGTACATGCAAACACTCATCCCTCCCAAGAAAGTTAGTTGGGACAGACGGACTGCCTGCTGGCAGAAGAAAGACAAAAGTGTTTCTAATTTCATCACCAGGTTTGAAGAGCCGTTTTTGGATTGTAGTGAGCAGGATATGTCTACAGAGGGGGGAGTCTGTTGATAGGTTTGTCACTAATCTCCTTCCCGAAATAATGTCTACACTTCAAGCATCCGAAAGCACCTGGTCCACGTCTTCCCCCTCTGTGATTCTAAATATGGCCCAATATTATGAGCATGGGGATAATGAAGAAAGACAAACTTGATTAAAAAAATAAGGATCTGAAGACCAAGGTATTATTGAACCAGGCTTAGCAAGGTAACACTAGAGGACGGGGACCCCAATGACAACTTCCAAGCACTAGACAGCCACCCATGACACTTTTGGGACAGAATCAGTGTGCTTACTGCAAGGAAGAAGGTCACTGGCGTAGCCAGTGACCTGTACTGTTGTACAATGTTTCGTCCACCAGAGGAAGGGTTTCTGGGAACAGGGGCCGTGGGACCAATAGACAACAGCACACTACTGCCTCTGTAGGCCATCCCGACAATTATTTCGACAATACCAGGGAAGGACAGTACTACGACGATGATTATGACGTTGATGACGTTACGGGGATGTCTTTCAGCTAGGACAGCCAGGGACAGGGTAAGGGACAGTTCATATACCTGTAGATCAGCGTGGTCCTTATGTCAAAGCGGATCTAAAAGGATCTACTAAGGAATTCTTGGTTGATACAGGTGCCACAAAGCGCTCTATTTCCCGCCACCTGGTCCCTGGGGCGGCCCTGTCTGGCCATAATAATGTTTCGGTGGGTTTTTCAGGAGTACCGGTTGTAAGCTCCATCTCGCGCCCTCTTGCTCTTACTGTTGGCTCTTTTACTGTGGATTCCTCATTCCTTTTAACATCTAATTGTGGTGAAAATTTAATGGGCTTGGACTTCCTCAAGAAGTTGCAAGCTACCATATATTGTTCGCAAGATGGTGTTTATATTACCATGGGTCCTGATGTGGGTACCAGACAATGCCTATCTAAAGATGTTCCTCTTCCACCTGAATTTGATCAAGTACCACCCACATTATGGGCCACTGGTGACACTGTTGTAGGCTTATTGCACATACCCCCAGTTTCTTTATGAGGGAAGGACAATGCTATACTACCACGTATTCCCCAGTATAAAATACCAAAGGCAGGAGAACAAGCTCTCCTTAATATTGTTCAGGACCTCATACATAAGGGAGTTGTCGAGGAGACCACCGGTAACATATGCAATAGTCCTATTCTTCCGGTCCTAAAAAGGGCTCCTCCAGACTACCCCAACACTGCTGGTGATGTATATCGTTTTGTGATTGATTTGCGCAAAGTCAATAAAATAGTGGTCCCGCAATTCCCGGTGGTTCCTGACATCTCCACACTTTTAACAATGATTCCATCTACAGCAAAGTTTTTCTCTGTCATTGATTTAAAAAATGCATTCTTTAGTATTCTCATACACCCAGACAGCAGGTATTTGTTCGGACTTTCAATGGCTGGCAAAAGTTTCCGATTCTGCAGAGCTCCTCAAGGCTATACTGAAAGTCCTAGCATTTATAGTCAAGCATTGAAAGGTCAGCTGGATTCACTCTCACTTTCTCCAGGAAATGCATTGGTACAGTATGTCGCCGATTTGATAATTGCTTCTGATACTGAACATGGTTGCAAGGATAGTACAGTGAAAATATTGTTACATCTGGCACACCATGGTCATAAAGTTTCACTTTCCAAGTTTCAGTACTGTCGACAGGAGGTCACCTATTTAGGTCAACTTTTGTCGAAGGAGGGTAGAAGGTTCATGCCAGAACCCATCAGTACCATTAATAAAATGCCCTGTCCATAAACTCAAAAGGACGTGCGTGCTTTTATAGGCATCACCTCCTACTGTCGACAGTGGATCCATAATTATTCCTTACTGATCAAACCCATGCTTGCATTAACAAAAGACATCCATGAGCCTTTACCGTAGACGCCAGATTGTCGGCAATCCTTTGAAGAATTAAAAACTGCGCTTTGCTCTGCTCCGGTACTAGGCACGCCTGACTACAATGAGCCTTTCGTGTTATACGTCCACGAGATGGCTGGTTGTGCTCTCTCGGTCTTGACCCAAAAAGTTGACGAGAGACCTTGCGCTTATTTCTCCACTTTGCTTGATCCTTTCGCAAGGGCCCTCCCCAGTTGTCTGCAAGCGGTCGCGGCCATGGCCACTTCCATCAGACAATCGGCTGGACTCGTACTCGATACTGACCTCACAGTTATGGTACCCCATGCTGGGGACACACTTTTGAATAAAACAAGGACACAGCACCTTACCAGTGCATGTCTAACCAGCTATGAATTGACATTGTTTGCCAAACATATTACAATCAAAAGATGTGCCACTCTGAATCCAGCCACAATACTACCCCTCCCTTCCGAGAATGATGCAGTTGACAAACATGATTGTATTGTCTGAACAGAGGAAGAGATGAAAGGACGGGTAGAACTGAATGATGTTTCCTATCCGATCCCCAAGGGGAACTATATGTCGATGGCTCCTGTTTTAAATGATCAGATGGCACCACCACTGCAGCTTATGCTATCACTACACTGTGCACATTTGTACAGACATCACAAGTCCCCTATCAATCTGCCCAGGCAGCAGAACTTGTTGCCCTTATACGAGCTTGTGAATTGAGTGAAGGGTTAGTTGTCAATATTTACACAGACAACCGGTATACATTTGGGGTTGCGCACAACTTCGGGTGACTGTGGGCAGAGAGAGGGTTTCTTACCTCGCATGGTACTAAGATACAACATGGACATTTGATATTACGATTATCTGCACTAGCACTTCCTAAGAAAATGGCTATTGTGAAGTGTAGTGCCCATACGAAAGTGACAGATGATGTAGGTAGAGGGAATGCGTTCACTGATCAGACAACCAAAGAGACAGCTCAGAGTAGATGAAGAGAATGTTTGTTGCAGGTCCAGCTAAATGGGTTCCTGAGGACACTATGTTTGAAAATACAGTTGAGAGTGTAAAAGAGATACAAAGCGAGGCTACGATAGAAGAATTAGCTGTGTGGCAAGAGAGTACAGCACGTTTAGATGAAGAAGGATGTTGGATTGATTTGTCAGGAAAGCAGAAATGGATGTTACCTGATGCATATGTACTCCCTGTGGTTACTATGGCTCATGGTCCAGCTCATATCAGTGCAAAAGGTGTTTGTAAACTATTGGCCTCAGTTTGGTGTAATGACAATATGCCTAAAATAGCTGCACACTTAGTGAAAAACTGTATGTTTTGTTTGATGTACAATCCAGGAAAAGGTACCCCCACACCATCCGGTAACTTTGCACCACCTACATTCCCCTTTAAAGTCCTTCAAATGGATTTCATTGAGCTAGAACGTTGTAACAATCTCAAGTATGTTCTACTGGTCATATGTGCATTCAGTAAATGGGTAGAGGCTTACCCTACTAAAGACAATACGGCTATCACAACAGCAAAGGTACTTATTAAAGAGTATTTCCCGAGATTCTGAATGCCTAGAGTTATTTGGAGTGACAATGGCTCTCATTTTAATGGGAAAGTGATTAAGCTAATATGTGAAGGCTTGCATATTAAACAAAAATTCCATGCCACCAATCACCCGCAGTCAGCGGGTCTGGTCGAGAAGTATAATGGTACACTGAAATTGAAATTGGCAAAGATTCAGGAGACAACAGGGTTGCAATAGCCAGATGCTCTTTCTTGGGCCCTTTTGTCCACTAGGACTACAGCACATTCTAGAATAGGCTTGTCACCTTACGAAATAGTCTTCGGACACCCAGCAAATGTCTGGGGGTACCTAGGCCAAACAAATTCTCCGATATTGAATATCCTGTACTGCTTGATTACCTTGGGCAATTGACAGAAAGTTTGTGTTCTATTCACCAACAGGTGCAAGACTCCTTACCTCCTAAGCCAGAGGGTTCGGGCCACAGTATCCAGCCCGGAGACTTCATTCTCATTCGCAACTTTCAGAGGAAAGAAATTTGGAGCCCAGTTGGAAAGTCCTGACCAAGTCATTCTGGCTACACAGACGGCTTTAAACACACGACCCCCTGCAAAAGAATACCTCTGCCATTTCCTTACGACTAGTGGGTCAAGGAGGGTATAGGAGACGTTGAATTTGAGCAGGTGCCTAGATTCATGCCCTTCAGTGATGCAAAGTTGGTTTGGACCCAAACAGACAAAGAGAACAACGACGTTTTGAAAGAGGCTGTCCCACCAGAAATACAAGCTATCCAGGAGCCTCTGTTCAGTGATCACATGGTGCCTGGAGCTGCCAGGTACAACTTACGTCTTCTGCTGAGGACCACCGAGTCAAAGGAAAAGAAAGACTAGGGATGGACTGCACAAGGTAGGAAAGTGCTGAGTAGCACTACCAACGAGGGAGCGGATAGACAAAAGAGTTGCATCTGTTTTTTGCTCTTGTTATTTGAACATTAGTCAGGAAATTATACTTTGAAAGTTGGCAGGGTATGCCCATACGTGTGTCCCTTGCTCACTTAGCCACTGGATTCAAGCTAGCCTGGCTGATGAGGGGTGTTACCCCGAAATCGGTCCCAGGATGCTTGTTTCCAGTTCAGGGAAGACCGGGCTTGGCAGTTCGAGCTGGACTGTTCCCATTAGGCACAGGGTCAAGACTGATTTGCATATAGCTGGGTCTGAACTGAGGTTGCGAAATGAGCTAAAGAAATATGATGGATTCAACCCAGATCTGTGACTGGGGGCGAGTGTCTGAAAAGTTTCAGCACTCCGTCCATCATCTACTTGTGCTTGCTTTGTTCGCCCTAAGTTGGCAGGGTATGCCCAGATGTGGGTCCCTTGCTCACTTTGCCACTGGATTCAAGGTAGCCTGGCTGATGAGGGGTGTTCCCCCGAAACCAGTCCCAGGATGAGTGTTTGTAGTTCAGGGAAGACCTGGCTTGGCAGTTTGGGCTGGACTGTTCCCATGAGGCACAGGGTCAAGACTGATTTGCATATAGCTGGGTCTGAACTGAGGTGGCAAAGTGAGCTAAAGAACGATGATGGATTCAACCCAGATCTGTGACTGGGGTGAGTGTCTGAAAAGTTTCAGCACTCCGTCCATCATCTACTTGTGTTTACTTTGAAAAGTATACCACCTTTATCGACGTGGGAGAGATTAGGAAAGAGCTTAGGACGGAGCAAGCTCCACCGCCGGTGCTTAAGAGTGCCAACTGATAGACGATAGGAGCCTGTACCAGTGAGGCTCTGACGGACACTGGGAACACTTATATTTCTTATCATTTTTGCTCTTCTTCCTTTGTTCCATTATGCATCCTTTTGGTAGGCAAATTAATCCGGAGGATCAGCCAAGCACCCCAATCCAACGCAGGGTGATTTGGTCTATGCAAAGTAAGATTGTGTGTGTCACTGTTCTGGTAACTGTGGTAATAATAGTATGTGGGGTATCATGGTTCCTGGAAGATACACATAGTGTACCCACACTCGACGTAGATGAACTCCTTCCCCCGAGACACAATAGGAGGGCTGCCACGAATAATGTTTTTGTGAATACTCATAGGAGGGTCTTTGGGAAGGGAACAGCCTGCTATCCTATCCGATCTGGCACTAGTCTTTGGACTGCATACTCATTGTCACTTGTTAACTACACATACACTCGGCCACCACAGTTTGCGGAGGTAAAGGGAGTGTTCAGATTTGGTTACTGCAGCCCATGCCTGTACCACCAAAAGCCACAGGGCGAGGGTTACCCTGGCTGTGATAACACATTTTGCGATAATTTTTTTGTGGAACAACAGAATATAACTCTCGTGGGTTGGCATTATGAAGAATTGACGGTACCCCGAGAGGCTGGTTATTATGCTGCCTGTTGCCCCATAGTGAACTTTACAGATACTACTTTGTACATTAATTGTTCAGGGACAATACTGTTTAAAAACACCCTTTCCCTAGTAAATAAATCAGATCCAAGTACTTATGGAATGAATTCCAGATATGCTGCAGTGAATTATAAGGGGCCGATATATGCCCACCTGGGCTTTTTTTTTCCTCTCCAATGGGACTTTTTCAAATTTCTACAATGGTACTGATGATGTGACTCTTGGAATCGTACTGCCTTTGCGTGTACCATGTAAAAATGTCCGACCTAAAACAAGATGGGTAAAAAGGACACTAACTAAAGAATTTTGTGAAGGTGTAACAGAGTTGGAAGTGAATAGCTATAGCAACGGTATAACATTTGGATACATCCTGTCCTCCATATCTACCATGGGTGGCACTGCTATGGCCAGGGGTGAGAAAGGTAGAGAGTATTTCGGATGTAAATTGCAGATTATATCTAACACTACAGTGGCAGCCTAAATGGATATTACTACTCAGTTGGAAAGCATGCAGGTGTATTCGGAACAGGCTAGATATGCGGTGGATTTTATGTCGGGCAAGAGTGGTGGTGTTTGCGCAATAATCGTCGACCAGTGTGTTATGGGTATAGAGAATTTGGAAAAGAACAGAACACAGCACATTAGGGATATCATTGATAATATCAAAGGCATGAAAAATGGAAATTGGAGTTGGCCTTTCCTAGGTAATTGGGGCTGGATCCTAAAGGAAATAGTTTATTTCATAGCAGTATTAATATTCTGTTGTATTCTCATTCAATGTCTCCACTTTGTTGTTCCTATTGTGCCACTGCTTTAACATCCAAACAGAAAATATCTGCCTGTGTTACGAATGCCTCTATGATGTTACAGAATGATATCCATGATCTTATGAAAATAGACGTGGGGATATTCGAAGACACATTCCTCCTCGCTGTCCCACTATCAGACATCAACTGTAAAGAGTGCCCACAGCTCCGCCTTTATCACGTCTACTTATGATGCTGTATCAACTAATGATGATGTCACGGTTACCCCCTTAATATGTGCCAGTCTTACCTACTTTTCAAATAGAAAATGTCTTTAGCTCATGCTAAAAGGAGGGTTTGTTAGACTATGCTCGCTGATGCTCTGTAATGCCATGTATAAGTTAGCATTCGCTATGCCATTTTCTTTACATGCGCCATTTTATGTACTGATCGAAACTAATCCTGTATAATTCCGAGAAATGCTCCTTGCTAAGTTTCATTTCTGCAATGAAGAATTGTCTGTGCCAGGGCATAGCTTTCCATTGGTAAAGGCCCTCTCCCACCGGTCTGGCAGTTTGATCGCGGCTCAGGGTGGAATGGCCTTGAAAGTGTTCTGAGCGCAAGATACGAGAGTAGAAGCTTTTTTTTCCTGTCTTTACGCTGTTCGCCCACATCTGTTGGGAAAATTCCACTGTGGGCGTCTTATTAGTTGACCATGCAATGCATATAATGTATCTTTATGCTTACAGTTCCTCAATTCCCTCTGTACCACTCTCTCGAAACTGTGCAGACGGGGCCCCACTCTGAGTGTATGCAATAAATGATTATTGGTGTATATTCTCCACTGTTTCTCTGACTCTTCATTTAGTATGGAGGGCTGAGAGGTGGTCAGTGGTGACCCGGGTGGCCCTAATCGGGTCACTTCCTTCAGATCTAGCTCCCAAACTATCTCTACCTAATTCGGCATAGGTAGCTTCGATAATTTTAGGTGATTCACGCTCCTGTTGTAAAGGAGTGAAATCCCTCAGGCGCTGGCGTATTGCCACTGCTGCTGCCTCCCCTTTTATGTTTGCTAATATAATAGTTGATAGCGGGGCAAAATTTCCCAACAATTTTATCCCTAAGTTCACATCAGGTTCTGCTCCATACTCATTCTGTATTTTTCCTAATACATCTGGTATTACTGCTATTGAAGGGATACCATGAGTTCTGGTATATATGGCAGCGAAAACTGTACCCCAAGAGGTACAATCCTCTATCTGGGGAGCTATCCCCATTGGCAAGCAGATTGTTAGCATTCTGTGTTTTTCTTGAGGGCTTCTGTGTGGAAACACTGCCTCTAACTGTGTGATTTTCTGAGCTATCCAGAATGGCATTTGCTAATGTCTAGTGGGCATTTTACCCATAACTGTGTGTAGCGTTTGTAGAGTTATTTTAGTTGTAGATTCCTGACTTTGTCCTGCTGGTGTAGCCCTTGTTGGCTGAAGTATGAGTGTTCTCATCACGAACTGTGTCAGGTTTCTGTCAAGTTTTATTTCTTTGTGTAGCGGACGTAAGTCTGCTACCGGCATTGTGTCAATGTCTGGATGCGGTGTGTAAGCCGCTAGGACTGGCCAGGTCGCTCCGTCTTTGCCGAGGGGACCGAGCCTTACTTTATCTTTTGTGCCTGGGAGGGCGCCTTTAACCAGTTTATATACTCCTGGTAGTTGAGTGGAACTTCCATGTCCTCATATGAACAGTATTCCTCTGGTGTTTCATCTTCAGTGTAAGAATGAAATGTATTTGTGAGTGCATCTGCTTGTGGGAATTTAACCCATGAATAGAATACCTCAGTTCTATATGATTTGTGTACCTCAATCACGAATGTTACTGTCCCACCCCTAGCTGTGACTCTATAGTCTGCTATTTTTAAAGTAAGGGCAGTTCTGACATTCTCCGTAATGTTTATTTCGCCTTCTTGTTCTCCTTCCTCTACTGCATTTGCGCGTAGTGCTGGCGCAGCAAGGTCTTCGTCAGTCATTGTTGAAAAAGTTTCAAGGAAACTGACATAAGGTTTTATCCACAATAGGAACTATTTGTCATTCAAGCTTGAATAAACCTACAGTCAATACATAGGATATGCCTACTCAACTGTGGCGGATTTTCCCTCCCACTCCAGACGTCTCTGGAATAATGTGAGTAGGGGTCTCTAAGAAAAGCACGACTGAACTACTCAGATTTGATCGTTAAATAAGTACCAAACCAACGTTGGGCGCCATGTCATGTAGTTCTTATAAACCTATATAGGATCTGCACGTTTAGACAACATAGACTGTGGGATTGGTGTCCAAACTGACTCCAGACACCTCCACCGGGTATGTTCACCTGTATACCAGCTAGGTCACAGTGCCACTGTAAACTCCTCTTACCAAGGAGAGAATAGTTCTTGGCAACTATCGAACATGACAACCCTGTCCCATCAGGGATTGCTGAAACAGTACAGTACTTTTTGCTCAGTCACTCGTGCTCACTTTGTCTCAGAGAGATACATAGAATAAACAGTGGGGACGTTTTCAATAAGTATTCATTGAACAAGCGTCAATCCAGTGTAAAATAGGTGTGCTGAAACAACTATAAGACAGAAACAGATATAAATGATTATAAGCACCAACAGAGTAAATGGATGGTAGATTCCTACCATAGTGCTAATACAATGAATACAGGCAGGTATAAAAATACATGATAGTAATAAATGCGTACTCCTACGATGCAACCCTAAATAGATGTACCTAGGTGTACCTAGCATGTATGTAGGTGTAAAGCCAAGAATCCCCTTAGGCTGAAACCAAACCCATTACCTGAAGTGAGAAACTGTGGGAACCCGTCTTGGTCTCGAGATGGACACCCCGCGAGGGATGTCAGACCACTGCGAGCTGGAGTGTCTGCGTGCAGGAACCTCAGCGTCTCGCGTCAGTGTGTCAGCATGGAAGTCTTTCTCCTCTGCCTGCCCTGGCAAAGATATGGTGAATATATACCCAAAAGGTACCCTCAGGGGGTTCTACCTAGCTGTGTCATGTCAGCCGAGGATGACGGAAGGGATGACCGTTATAGATAGTTATTATGCAGAAGATGGTAATCCTGCTGTGATTCTGAGAATCTTCATGCATAATTAATGAGGCTAGTTTTCGGGGAAAACCACACGACATCTTATGCAGTGCTTAACTAGGTAAAAGGTCAATACCAAAACCTGTTATGTAGTGTAATGGTACGGTTATTGTAGGTGAAAGGTTAGGAAAATACTTGGGCGTATATTCGGGTGCCCTATGAAACATAACAATATGTTAGGTACTGTTGATCTGATGTTTCGAGGCATTTATCATATTTCTAACAAAACTACTTTTTTTACTTTTCCATAAGGCTGGGCACATTCCTGTTATTAGCTTTAGTCTTTTCTGAAATCCATCATGTGACTAGCTTGAGTAATGTGCGTCACAGGAGAGTGAAAAGAGAGAGTGTTGGTAAACAAGTATTCAATGCGTTTGGTGTTTTGATTTCTTCTTTAGGGGTTGCTTTGAATGATGCAAAGCATACAGAATTGTCCTTTATTAGAGTGTGTAGCAGATAACATAGCAGGTGATTTAGCTACAATTGGTGAGGAGATGCTTGTGATTAGATCATGGTAATACAAATCAGAATGGCTTTAGATATGCTTTCAGTGAAGGAGGGAGAAACATTCCAGATAATAGGCAAAGTATTAATAATCATGTTGATAATCTGACTAGCACTGTGAATGAAGTACAACCATTAAAAGAACCTGAGATTCACCCATTAGGAGAACCTGGAATCTGAGAAAAGATAGATTCATGGATTAGGAGGATAGGAAAAGATATATTTGTGAAGATTGTTGTTTCGTTAGTAATAATAATTATAGGTACAATGAGTGTTCTTTACTGTTTTAGATTTGTGGATCAGTTTGTGCTAGGGGTTTTAGACGTAATTGCAGGAACAAGAAGATGATGAGGCAATTTACAAAGGACGAAGTTGCTCTTGATGAGACAAAGGTGGGGGTCCACGTCAATCTGAGAGCGTTGCAGAGGAAAGTCGCTTAAAGATCAAGAATGATGACTGTGTTGTAAATACGTTTGGTGGTGTGAAAATTTTCAATTATCAGGGGGAGGACTGTGAGAAATGAATTTATATTTTTAAAAAAATGCTTAATATGGATTTGATTTTGTTAGCATAACTAGGCCGCATTATGCCACATTATGAAAACTGCAAGTTTAAATGTTGTGCAAGAGCATTGTTTTTCATATGCTTTTCAGAAAAACATCAAAATTCAGCTCCAGCCGCAGTCAGTTCCTGTCCCTATAAATTAACATTTTTCTCTAGCTTCGGCCAAAGTGATATGCTTTGAAACATTACAAGGCTAAGTGCTGAATCTGCTTTGCTATGTTTGTCATTATGGTAGTGCAGAAAAGCGCATTTTATTAATTTTTATTTCTTCTGTGCAGCTAATAGCCAATGAAAATTATGTGCAAGTAGTTGTTATTTCGGTTGACATGGAAACTAATAGTTTGATTGGTTAGCTCTGCAGTGGCATTTTAGAGCTGCCTTTTTAAGTAATCAGAAAACAAATTGATGGATGAATGCTTGAATTAATCTCAGCCACTAGCAATCACACGGGCTGCATCCAAATCCATAGTTTCTATCCACCATACCACCTCAGTGCGCAGTTTGGACCCAGCCATATACAACTCAGCCTTGACCCTGCTCCAATAGGAAAAGGCCAGCCCGAAAGGCCAGGTCAGGTCCTCCCACAAGCAACCCAGGACTGGAATCACCCTTAATACGGCTCATCCGCCAGGCATAGCTACGTTCCAGTGGCAGAGTGTGCACGGGACCCACGTCTTTGCATACCCATCACACTTAGGGTGTCACACTGAAGTATACAAAAAAGTGATGGATGTAATGCTTGAGGGAGGCATTACTTGAACCCCATATAAGTGAAAGTGAAGCATACCATATCATCAGTGTCAGCAGATTTAACATTGCCAGCAATGAGGTTAGGAAGATCATTAAAAACATTGGGGCTTAGTGAAGACCATGTGGCTACTAAGGAAATACCTCTATTTTCCTTTAAAAGGGTTGCAAACTTGAGGGATTTCTTATTGCGGGCTGGCCTACCAAACCCAGCAAGGGAGACTTTAAATTCCCAGTGGGGCTTACCACCATTAGTGGGACAATCCAAGTGTGGTTATTGTTTGGCCTGCAAATACTGTATCAATACTAAGGTCTTTACTCATCACAATGTTAAGTTCAATATGAACTTTTTTAACAATTATAATTCACTAATAGTGATTTATGCTGTCCTTGTAATTCAATTTATATCGGCAAAATGAGACAGAAAATTAAAAGTCACTTACTGCAACCGAGGAGCCGAATCAAATGTGCCATCACAGGAGCACCATTAGTAGAGCTTTTTCAGCATCTACAACACACACCAGATGAACTAGCTTGGCAAGTAATTAAGCAAGTGAAACCTGGTCCTAGAGGCAGGTATAAGCTGAACTTGCGGACATACAAGGAATTACAGATTGACAAAGTGGACTCTATTACACATGGACTCAGCATTGTGGAGGATTGAAGGAAGCTGCTTTTTTCTGATCAATTTTGCAGTTGTTCTTAATCTATTATTGTATTAATATTCATTTACGTTTTTGTTAAATTGGTTTCTTATTTTCAGTGTCTAACAACGGTATCCTGTTGAATTGGAGAATTGCCCGGTACCAGAGCATATCTTTTCTATTTCCATTGTAGTACACAACCTTTTTTGGAACTACGGCTCTCGTTATAGCCGCGGTATAATTCTTAACCCTACCTAATCTTGCACTCCAGGGTATGCAGTGGCACGTTATTCCCATGTCTTTAATTATGTGCCTTTCTATACAGGGATCGGCTTTTTCATAGTGTGCTACACACAAGCACGGTCTATTTATGGAACACCCGCGGACACGCGGTTATACCGCTCCATGCACTGATGGCTTTATGCCTTCTGCCACAATGAAGTAACTGTCCAGGTGCACTGGATGGCAAAGTGATCCTATTGTTTTGAGCTGGTTCATCCTTTCTACAAATGCCTCTTGTTATTTCCGGATTATAGCAGGCCAGCTCACACCATTCCTCAGACGGCGTTACACAGGATCAGCCTGTCTTGCAATATCCTTTTTTCTAACAGGAGAGTTTTATCATTTATCACACTCCCGCCCTCCAGCAAAACGGCATGGTTGTCTGCATGTTATTTCTTTTGATCAACATGAAGGTGTTTTGGTTTTTTCACATACAGTTTAACCTTTTTTTTACCTTGTGTGCAAAGGGAAGTTTGTCCACTAATTTTTTAACTATTCTTTCTGATTTAAATATATGCACCCATGACACAGGCCTAACGACTGCTTCCAGACTTGTCGAGGACATTCGTTTTACTGGATTCTCTTGGTGATCATTAATCACAATTAGCCTTGCTCATTGAATATGTTTTTTCCCTCTTTTCTAGACTTATTTTTTTGTGTACCGACATAGGTGGGCCAAGTATCAAAATGTACTCAAACCAAGTCATTGCTCCCATCTGATATGTCCGCATCCTGGCTGCCTTTGACACATAATATCAGAGTACAACAATAAGAAATATGCCAATTTATCTTGGCCAATTTCCTGGTAGGTTGCTACAATATTTATCCTGATGATGACCCTGTAAAAGTGACTTTCAGGTTGAAACGGTGATAACTACACTTGTGGACAGTAGTCTAAAAGGATACCTTTCCTCATCAAACTAAAAGTGACAGGTGCCACGCCCTCGAAATGAACTAAAAGTGACAGGGGCCTCGCCCTTGAAATGAACTAAAAGTGACAGGTGCCACACCCTCGAAATGAACTAAAAGTGACAGGTGCCACGCCCTAGAAATGAACTAAAAGTGACAGGTCCCAACACTTGTCCCAAAGGGGGCGGGATGTCATAGGTGAGGTCTGTTTTGGAGACCCCAGCGAACCAGAACCCTATGATGCCGTGTGTCCAAGTTGTGATGTAGAGATGTACGCCTCTTTTAGGGGCTGCTTAGAATACATATAAGGCGTCCTTAAGAGCCATGTACAACAACCAAGAGCCTGAATACAGAAAGAGGAACTAATCAATATGAAGAGATACAGCCCAGTCATCAAATGGATCCCACTGAAGGGTGGATACACCATGTTGCATGATTATAATCGGAGCATATCACCAGAGAGCGTGGACGAGAATGCTCAACAGGAAGCTCCTAAAGATATGGGATGCGACGTTACTGGGTATTGACACGGACTTGTGCCGCCGGATGGAAGGGCTTAGTCTCAAGGACTGGCCTCACCTGGTGTCACCGATTAAGGTCGATAACAGCAACAGTGAGGGCTCTACTAGCGGCAAAGGGCCTGCTGGAGGCAACTTCATCGAAATGGAAGGGGGTGAAGAAGCTGTAGCACCTCCTAACTCACCCGTCTATGAAGATATGGCTTCTTTGGAGGAAGCAGTTCCCGAGACAGTTGTCGTGCAACAGCCAGGTACAAGCTCTGAAGACTGTTGGGTATCTATGGACATCTGTGACTCTCAAGACTTCAGGGGCACAGCTGAGGGCTATGAAAATGCTGAGGTTAGTAAAAAAAAAAAACGTTTTAGACAGTTAACGTGCATAATGGGGTATTTTATTTTTAACTAATGGGTTGTCTCTCTTTCTTCTTTTGAACTGTAGAAAGCAACCCCAAAAAGAACAGGCGCAGAGGGACAGCCGTCAAAAGTGAATGACGTAAATTTCTACTGTCTGTGGTGTTCAAAGCAGACTGAAAGTTCCACATGCCAAAACAACGATGGCCACAGGAATTGTGTCTGTGCATCTAGGAGCTGCAAATCACAAAAGAGGGGGGACTGGGAGCTTTAGAGAGAAGAGAGGTCCAGTTACCGTGCTCCCAAAGTAAATGCAGTAAACACTAGGAGGTAACAGTTCCTATGGCTAGAGTAAGCTGACCCAATTCAGTCGCTTGCAAGGTCTGTGAGAGACAATCTCACAGGATAGGTTGGAAATGATACAGGAAAAAGGTTGGGGAATTCCTCCTTCTAGAAAAAGTGCGCTCACACACCCATGCAGGTGTAATGCTTTATCATCGGGCGTTGCTCCTCGTGGGGGTGGCGCTGCAGTCCCCCAAGTGCCCCGCAAGAGGGCTCTTTATCGGAGATCTTTTCGGAGTAACGCCGCAGTTGTGAGTGCGGGTGTGTGGGCTGGAAAATAATGTAATAATGTACGTGCTTTGATTGTGGCCTATTATGTCGCTGACAGATATCCTCTCACCACTTTCGCTATCAACGCCGATGCATTCAGCTGTCACGATTGGTGGGGTATGAGAAATATTCATTCTTTCAACATAGATATGCACGTTGTGCCAAGTGTGTTTGGGTTGTGTGTCTACTCCGCATGGAGCCATTTGGCAGCATTATTTCACGCTCGTCGCACAAGCGACCGGACAGAGTCAGTATCACGGTCCATACCACAGACCATGCCACATGGGCCTCACAGCCCGGTGAGAATGATACTGTATGCACTGCACCTTTAAGACACGATTATGAGCACTGCATCGTCTGTCTTTCCGATGTATATGTCACATGAAGGATAGCAAGCCTCGTTGTGTATACAATCTGCATGGGATGCACGTTTGTATTGGCACGCCAGGAAGTGCTAGTCTCGTGTTTCCACACCTGCAGAAACGTTATGTTTTTATTACTTTTCTTCTCTTTAATACAGGTTGGACAGAGGGACACCGAGTAGGATGTTCCCATTGGTGCATTGACACCCACTTAAAAAAACCTTATTATAGGTAATATAGGGAGACTGAGTGTCGCCGTCTCAGACCCCTATTTTTAACCCTTTATTTCACACACCTTTTTCATGGTCCTGAAGAAACACCACGGGATCCATTAGGGACCCACTAGGCGTGAAACATGTTGACCTAGGCCTAACAAACTATTTAGTATCATCACCACTCACTCACTGGCTGACACCAGAAACGGAAGGAAAATATCCACCTCTCAGGTATAATTTCCCCTGAGTCCTCAGTTGTCACCATCACCAACAATTTTAATCCTGGCCACTTGGACTCCCTAATAAAGGTACTCCGGGGTACCAATGTGGTTTTTTAACATTGCACTTTTCCAGCCCACACACCCGCACTCACAACTGTGGCGTTACTACAAAAAGATCTCCGATAAAGAGCCCTCTCGAGGGGCCTGTGGGGGACTGCAGCACCACCCCCACGAGGAGCAACGCCTGATGATGAAGCATGACACCTGCGTGGGTGTGTGAGGGTCCTTTTTCTAAAAGGAGGAATTCCCCAACCTTTTTCCTGTATCATTTCCAACCTATCCTGTGAGATTGTCTCTCACAGACCTTACATGCGACTGAATTGGGTCAGCTTGCTCTAGCCATAGGAACTGTTACCTCCTAGTGTTTACTGCATCTAGGAGCTGCGCCTGTGAAAAGGAAACTCCAGCGGTACACCAAGATGCCGTTGGCTGTTAAAAGGTTTTGCTGCAGCAGTTGTACTAGCATGGTGTCAAACATGACTATTACATCCTTTGTTACGGCCATCAAATGAAGGACCCTCAGCAGGCTGCGCATGAATGCCTAAGTGACTCATACAGAGCAAGAACGATCCGTTATATATAAAGTTTGTTAGACTCGTACAAGGTGTATAAACTGCTAAGGATTGTGCATGGGTTGTCCTCTGAAAAGAAATATGTCCACCCTGATATGTTGAACACCTTGTCAATGGCGCTCAATGAGATCCGATACGCCAGTGAACCAAGCTCAAAACTACAGGGTATGCCGGGTCTGTGTACGGGCTCTGACAGAAAGATGATAGAAAGGCTTGTAGAAAGGCGTATGTGTAATATGTATTTAAAAAATAGAAGAACAGGTTCTTTAGCCCCCGAAGACTGTTTTAAAATAAAATAAGTTAATATTTAGCGTTATATACATGCATGTATTAAGAACAAAACCGTAGAACGTCACGGGTCCATGTGGCTATGCATTATACCCTAGCATACTGATGTAGAAGATGCTAAGGAAGTTCCTGCTAGAACCATCGAGTGTATGTCTGTAAAAAGTGCAAAGCCATTATGCTATATACTATGAAAATGTGAAATGTGTTTTGTTAATGTTTTGCCAATATTCTTTATTATTAATAAAATGGACTTACACAAACCAAGCGTCTTTCATTTTAAGGGCAGTAGCGACTGATAACATGTCTGGGGCCCGTTTAAGAAAACTTTATTATGATACAAGAGGGGTTGGTAGCTTTGGAAGCGTCGAAGCTCTGTATAGAAGGGCTGTAGTTGAAAATGAACCGGTAAACAGAGACCTGGTGAAGACCTGGTTATCAGGGGAGGAGGCGTATTCACTCCACAAACCAGCAGAAGGCGTTTTAAGAGGCGACCTACAATTTTTAATGCGCAAATAGATTATCAATGGCAGGCGGACATCATCAGCCTTCAAGATATAGCAAAAACATAATAATGAATCCCATTATATATTAACCGTCATAGATGTGTTGTCCAAGTACGCCTTTTCAGAAGCTCTAAGCGATAAAAGTGGGGCTAGCATCACGGCCGCTTTCAAAGCCATCTTCAAAAAGGGGCGAATCCCTCAAAAACTACAAACAGATGCGGGGAAAGAATTCTTAAACAAGTCGTTTCATAAATTATTAAAGCAGCATGCTGTTCAACATTTTGTGTCACACACCAGAAACTATTAAAGCAGCATGCTGTTCAACATTTTGTGTCACACACGGAAGTAAAAGCAGCTGTTGTAGAGCGGTTTAACCGAACTTTAAAAGTCTAAGATGTAGAGATAATTTACGGCCTACAACACATACAGATACGTCGCTGTTCTACAGGCTTTTATAGATGTTTACAATGCCTGTTATCATCGAACCATCAAAGCAACGCCTGTAGAGGTAACACAGTCTAATTCGTTAAAGGTCTGGAGAACCGTGTATGGTCGCCATTTCGCTACAATGGTGAAGAAGCCTCTTTTAAAAAAGTGGACCATGTTAGAATTTCAAAATTGAAAGGTGTGTTTACAAAGGGAAACCAGCAGACTTTTAGCAGTGAAATATTTATAGTGGAAAGTGTGGAGCTTAAAGAGGGGTTGTATATTTACAGGTTAAAGGACTATGCTGGGGAAGAGGTGTCTGGAGTCTTTTACAAGGAAGAGTTACAAATGGTACCCAACGATCCGCACAAGGTGTATAGGGTTGAAAAGGTTCTGAAAAGGAAAGGTAGCGGGCTAACAGACAAGCATTTGTCAAATGGCGGGGGTGGCCGCAGAAATTTAACAGTTTGGTGTTGGCCAGCTCTCTGAAGGGTGTGTGAGTTTGGGAAGATCAAGATAAGATGGAGACAGTGCCCTTTTATATTACCCTCCTGTCCAACGCTTCTAAGGACATGTTCCCAGACAACAAGATTTCTAATTACACCGTGAAATTGGCTAAACATGTGGACCTGAAAGGGGATTGGGAAGTAGCCCTAACAGAAATCCAATACCCAAGAACATGGAATACATTTGCACCGGACGAAGCCACATTTAACATAAAGCGTGAGCAGGACCTTGTGAGCATACCCCCAGGTTTCCCATGCGGATACTACCCAACCGTTACAAGTGTCATCGATGCCATCAACAAATCCATATCCAACATTGAAACCTTTGCGAATATTCATCTGATGCTAGATAATGTTAGAAGGAAGGTCTTTCTTAAAGCCCCTGGTCGCAATACAACGTTTAACTGCTCTGGTAAATTAAGAATGGTTTTAGGCACAGTGTAACATGCAAGAAGTCCTGTTGAACCCGACCGCTCGTGCCCTAATATTAACGGCGGGTTCTATACACTCTACGTGCATAGCGATATTGTAGAGGCGCAGTAGATTGGGAATAGTTATTCACTGCTGTTAAGATGGGTTCATGTGAAGGGCGAAAATAATATGATGGTCAATATTCAATTTAACAAGTCTGACTACGTCGCAGTTTCTAAAAACCATTTTGACACTATTTCAATTATGATCTTTGATGACCAGTCTGCGCCGGTGGCCTTTAAATACGGGAAAGTTATTGCTAAGCTTCATTTAAGGCTGAGACGTGACAGGGACTATTAAGAAGACAGCATGGTGGTCGTGAAAACATACGGTAATCCGTCTATGTACAGGGACTATTACAGAAATCAGGCTGGCTATGGAGGGCCAACGTACTTTCAAGGGTCCCCCGTAATGTACAGGGCCAGCTTGGGAGGTTTCTTTCGTAGTTTGTTTAGAAGAGCTATGCCAATCTTGAGTAGAGGTTATGAAATTGCAAAGCCCCCATGTTAAAGCTGCGGCTACGAACATAGCCCAAGAGGTGATTGGGTGTGTCACATCAGCTGTCGCAGAGCGCATGAACAAGCAGCCACAAGAAGGAGCGGGGCTGGTATACAGACCCCGCACAAGTGTTAAAAGGAAACGTTGCGCTTCGAGGCGTAGGCCCTATAAAAAAAGGAGGAGTTTTTCAAAAGGAGCTCACAAAAGTAGAACCCCAAGACGGAAGAGAGCTTCAAAGAAGAAGAGAAACGTCTCTAAAGTAAATATTTTTTAAAGCAACGCAAACTAAAAGCATGGCCTTCGTACATTGTGTATCTGGCGAGTGCACCAAATCAGAGTTAGACTTGTTTACTCTAAAACCTATGCAGCCCAGCATCGAAAACAGCTTTTTCATGGAGGTATCACCTTTAGCCGCTTTGATGCCGCTGGCCCCTATAGAGTTTTTTGTGTTCGGGGTCCACGGATATGTATCTGGATCTCAACAACACGATGCTGCATCTTATGTGTAAAATCGTAAAAACGGATGGTTACAACATAGCAGCAGACGCTAAAGTGGCGATGATCGCTTACCCACTAGCAACCATGTTTAATCAGGTGGACATCACCCTGGGCGATCGTCTCATCACACAGAGCGATAACATGTACGCCTACAGAGCCTACCTCGAGAGCATTCTATATTACAGTAGCGAAGCCCTTGACACGCAGCTTTCAGCGGGGCTCTTCTACAAGGACACGTACGCCCACTTTGAAGACAAGGCTCTGGACGGTGACAATCAGGGTTTTGTAAAAAGAGCAGGGTTTGCCGGAGACAGTCAACACTTTGACCTCCTGGGATGCATACATTCAGACCTCTTCTTCCAAGATAAACTGCTCGTCAATGGAATAGATCTTAAGATCAGGCTTACCCACAACAAGGACTCATTCTGCCTCATCAGCGGGGATGCGGAACAGTACAAGCTGGACATACTATCCGCGAGCCTGTTTGTAAAGAGAGTGAAAGTGTCCCCGAGCGTCAGACTAGCTCACACCGACGCGCTGCAACAATCAAACGCCAAGTATACAGTGGAAAGAGTAGATCTGAAGGTATTCAGCATCCCTGCAGGTACCCGACTAACCCAGCAGCAGAATTTATTTCTGGGACAACTACCCAAACTTATTATCCTTGGGTTTGTGGACAATACAGCTTTTAGCGGCGTCTATACCTCAAACCCCTTCAATTTCAATCACTACTACATCAACTATGCTGCGCTGGTCCATGAGGGCTCTGTGATTCCTGTAAAACCCTACACACCCAGTTTTGGAACCTCCAACTTTATCAGGGAATATCTGGGGCTGGTTTCGATAACCGAGGAGCATCTAAGGGACTGCGGGATAGTCGTGTCAAGAGAAGGCTATGGGGCCGGATACACACTGTTCGCATTCGATCTGACCCCTGACATGGAAGACGCGATCATTATAACTTGGTCAAAAACGGAAATCTAAAAGCTGAAATACGTTTTAGAAATCCCCTGCCTGTGAATGTGAACATGGTCATATTCTCTGTATTCGACAGCGTTATTCAGGTCAACCACGCCAGACAGATTCTGTTTGACTATCTTTAAAACATTGTGAAATGGACACTGTGCAGATATGGAAGTTCTTAAGCAGGCATAAACATGACTAGGAAATACTTTTTACGTGTTTTCCCTAGCGATGGGATACCAGCTGAAATAGGGGCAGAAAGACCTCGAACCCTTGTCTTTAACACAGATCCGCATTACAAGGACGGAACACATTGGGCTGCTCTGTTTATGGATAGTGACAAGATTACAGTGTTTGACAGTACCGCAGAGTTCCTTGAACACAGCATCTATACAAAACCCATATTCAAGTATGTGAAAAAAACTGCAGCGAGGATGGAGTATAACAAGATCCGGGTCCAGGATTCGTTACCCATCACATGCGGTGAACATTGCATATATTTCATTAGTAAAATGTCAGAGGGTATGACGTTTAGAAATTTCTTAAATCTATATTCGAATGATCTTGTTAACAAGGACCGTGTAGTTGTGAAATATGTAAAAGAAGACACAGGTGCTATGTCCGTCCTGTTAAAACGGAATACGCTGTATGTCAAAATTGTAAGGTCGTGTAGCGGCTACCTGTGTAATGATTAATGTCTAAAATAAAGGAATTATAAAACCTGACTACGGACTGCGTATTTTTATTCTGACACATACAACATAATTACAGTACTTTAAAAGATGACAGACAGTATGAAAAGTTAAAAGTTTTTATTACAAACATTTTTGCAGGGAAGTGTATTACAATGACAAACTTACTAAAGAAATATAAGAAGAAAAAATAAGACATTTGTTAGCAGGTGTATAACTATACACACACCTGTACAGGGTACAATTGTTCAAAAAGTCTGTGAGTCACGTGAGGGGTTTGGCTAGGGTATTTTTTTGAGGTACCAATGTCGTAACTGATGTGGTCCAAGAGGGGGATAGCCGCGGAACGCCGGAGGATGGTGGTGACGTCAGCAAGAGTCCCTTCAGACTTTCAAGCAGGCGCCTGTGGTCGCCAATACCCACGAGCGTCAAAGGGATATTGAGTTCAGCAGGGGCTCGCAGAAATTGTTCCCAACCTCTAGGAGCATTCTGGTTTGTCAAGGGTCTGGCATGCGTGAGACCTTTGACTAGATCGTACATGTGTGATCCAACAATCGGCTGCCCCCTGTAGAGGAATTCGGCCGGCTCATTCCACGCTGTTAGGTCTTTAGAAGCTGCAAGCTTACTCATCAACATCTGCGCAGCCCCTCGGTACCTTTGACTTATATTTTTTAAGAGGTCATCAACAAAGATAACTGAGGGTGGTGCGGGGCTTTGAGGCGGCTGTTGTAGTTGCTGCGGGGCTGCAGGGTTTGCTGGTTGTTGTTCAGAGTCTGGGGCATATAAAGTTAGCTTATTTTTTTCTGTATTCCATTGTTTGTAATAGTCCCAAAAATGTTTAGGGTGCTGGTGTAAAGGTTTGCTTTGTCGTACGGATTTAGATCAGTCCGGTTCAAAATTTCTTTAATTTCAGCATCCAGTCTCAGAGTCTCATTTTTTCCTTATATCCCAGGCATTGTCCGTAGATGGTTCCAAATGTTCCAACTGCTGTCTAGGCACCAAATACATCATTGAGGCTTGCTCCATCACTGCCTCAAGAGGATACTTGTAATTACGGGTATAGCTATGCCCAGCCACAAACCTGTAAAACCACCAGACTGTTTTACCAGTGTCTTCTTGGAAATGAGGGACGCCCTTTTATTACTGAGCTTCTTGATAAGGCGTTGCTTCTTCTTCAGCACCTGTAACTGGCGATTTGATATAGGGACATTACCTTTTAGGGTGTTTAGGGCTATTTCTGAAAGGGCAGCCACTAAATCATCTGAAGCCGCGCACAGGATGGCCTTTCTGTGTTGGGGGCTGGCTGTAACCAGCAGTTTTAAGAGAGCTAAATTACGCCGCAAGCGGACAGACATAGTCACCTCCTTATATTATAAGATCTAGATTGTAAATGTCACTAAAGCGCCTTCAACGTGTCTTTTTAGAGGCTCTGGGCTTGGTCTTAGGTGTGTAAGCGACGGGGAGATCCGGGGGGAAAATATCAGCCCTGAGCCTGTAGTCTTCTAGAGTATTATTTTTTAAGTCAACCGGCAAGTACCCGTGGGGTTTTGCAGTAGCATCGTTAAAGGCCTCCATGAAAAAATGTGTGTTTCCAGGGTACATCTGTTTAGCTATGATGGATATTTGTTGTCTGTCACAGGGGTTTTTAAATAAAATCAGATATGAGGCATTGAGAGCTATAGAACGACTCTTCTTACCCTTGTAAAACAGGTTTTGCAAGATGTAGCATATGCTTAGATTGCAATGGTGTGAATATTGGGTAAAAGATTTCTCTAGCTCAGGATGATCCCCACCTTCGCGCATAAGGTCGTCTACAATTACAAGGTTTACAAGGTTCGGCGGCAGCAGCTCATCATGGTTGAGATTATCAGGTATACCTTCTACAAACCCGATATGTGGGAAACTTTTGGATAGTTCGGTATAAAGATCTTGCAGGCAAGAATAAAGCCACACAATGTTGTTGGGTGTTTGGGATAAAGCCCCTGCAGCATTTTCTAAGAGCTTTTTTATAAAGTAGCTTTTACCACAGTTTGAGGGACTTGCTAAAACGCAGGAGAACGGATGCTGTAATCGTGTGTCCATAGTGTACGAGTCAGTTGCTCTAATGCGGATAATAACCATATGGCAGTGTTTTATAGTCCTCAGTCAGGACCCTTTTATCAAAAACAACGCATAAGGTTTTATGTAGGGGTTGAGTTGTAATTTCCCACTTCTTTTTGGATCTGACTATGCAGGGTTGATTAACAACTATGGTTTTATCCTTTTCACGGTCGTCCGATGCAGAGTATTCATGCACCAGATCCGTCAGACTGTCAAAATTGATTTTTAGGGTGCTGTTGACATTTAATGTTATACCTTTGACTCTCATACATACTTTGCTGTTGTTTGTTTTGTAAGAATAGGTCTTAGGTCCGGATAAGGTGAATTCAACTATATGCTAATCCTTATCGAGTTCACTGGTCAAATTACCTAGATAATCACTAAGAGGAGGGTCTTCATCCCCTGGTTTACTCACAAAAATAACTGAGTCGGTATCATGATACAAGCACCGGTCCTGGAGTTTATCCATAACCCCATAAAGCTCTAGATGCGCGTGAGCAGTCGTGAAGCACGCTATGAAGATCTTTATGTGGTTACACGTTGTGGGGTACTCTTTTGTGTATTTCCAGCACAAAGCCGCTGACTCGTCATCGATAAACTCGCAGCTTGACACCTCGTAACAAGTAGCAAAAAGGTACTTAAGCAGCTCATCAGGATCTGTTATGATGGTCGTTTTTGACATGTTTGTACGCTGTGTGAATTTTCCCCATAAGGAGTTCAGACAGAGCTTGGCTAACTGGCTTCTGGCAGGGTTGACCTCTATCAGATGGGGCCGTAAGCGTATACCCTCATGAGTGTAGTAGTCATCGATGTATTTTTGCTTTGCATCCTGGCTAGTACACCAATCAGGATATCCTGAGGCCTCCTGTTTGTCTCTGAGAAACAAATTAATGTACGGAGAAAAGAGGCGTGTTGTGGTCCTCTTAAAATGCCACACTTCATTTACTCTGCCGAGCCTGTAGCCTTTCTCTAAGGCCGCCTGGACCTCTATGATACACCATGTCCCTGTGAGCATCCTTTGTTCTTCAGTGTGTCCACACACACGGACCTCTTTACTCACAGCATATGTTCGACAGAGGGGAAACATTAGCTTACCGTCGACTCTGTATGGTAGCACCGGAAAGTAAAGATGCCTTGGAGGGTAGATTTGGCATTTAACTAACCCAAAGTATTCAGATATAGGTTTAAAATCTCTATATATGATGGTGGGGTGACCTAAGGGGTATACCTTCATCTTGTTCACAAACAGGTACAGACTAGTGAAATCGTAGTAGTGTATTTTCACACCCTCACCAGCAGCCCTATACAGTTGTATAGCATTGTACGTCCCCCAAATAAGGCATCACGGGGCTCCAGAGGCTCTGGTAAATCCCACCTCTTAAGGAAAGAGCAGAGTTCCGTATCGGATGTTAGCATATCAAACCACTCATGCTCCCAAAGGGACCTCATAGCAAACCCACATTTTTCAACATACTGGGCCTTCAACAGGGTACGTCTGTGTAAGTGCTTAAATTTGGTACCCATCAGTCTGTTAAACTCGTGGGGCTTGCAACACTGAGGGCAGCCGTGGTAAAAGCAGCCATTGTATTCAAAGGCCGTTGGCACTCCCTTAATTACAACGTACCCATCCAGGTAATAGGGACCCAGGCTGTATTCACCACCCTGTAAGGCATGTTGAATATGCATGTCTTCCTTCTCAGAGACGTACATGAGCCATTGGATAGAGGGGGTTCAATAACGTTTCTGTTTACCGTTATAGAGGTCTGGCGGAACTAGAGCAATACTTTTAGGTCTTAAAAACATGTGTTTGTAGACGGATATACACATGGAAGCCAAAGTGATGTTTTGAAAAGGGTCTATGTATTCGACTGTCTTTGTCATTTGAGGGGTCTTGGGATTCAAAACCCTTACTCTTAGTCATAGACACCACAACATCTCTGAAGAGGTTGCAGGCTTTTCGCAGGATCATAACATCAGCCTAACAATAAGCTTTCAAGTCTGTTTGAAAATGAAACTCCTTTTCACGGTTTTCATCGTACCATTGTAGAAAGCTCTCTTTCTCACCAGGCATCATATACTTAGCCCCATAGCTGTCGGGAGGCGGCATGGGCCCCTCATAATTTTGGTTCGCACAGGTGTTAAAGAAGTGTGGAAAATAACCTTTACATTCTGGAAAACCAAAGGCTTTTGGCAGCTTGCTCAATTTCTTGGGTAGGAAATTCAGGGCGTCTATGAACCTTATTTGTTACAGCTAGTTGTAGTTCGACATCATAACCTGTAAAATCATACATACACGGGAACGCCATTAGAAAAGCAGAGTTTCTGAGACACCGGTGTACAAAATCTACTCAGAACTATAGAACTCTAAATACATATACCTTGCTGAAAGGTCAGTAGGTCTTCATCACTGAGAGTTGTTTCCTAGAGGTCCTGTGGGTTAGATCAAACATGTCTGTTTTAAAACTAGCGCTCATAAACATAGCATTACTACTTGGCACCTTAGAAAACGCAAATACATATTACATAGAGACAATCATCCGTACATAGGACATGTGTAAATCAGCGCCATGGAAAATGTTACATAAGCCAGAGGTGTACAAACTATAGGAACAACCTGTCATCCCTACTGCTAAACACCCTAGTTAAAGTTTGGAGAAGCATAAATTCAAAATTGAAAAACGAACCCCTGTATTTGTAGTTACTTTTTTAATAATTAATCTTGATTCCTACCCACAAGCCCCACCTCATGTACAGCATTAATCTATGCGCATATCAATAGTATGCAGGCCGCAAGATGGTATTTGCCTGCATTTAATAATTCAGCGTTCTGTGTCAGGGGCTTAACTTATAAATTGCAAGTAACAAAAGGATATCTCTCTAAAAAACAGGGATCCAAGCCACAATTACATTATATACACAGTATGGGCTGCGTAGTACACATTTCTTTTCAGCATGCCTATTAAACCTCTGGGCTATTTTATGATCAGTCACCACCACCACTAACAAAACCACATGTCTCTCCAGAATGAACATTAATCACAGGTGGTATCTGGACATTTATTTATTGACTTATTGCCTGGAAATTGCATGAGACAATGAATGCTGTAGCATGTGCTTTCAAAATAAATAAAAGAAATAAATCTTAATCCTGCAGCAGTACCACTATACACAGCATTTGATGTAACTTCATTTTGCATCTGTATACCTCTTTCACAGTCTCATCATTTCAGAACTGCAGCATTTTCAATATTCCATACAACAACCCCATGCTTGTTGCTTATTTATCTTATACATCTAACATTCCTTGCCAAAGTCACCATCCCCGGCTTGGCGTAGGTGTAATGTTACTTGCTGTGTTATATACAGGTTTGAATGGTCAGACGCAGCAAAATAACGGTCGGGCAGCACACTCTGCTAAATCTTAAAATGTGTGCTTACAGCCCCAGGGTCGGCCTTTAGCAGCGTCAGGGAGTTGCCTCATGCTGCCGCCCATCCTCCGTGGTGGAATCCCCACCGCAAGCAGACCCTCACCATTGTGAAGGAAGAACACGCCCTCTCAGTGACATCAGAGGTGTCCCCAGTGATGACATCACGGCGGGGGCGTGTCCTTCCTTCGTTACGGTGAAGGGCTGCTTATGGCACCATTACTGCCCCAGCTTGACCCGCGTGGGGTCCCAGGAATAGCATACAAAGGCCCCCCAGGAATTCCGCTAGGGTTATGCGGACTCCGGGGGCCTTATTTATTGCCTCTGGGGCCTTGAGACTCACAACGGACCATGCCGCACAGCTGGCCCAACCTGCAGCGGCCACCAACCACCCAGAGCAGCGCCCTCGGTAAGCGGGCTCCGGGGGTTTATTTATTAGATATTGGGGCCTCGAGCCCCAGGGCGTACACAACCCAGAGCCCTCCCAGACCGCTGAGGGCTCTGGGGATGCCCCCATAAGTTTGGGCCTTGAGTCCACACCGGACCCTGCCACACGACCCCAGAGCCCCGCAAGGAACAACGCAGGCTCTGGGGTGGTAAAAGCAGCTTTCGGCCTCTGGCCCACACTGGACCCTGCCACACGAGCCCAGGGCCCGCCACCCTTCGCAACATGGTGGAAGGCATCCCGAATACTACAGCATTGCCATCACGGGCCCCGCGGGATACATGGAGCCCCCACAGCCGATCATTCCCCCAGAGCAACGCCCGGAACACCGGGGGCTACACCAGTAAGTTTTGGGCCTCTGCCCCCATTGATTCCTCTCCCTCCACCCCAGAGCCCCGCCCGGATCACCACGGGCTCTGGGGAAGTGTTGTTATTCAAATGGGGCCGGCGACCCTCGCACAGGCCCCATGTCGCACATAGCTTCAGAGCCCTCACGGACCTCAGAGGGCTGTAGGATGGCCTCAGATGATCCACACCGGACCCCGCCGCACACGCACCCAGAGCGCCGCATGGAACACCGCGGGCTCTGGGTGCTGTAGCGACAGCTTTGGCCCTCTGCACACTCTGAAAACTGTCGCCCCCTCCCTTAGCCCCAGAGCAGCGCCCTCGGTAAGTGGGCTCTGGGGCAATAATTTTTAAATGCTTAGGGACTCGATCCCCCCACACCCTGGACAACACTGCATAGGCCACCGACCCCCAAGACCCACCGTGCCCCGAAGCGGCCTCAGGGGCCATAATTTAATATGCTTGGGGACTCAATCCCCACACCGGACAACACCACCCGCGCCCCCAGAGCACCACCCGTTCCACAGGGTGCTCTGGGAGCGGTTAACAGATGCTTCTGGGCAGCGTGCCCCATCCTGAACCCCACCTCCAACGCCGTCCATCCCCACGGGGCAGCAACCCGACCCTTGCCACACACGCCCCCAGAGCTACGCCGGGACCAATGCGTGCTCTGGGTCTACAACAGGAGCTTTGGGCCACTGTGGCCCCATCAATGCCCATTCACCATTGAGCCATAATTCCCCCAGAGAACCCACACTTGTGCAGTGGGTTTTGGGGGGTTACTGGCAACTCCGTTAACACGCTGGATTCCTTTCTTCCAATAACGGAGCACGGACCACAGAGTAATGCAGCAAGGTGTTGTTTATTGCTCACCAATAACCTCTACAGCCATGACGCGTTTCAGCCCTACCTCGGGCCTTGATCACATGACCTTTTGGGGGGTGAGAACACCGGTTTTGGGCCGTTGACCCCACTGATACCCTCCTGCCAGCCGTAACAGACACTAGAGCCCTAGCATGACAGCGTTGGGCTCTGTGGTTCCAACACCATGCCATGGACAACGACCCCCAGACGGACTGTCTGCGCCATAATCAAACCCCCAGCACCTCTGCGCTCCTCATGGCATAGAACCAGCCGTAGAACCTACCACAACAGGATACCCCACAAAGGACACATTGGGGTGAGTACAAAACTGTATTATTTATTCATTTATTTTATTTGTAAATAAAAAAAAAAGTATATTTTGCATGTTCTAACACCCTTAAAGCTGCAGAGCTTCATGTAAAAATGTTTCTATGAGCTACATAATCTTACGGTTACACAACCCTATGTCACCAAAGCCTCTAACATTATTCATATTTAAGTGCAGACCCTCACCGCTCAACACATTATTTAAAACGTTAGGACTGGTACCCTGGGTCACCCCTCAGAACAAGCAACATTATTCACACTAAATACAGTTCCCCTTATGCTAAGCGCCATTTAAAACCTTAAAATTACAACCCCCTAACCCCTCAAGGCATCTAACATTATTCACATTAAGCAGCATACCATAATGCTTTAAGAATTATTTAAAAAAGCATGAATACACTCCCACATTGCGCTAAGTGCCATTTAAAACTACAAGTGTTCACATTAAATGCATTCCACCCCAATACTTTAAATAAACCCTTAAATCCTTAAGACTGCAGCAATGTGCCACCCTCTATTTATTTACCTCTAGTAGAGTACAACATGCAGCATCATTCTGTGCCATGCTTTTCTGCGCCATTCTTCCCTTTAAGTTCCTGTGTTAGACCTGTGCAGCAAACACTCCAAACACGTAGTTCCAAAGGGGTTTTTGAATGTCTGTTTGTGCTAGAGCCCTTAAGTATGCTTTTTATACTTGTCCTGGTATGCTAATTAGAAGCCCCTCACACTTTGTGGAGGGGAAGGCTTAGAACCAGGTATTGGGGGTCTTTGGAGGGGCCCTTTTCTGTGTGTTGCATTGTTTGTTTGGTGCACCCTTATCATTTGACATCTGGCAATCAAGCCTGAACACTGTCGTGAGGAGCTTGGCCCAGGAAATGTGTTTGTAGGTCTTGCTGAGTCAACACAGCCCTGGCTGCTCCCACGTCTTGTCACTTTATAGCTGGGGAAGGTGTTAAAGCTGCTTGAACCCTTCTCGTGGGAAGGCTGGCTCCGGCTGATGTTTGTAGGACTTGATTGATCAACAGTACCCTGCTTGCCGGGGGGTGACATTTTTATAACATGCAATGTGCTATACCATTTGAGTCTCATGGGAAGTTTTGGGACAGTGCTGATGTTTAATTTTTCAGTTCTCAGCCTTGTTCTGCTCAGGCCATGTGTCCCTTTAGCATTTGACATCTGCTAATCGTACCAAGCCCCTGCATGGGATTCTGTCAAGCAGTTTCTAGGTTTTAAGTTTTTTGACTTCTCAGCATTGGCCTGTGTGTAAGGGGATGCCTGATTTATAACAGGACATATGTTATCCTGTTTCATGTTCTCCTGGGAAGTTCGGGACTGGCCCCATGTTAGTTTTTTCCTCTTCTGAGCCTTGCTCTGCTCACGACTGTTGTCAAATTGATAAAGTGACAACTACATGCCAGAGCCATGCCTGGAAAGCTGCCCTTTGGCAGATTTGTTTTCACTTCATGACTTGGGATCCTTACAAGGGTTTCCCACTCTAACATTTTAACAGCTGCAACCCCTTTTGAGGCCTGTCGTGGATAGTTTGCTGCCACCACCTTTGTCAGGGAGGCATTTCAAATTGACATAGCTGCTTCTTAAGAAAGACACTTCTTTTTTAAAAAACTCCTCTGCGCAGCAAACACCAGTGTTAGGCAGCCACGAAGCCTTTAGGGTTGGGGAACTTGGGCTACCTGCTTATTCACAACTCCTCTTGCTGAGACCACATCTGTCACAGCTCTGCAGGCACAGTTTTAAACAGGCCCTTGCATTTCCCTCTTGCACGAAGACAGTTTTGCGCACACATTTAGGGACACATTTTTTACATAACCCTAAATACACTGTTAATACCCTAACACAACCATTAACAAATGGGCGCACTTTGGCACAGCCCCTGTGACACCCCCCCACAGCAGCCCAGTTCCGGGGAGGGCTGTCACTCATACACATACGTCATTTCTATAGCATTTCGGCGCCGTTTATAGGGTGTGGCACCTGTCACTTTTAGTTTGATGAGGAAAGGTATCCCTTTAGACTACTGTGGACTGACTGAAATGATGTACACATCTTACTCTTATTCTGAGTTGTGTTGTTGAAGTTGCATCATTTATCAGCCCCAGTGCTGTATATAACCTTACCTTGTATATAGTACCTGCGCACTTTTTTCACCTATGTCACTATACACTTTCAGTTGCCGTTTTTCGTTGGAGTATCTACTGTGTGAATCATGGGTTTTGTGATATTAGTATAATGACTAAATTGTGACTGTATATATTTTCATTTGTTGTGCATATCTCACTAGCCAAGGGAGGATAGGCTCATCCCTCTCTCAGAGGGAACCACTATTCTTTGTGTATTGATAGTTTTTTCTTAAGCACTATGTAATAGTGCCGAAGAAAACACTGACAAATAACAAGAAATTAAAATCATGCTCTACGCATTTTTTGACTAACAACCCGCAAGAACATTTTATAAATTGCAATGCCAGACTAGATTCTATCTGCACTCATAAGAATCTTTCCTGTTTGACTTCTCAAGTTTTAATCAGAGGAAGCACCAATTTCTTATTGTTCATTCCCATCACGTCAATGGATAATGTCACATGATGCACCACATTTTGGTCTTCTCATTTCTCAGAGAGAGTACCTTTGTATACTCTTGATTTTTCATATAGATTTACTGCCTAGCCTTTCTACTGAATAGCAGGAAACATTTTTATGAAGATAAATGTTTCGTTTTGAGCATAACATTCAGTGTGGACATGACTCTCATAACCAAGGCGACATTAACAATATCGAAGCATGTGCTATGATAGGATCCACTCCTGTTGAAACCATCATTTATTTTAGAGTCATTAGAGAACCATTAGATTAGCGAAAGACTGCAGAACTTCAAATGATTCCTGAGACAGCCTCCCTCATACTTTTCGAACAGAGGAAGACAGTAGTAGGCACTCAAAAGTAAAAAGCAACTGATTCTAGTAATTTCTGCTAATATGGAGCAGGGATTATGATGATTTTTTGGGAGCCGAGAAACCTATACCACTGTGAATTAAAGGCCAACAATTACAACCTATATATTTACCATTGAATTTGAGTTTGCCCTTTATCTGTTCTCTTGTAAATATTATGCTACGAGTGCTGCATATGAATGTGGGTAGGGTACCTCTGATTTTGCTATATCAATGTATTATGCTGTTTACATGCATGTTTTGTTTTTCACTAAAAGGCATTTGGGCTGCATGCCAAAATCAATTTCTGCACCATTATTTGGTGAATTCCTCAGCGGTTAACCTTCTGCACCTGTTGTCAATGAACTATCATAGCAAGCCCTCTAGCGAGTGAAAAGATCACACGGAGGGTGCATGATAACATTGAAAATTACGGCTGATTAAGTAAATCCCTCTTGGATAGCAAACACAACTTCTTATCAAACTGTGATTACTGTTTTAGATCGATATCTTCCGGGCCACCTCGCGCTAAAGAATTCATCACAACAGAGCAATATGAACTTTACAATTCTTTTCTTCAAGCAACAGATAGATATTTGGAGAAACAAGAAAATACAGTATCAAAGACTCAAGGTCAAGTGTGTTGTGAAGCACCTGCTACACCAGCTTGAATGGGGGTGTCCCTGGACAGATTACATTGGATTTTACAGCTATTCTTGACTTTGAACTGTAGCTTTTAGGTTCCAAGTCTGAAGCAGAAGCCAATAAACCACACTGAAGAATGAAGATACCATGATCCAACTGTCTGGTGGGCCTAAGGGTGGCACAGAAAGTAAACAGGATTACAGTGAGAAACGAAATATAAGAGCGGCAAATGGAGTGAGAGAACAAAAGAAGGGAGTAAAGAATGAAACAACTCAAAAAGGAGGGACTGCTGGCTTTTTAGAGGTCCAGCATACGTGCCCCAACAATAGTCAATACAAAAGGGTATGCAGTTCCTAAGTGTTAAAAGGGGACAAGAGGGTTAGGTGGTCAAAGGTTTCAGGGGGTACGGGGAGTTCCTCCTGTTGGAATTAGGGCGCTCACACACACACCAATATGCACAAATCTATCTACATGAAGGTGGTTGTCTGGTGATATGTCCCTGATAAACCAACTTAAACAAACCTACAGTGTAGTACCTGTAAAGGGATGACCAACCCTAATTGGGTCGGTAATTTATAGTATCGACACCCGGCAGGTAAGGCACTTGGAATTTCCTAATGTCGTTTGCTTAGTCGCAACACAGCCAGAGGACCTACCCACTCACTGCCGGGGACCAGGAGGGAGTAGATTTGTGCATATTGGTCCTGATGAATCGCCACTAGATTGTATGACTATTAGGCGAGAAACATGTTGACCATCTGACAGAGCGCCAATCCTGAAACATTACCTCAGAAGTGCGCCACCCAGTTTTTAATTAGGTTGGAAGCCCTATTGATTAAAAGTGTTCTCTCTAGTACTTCAATTTCCTGTTTTAACTTTCTTTGGTTCATTCACCTCCACTCCCTCCATCTACACTTTTAGGCCCCTCACCCGCAGGGCACCATACACCTAATTGGAATAAAAGATCTCCACCAAAGAGCCCCTCATAGGGTGCCTGTCAGGTATTGCAGCGCCGACTTGACAAGTAGCAAGCCCTATGATGAAGCATGACACCCAGCCGGGTGTGTGAGGGCCCTAATTCCAATAGGAGGAACTCCCCGTTCTCCCTGTAACTTTTGACCACCTAACCCTCTTGCCCCCCTTTAACAGTTAGGAACTGCATACCCTTTTCTATTGAGTAAAGAATGAAAGCAAGGAAAGAAAGTTGGAAGGAAAAGAGAAAGCAGGAGACAAAAGAAGGTTGGAAGGAACAAAAGAAAAATGAAAAGAAAAAGAAAAAAGCGTAAATAGAATGAAGGAAGGAAGGGAACTTTCTTTGGGTAAACGGGAACAATCCCTGCAGACCTTCATTGAAAGGGTCGGGATAGCATGATGCACAAACATACATGGCATCAGTCACATAGTTCAAAGTGGGGGATATTCTATTTCTCTGGCTACTGCCTTGCTTTAGATTTAACTGTACTCAGTCATTGCCATAGGCCCACCTCAGATGGTGTTAGGAAATTACTGGAAAATTACTAACGAGGTAGTAAAGGGCTTGTCTTAATTTTCACAATTTGTATGTTACTTTGAATGATTCAAAAACTGGATTTTTATTCTTTCTCATCTTTTTGTAGTTGCCAAGAATTATGCAGAGTGACAGTTTTGGCATAGTAACTGTGTTCAGCATCCTTTTTTTTTAAAATAATTCTTTTTATTGAAGATTTCATAAAACAAACGAAAAGACCACTCATCGCCCCACTTTGCATAGTGGTGGGCCCCATTTCCATATATTACATGCAGAATCCACCTTAAGTGCACATTCCTCATCTACAAATACCCCTGCCCCCAACCCCTCCCCCCAGCCATCCTGCTTTGAGGGTCCATCCCAATTAAGTCTCAGGTCGCTGAAAACCCAATGGTTGCCATATCTGGTCCCACTTCTTAGGGCAACTTGACTCATGCGTCCAAGATTATATAGAGATTCCTATGGAAAAATCCCCCCCCATCTCTGGTAATGCATAACCCCAAGTATGTAAATCCCCCAGCCACTGTGGGAATCGGTCGCCTCAGCGTCCCCAATGGATGCCGCCCAGAAAGAGGGGAGAGGACCGACTTTTCCCAGTAAATATGGAAGCCAGAATATATTCCAAACAAATCAATGAGAACAAGTTGGTCTATGGTCAGCTCAGGGTCCGCTATGTACAATACGACATCTTGTCCATACAATATTATATGCTCCTCCCAGGTGTCAACCCAACTGAGGTACGCACAAAGGGATCACTCCTCACCCAATAAGGAAACAGCTCGAGCTCCAGGGCAATCACCATTGGGGATAGTTGGGACCCCTGCCTAGTCCCATGTTCAAAGAAGGGCTTTGAGAACTTTTCATTCACTTTTACTCTGGCAAGGGGCTATGTATATAGTAGATCCACCCAGTACAAGTACTGCGGACTGAAGTCCATTCATTTCAGTACCTGCCATATGTAAGCCCATTTCAGAGTATTGAATACTTTGTCAGCATACAGTGAAAGGACCACCGTCAATAACCATTCATCCTCAGTATAGGCCATGCAACTAAACAGCCGCCTGAGATTGAGGCGAGTGCTCCTGTCAGGCATGAAGCCAGTCTGATCCAGATGTACAAGGGGTGTGATAACTCGTCGGAATTGCAGGGCTAGAACTTCAGCTAGTATTTTTGTTTCTATGTTAAGGAGTGATTTTGGTCAGTAAGAGCCGCAGACATCCAATTCCTGGCTTTTCTTGGGTACCATGTAAAGTAATGTTGGTTCTGTCGGGTACAGAATTGCTTTACCACTTATTAAATAATAAACAGTGAAGAGAAAATTACTCCAACACTTAATCAATGGAAAAGAGAGAAAAAAAACATGAAAAACACACCAGTCATGAATAAATCATAAGAATGTATTAAACTCAATCACTTTTTACTTTTTAAATTTTTTGTATAGAAATGACGTAGTCAGGCTGTAGAGGTAAGACCCGCATGCCTCGCGCTTTGCTCAATCTTTCAATCCGCTGCTGCCTTCATACGGCTTTTTGATCATTTCTGCATGTTAAGCACTCCCTTCAGCGGGCTATTTCCCGAGCAAGGGCCTCCGCCCAGAGGGCCTGCAGTCAGCTGCCGCAAATGCAGTCTGACACGCTGGCCGCGTGCACCTTTTAACAATTATCTTTCAGCTGCACTTATCCGTTGCTATCATATCTGCATGACATGGGTCCATCTACATTCCTTGAAGTTTAGGGAAGAAACCAAGTCGCCGCCCCTTGAATGTTGCAGGACTTTTTCCAGGACCCACCATCTTAAGTCTTCCGCTTGGTGCTTCATGTCTACAAAGTGTTCCACCAAGGGTGCTCCCTGTGTCTTGCATCGCAATCTGCTGCAGTGCTGTAAGATTCTGCTCTTGATTTTCTGTGTGGTTTGTCCGATGTAGAGTTTGTCACAGGGACACTTGATAGCATAGATGACGTTGGCGCTGTTACAGTTGGTATGGTGTAGGAGTTGAAATGTTCGTCCTTGATGGGTGAAAGTGGCTCCCTCAACCGTAAGTTTACAGGCTTTGCATTTACTGCATTTGAAATGACCTGTGAGTGCTGGTAGTTGTAGTTGGGTCCTGATGTCAGGTTGGGGAGGTGGTGCCAGATATGCGCTGATGATGTAATCTCGTACGTTTTTTGCTCTTTTAAAGGCAAAGACAGGGTCAGCTACTGTGGTGATTTCCGAAGCGACGAGGTTCCAGTATTTTTTGATGATTTTCTCAATCTCCTGGCTTCTTGTGTTTAATGTGGTCACACAGACAAGTTTCTCTTCAGTGTCCGTTTTTAGGTCTCGCCTAGCGTTGCAGCGCGCATGCGCTCCTCGCTCTGGTGAGATATATTGTAGATGAGGATTTTTCAGAAGGGGACTTGAAGCCCCGCCCCTCATTTTCATTGGCTGGCATCACCGTTTATGCTAAACTGTCGCCTGCCATTGGAAATGAGGTTTTTTTGTTGCCGCCCTTTCCCCTTTTCGCCCGGCCCATCCGGACAGGATCGTCTGCCTTTCGGCTGTCGTAAAGCAATTTCTTATCTTTAGGAGGCGTAGTACACGCCTCCTAAAGATAAGAAATTGCTTCATGTTTCCAACAGCTTGTTTTTCTCCTGAAGTGGCTCTGCGGGTCACGTGACAGGCTGGCTGATGGGAAGTCAGCGGATATATTTAGTTTCAGAGGCCTGGCACTGCTCGTATAAACAGTCCAGCGGGGTCACTGCGAGGTCAGACGATGCTTCACACTGTTTGCACAGCCTCCGGTGCAGTGCAAATACTAAAGTAACCGAGCAACAGCAAAAAAAATGCCCCCCCCACCCCCGGAGCAATATATAACAAAATCGGCACGACAGTTTCGGTATTTCCTAATCGCGTGCAAAATGTCTCCCTCTAGGGCATAACAAATCAAAACAATTGTCAGAGAGAAAACCACCTCTCACTGAAAGGTAAGCGCCCATCATATTCGAGCAGCCTGTATACCAGCCCAAGTTAGTGTAGTATTTGCTTGTTCACATCTTTAAAATTCTTGTTAATAAGGTTATTAGATAAGGTCCAATAGAAAAATCCAAAAGGGAATATTATGCTCCATCCAACCAGATGTACAATTTTAAGCCAATCACAGGCGGGTTTACAGACGCACACTTCCGGCTAATGATGCATTCCAACAGTAGGTGCCGAGAGCTAGGGAATGGGAGAGAGGCTGCACAGACAGTTCAGCGCCTGCTGTCACATCCTGGGTGCTGTCTGGATGTGGGAGGCGGCGGGTGTAGCTCCGGGTACGGTTCCATCAAGGCAGCCACAGACGTACATCTTGGGGGAGATTTTGAAAGTGAAGTTCAGCAATTTGTTGGAACTCCGATGGCAAAACCATTGTCCACAGCAGCCGCAAAGTTTCGCAGAACTTTCACTAGCTGATAAAACTTGTACAGACCTGACGCTGGGGACCCCTGGATGCACTTTGGCTTTGTAAGCCGCGGGAGGTGGTCTCTGTGAGGGGCAGAGTGCGTGCTGCTTCCCGGCTCTGCCCGCTCGGACTCCGCCGGGATGACTCGGACCCTCGCTGCCGCCGATTCTTCTGTTCTTTCCTGGGCTCGCCTTCCTTCTGACCCTGCTCGGGCCCTGCGTCTCCTTCAATCTGGCCACAGACCGGCCCACCGTGTACTCTGGGAACGCGGGCAGTTACTTTGGGTTCACCGTGGATTTCTATACCCCGGATCCTGCATCGTGAGTACAGCCGGTTCTGTTCATGAAGTTGTTGTGTGATGTATTGTGCTGTGAAGTGTGTTGGATAAAGTGTAGCGCTGTGTTTCAGATGTTAGTTGTGAGTATGTATATCCTGCGTATATTGTGATGGAGGGAGCTGCCTGTATGTGTGTGTTAGTCTCACTGGAATATCGACAAATGAAGCTATAATTGTGTTCAGGACATGTTGCCAGCGCCGCTGTGTACATGAAAGCTTGTAACAGCAGCAGCGTTATGAGTGAGGGGTTTAAAGGGACAAGGAAGAGGTCGGAAATGTATCACTGAGTGCAAACATCGTGCCGGAGAGCCGAAGGGCGTGTGAACTGGCGGACATCCAGACGTGGGTGTGGGGCTCTCAGCCAAACACGGAGCCAAGCACGGAGTGTGGGGTTAAGAGAAGAGGGGAATTCCACCCCTCCCGCAAGCTGTTCCCTGAAACCAGACTTTTTCAACATCCTTCCCGATAGCATAGTCGTCACTTATATATTATGGGCGATGGAGCTGAGCTCCAAAGACTCCGGCACCCCAGAATGCCCAGTGGAGCATTGTCATGTTATTGTTAATATCTGCAAAGTTGAGTTCTTCATTTCAGTTTCATTGTATAATTATACACTGTAACCAAAACAATGTATTTGATAATAAACATGTTGCTGTTTTCAGGACTGGCATTAGCCAAGACCTTTTTCATTACATGAAAATTATATATAATATAAAGGTTGTTGTGCCAGTCAGTTTTCTTCCCCCACTACAGCAGACAATATGGGGCAAGGGGTCAGCCCAAGTTTGACTATCGTCACTGTGGGTGAAGCAGTCAGTTCTTTCACGTTGACACATCCACACACAAAGCAGCTCCCAATCAGTGCCAGGGACTACGATGGCAATGTGTGCTTGTTGTGACCAAAAACTAGTTTTGCTTTTAGCCAGTGTTTTTTCTGCTCACAGCTGCATGTACACACCTCACTCTTTTTTTTTCGTTTTTTTTTTTTTTACTTTAATGAGCACGGCGCCGTCTTCATGGACACCGCGCTATGCAATGCAATAGGTGTTGCTTTTGGTATTGTAAATAACAATGGCTTTTAATTTTTTAAAAGGCATTGTCATTTACAATGCCAATAGCTCCAAAATTCGCAGTTGCGAGACCTATTGCATTGTAAATGCTTGTTGTTCATACTTCTAGCAAGGTTTCCCTTGGGCAATACCAAGCTCGCTTCCGTGCGCGCTTCAACAGGCCTTTGGGATACCCCCTTTCCCTCAATCGTGCAATCAGGATGTCGGTTTCCTTGAAGAAGTCTGCTCTTCATGAACAGTTCCTCCTGAGCCTGAGAAATTGCCCGTAGGGTAGATTGTCCCGGAGGCTCCTTGGGTGATGTGAAGAGTACTTCAGCAGGGTGTTGCGCTCCGTCGCTTTTCTATATAGGGTAGTGTAGATCAATCCTTCTTCTACCTTGAGGTAGAGGTCTAGGAAGCAGATAGATTCCTGTCATGATTCATTGTAAATTGGATATCAGGTGATCTTCCATTGAGCCATACGCAGAAGTCCATCAGGTTTTGTTCTGTTCCTTTCCATACCATTATGACATCGTCAATATACCGCTTCCAAAGCGTGATGTTATCTATGAAAGGGTTATTCATGTTGTATAGATGCTTATCTTCATACTGATCCATGTATAGGTTAGCTAGACTTGGTGCAAATCCGGCTCCCATGGCTACTCGTTTGCATTGGAAGTAGAAGGTTTTTTGAAACATGAAGAAATTTCTCATCATGGCAATCTCTAGTAAACTTATCAGGAAATTGGTGGGTATCCAATGTGGAGTCATTCTCCGATCAAGCACCTCACGTATGCATTCGATTGCCTGGTTCTGGGGAATGCTGGTATACAGCGAAGCTACATCCAAGGTGACTAAGAACTGCGTGGATGTGTCAAAAGATTGGTTCTCCACAATATGGATAATGTGCATAGTATCGCGCACATAAGATCTGGTTTCTGACACCCAGCGTTGTAAAAAATAGTCAATACATTGATTGAGAGGTTCTAGGATGGAGCCACATCCAGATATAATGGGTCTTCCTGGTGGATTGGTCAAGCTCTTATGGACTTTGGGAAGAGTGTAAATCGTTGGAGTTCTGGGGTGCTTCTTGTTGAGGAAGTTGTACTCAGGCTCACTCAGGTAGCCTTCTTCCAAACCGTTTAGGATGAGTTGATGTATCAATACTTGTGTTTCATTGGTGGGATCTTTACTGAGTTTGGTATAACTGTCCTGGCAATCCAGTTGTCATTGTATTTCGGCAACGTAGTCTGTGTTCTGTACTACCACTGTGCCCCCCCTTGTCTGCAGCTTTGATGACAATCGCCGGGTTGGTTTTTAAAGCTTGCTTCTCTTCCTTGGTTATATTAGGGCTAATATACTTGCTATTGTCCCAAAGAGACATGACCTCTGTCAAAACGATCTGTTCAAATGCAAGTATTTTCTGGCTCATCAGGTTTGCTGTAGGCGTGAAAGTAGAAGGTGGTTTGAAGCCAGTGGCAGTCGGGTGTCTGACAGTTGGTTCGTTGTTCCGAAAATAGTATTTCAGTCTAATTTTTCGAAAGAATTGCTGTAGCTCCAGCTTGGTGTTGAAGGAGTCGGGAGGTGTTGTAGGTATGAAGGAAAGGTCTTTCGCCAAAACAGAACTTTCAGCCATGGACAAAAGAGGATTGGAAAGGTTGATGATGGGGTTGGATTGGTCCAAATTGGGATCACGGGGGGTCATGTCATCAGTAGGCAGTTGACCTATGTGTTGTTCAGCCCCACTGTCCAGTTGTTCGAGTATGGGGTTCACTTCTTCATCAGTAGGCAATTGACTTGTGTGTCGTTCAGCCCCACTGTCCAGTTGTTCGATTATGCGGCTCACTTCTTCAGTCCCATTCAGACTGGCATTAACGGTTTCAGCTTGATGGTCAGGTAGGTGATTCACCGTCGAAGTTTGGGCGTCAATGGGGAGGGTTGTTCTACCGTCTGTAAGCCTGCCATCTTGTTTGGATCTCCCCGTGGCTCTCCTGGGGGTAGAAGTTGACCCTGTTGTTGCCCCTCTGTGTGTTGCCACCCCTGTTCCATCTCTTTGGCCTGTCCCATCCAGCTTCTTGGTTCTGGCCTCTGTTGAGTGGCCATGGTCGGTCCTCTAAAAAAGAAGAGGAAGAAGTAGAGGGAGGTCCACTAAATGTGTCTTGGTATCTTTGACCAGCACAATCGTTGCTACCCGCAAATGGTATGGCAATATGCCCTTGGTGCGTGCGCCCTTGAACATTGCAAGGAGAGGAGTCATCAGTTTGCTGGCAATACCCTTATAGATTTCTGCTGGGAATCCATTGGGCCCGTCAGTCTTGCCAGATTGCAGCTCTTTAATGGCCTCACTAACTTACTGCTTAGTCAAGGAAGCATCAAGCTCTGACCCGTCCGGTTAGGACAACTGGAGCACCTGTATGTATTTTAGGAAATCCCTGGTTTCCGCTGTCCCCTGGTCTGTCATGGAGCCGAAAAGGTTTCTTTAATATTCTGAGAAAGTTTCAGCAATCTCTGGGCCAGATTTATCAAGGGCTAGCATTGCCCTTGTGTCACGCAAAGTGATGCAAAGGCAATGCAAGCCTGTAAGTGAGATTTACTATGCCACACAGTGCCACCTTGCGTGGCTCTGCGTGGCATAGTAACTCTGGACTAACTCAAGGCAGAGCAAGTCCCTGCCTTGCGTTACTGTGCCCTGGGAAGATGTTCCATGGGTGCAGCGTGAGTGTTGCACGCATCCACCCATGGTTTTTGGCGCATCCTATCTTTACAAACACTAGTGAGTCTGGGAATGTGTCAAAATAGTACTCTATCCCAGAGTAGGCATACCAAAGAGAAATAAGTTTATTTTTACTTGCTTTCTCCTCTTTCTAGGAGTGCTGCATTTTGCAGCACACATAGAAAGAGGAAAAAGCCTCAGAGGATTGCTTTTGTGCAGGAAGTTGTCCCTTAATGCACAAAACAATCCTGGTTGTAAGGCAGGCACCCTTGTACCACGATGCAAGGGTGCCTGCGTTGGTGCATGGCAGCCACAAGTGTGACAGCACAGAGGGAGAGCAGGAGTACGCCATATCTTAGGAGATGCAGCGCAGTAAGTTATCTTACTGCATTGCGCCAAATAGTAAATCTGTCCCTCAGTGTTTACTGACACTGAGGTTCCATTTGCCCCTTTGAGGCATACCACCTAGCAGAAATCCCTCTCACATCTACTCAGCCATGCCAACATCTTGCCAGCCTTATCTCGGACTTTGTAAAGGCGTTTCTGCAAGGCCAAATGCTGGGTCCAAGCCTTATCATGTAATAGGTCTTTTAATTCCTGGTGCTTTAAGCAGAGGACATGCTCTCTATCCTCTTCTTGGGTGGAGGAATACCGCTGTTCCAGTCAGAGAATGTGTGCCTCAATTTGCACTGCTGCCGTCAGGTGCTCACTACGCATAACCACTGTCAAAGAGATAGCCTAGCCCCTGATAACTGTCTTGTAGACCTCCCAAAGGGACATGGCCGAAGCAACCACGTCCCAGTTTTCCAGTAAACAGCTCACCATATTGTCCCTGAGCTGTGCCGTCACCTTTCTATTTTCAGGATTCAAGGATCCAGCTGCAAGGGGTTGCAGTCCTGTGGCACCCCTCCCACCCAGAAAGTCCACCCATAGAGGGGAGTGGTCAGATATCACCTTAACCATATATCTGGCATTATAGAACTGGGAGCTAGAGTGTCCATGGGTGAAGCAGTGATCTATGTGGAAGAAACTTTGATGGGCTCCCAAATAAAGAGAGTACTATTGGTCAGTGGGATGTTGCAGTCACCATATCTCTACCAACTCCACAGCTGCTAAAAAGGTTGCCAGGCTAGTACCCCCCTACTCCCCATCATGGTGAGATTTGTCTAGTGCGGTCGATAGTGGCAGGTTTAGGCCCTCGGCCATTACCAGTGTCCCTTCGGGAAGGCAGAGCAACTGTGTCTCAATCCTTCTAAAGTTGGGCCCTGAAGGAGGGCCGGCAGATAGACGGTTAAGTTGTTTGTTATTTCAAGTGCCAGTCACTGTCAGAAACTTGCCCTTGGGGTCTACCCAGGTCTTGTCCTCCACAAAGGGAACCGTTTTTTTGATTATGTTAGCCACTCCCCTTGAGTCAAATGTAAAACCTGCATGAGCTAATATCTTGAAGCTCCCTCTATTAAGAACTTTGTAGGAGGTCCCTTAATGGTGCCTCTCCTGAAAGAGTAACACATCTGGCCCATGCCTTTTTAAATAACTCAGGACCACTTCCCTCTTGATCTCGTTTCCCAGCCCATTACGGTTCCATGTCAAATTGCCTAGTGTCTGTTGTACAAGTGGTGGTATATGTGATTTCTGCATATATCTAAGTGTGAAATGGCTGCAGAACAGCCTTTGTGCTACACCACACTAACTGCTGTATAATTCCATGTGCATACCTTCTGTGTGGTCTGAAATGTAACTTCAAACACCCACTATGAACTCACCAACCTACTCTCCCCCCAGTCGCACTGCGGGCTTGAAACTGCCTGCCCCCAATTTGCAGGAAGCCGGGAACCCTCCCCAACTGAAAACCATAACAACCCAGGACCGTGACCACATAGATGCTCTCAGTGCCAGATACCCAGTTCAAGTAATTTATTGTGAGACAGGAGACTTCTCTGCCCTAGGGCAGAGCTCAGCTGAAATGATGCTCCAGGCACCAGTGCTGGATCTGTGCCGCTTCCTAATGGGGACTTGTGGGGCAGATGACCTTAGGGAAGTCTGCCCCCGGGGGATTTTGGGGAATGGGAGCAGTCGGGCGACTGCTCGGGGTTTGGGCTAGGTTTGGGCTACATATGTAGCCCAACAGGTATAAAGTCGGGCATTTTGTAGTGCCAGCCACCATTTTATGGCAACATGGTGGCTGGCACTTAGGGAGCGACATTTCATTAGAGTAGGGTACTTATGTGTTGGGATCCTGTCGTGATGGAATTGTCCCGCAACAAGATGGTGGCACAGGCCATGGCGTTGCTGTCGGCGGCGGGTCGTTTGGACCTGCTGGCAGAGGGTCCTTCGGGGCGCGCAGGCCGCCCGGTGAGGAAGGCATCAGAGGGGGTGGCGGCGGCGGTGTACGCCGCCGCGCCAGTCCCCAGAGCGTCTTTGTGGTCAGGTGAGCAAGCGGGGATGCTCCCGACGTCGGAAAGCGGCCCCGGTGCTGGGCGAGGGTGCAGGGGGCAGGAGAAGGCCCACACATGCATCCGGGGGTGGGAGTGAGGAGTGCGCGGTGCACGCGCCTGCTGGGCAGGCACGTGGGGCCTCCGCTATGCAGCACGAGGCCCAACACATTGTGAGGAGGGGCGGGGCAGCTGATCGGGAGCATGCAGTCCCAAAGGGAGGGAGGGGGAAGAGTGAAGAGATGCCAGCAGCTCGGAGAAAGCTGCCGGCGGCACAGGAGTGCGCACGTTCCCTTGGAGACCCCAGGGGGGATGGGGAGGCATCGTCGCTGGTTGCGGAAAGGCCCCAGGGAGGGGGGACTCTGTGCTAAGAGGGGAGGCCTTAAATGATGGGGAGGGCGAAAGAAAGGGGGATTTCAAGGGAGCATTTGAGAAATGGTTGAGGGGATCTGAGGAGCTCCAGGTCCTGGGCAAGGGGAGGGGCAGCGGGGTGGAGGGTGCAGGGGCCCCCAGCGCAGGTGGGAGGGGTGTGAATGTGATTGACTGGGATAGTGGTTCTTGGCTGGAAAGAGCCCCAGCGGGAGTCCAGGCATTTTGGCGAGGGAGGGAGCAGGAAAGGGGGGGGAGGGGCCCAGGAGTCAAAAGGGGTTAAAAGGGCGGGGTCAGGGGGTTATGGGTGAGTCCAGGAGGTCCCCCTGCAAGGGTTTCACTTTGCGTTGGCAGCAGCAGACCTGAGCTGGAGCGAGGAGGAGGGGGGAGGAGCTGGGGTGGGCCAACCAGGAGACCTTCACGTCTTGTGCACGGGGAGCAGAAAGTGGGTTGGGGGTTAGGCCCCCGTTGAGGGTATATGGACGGTCAGGCCGCGGGGGGCAGGGCTGGTTGATGCAGCGGGCGTTGAGAGGTACAATTGGGAAGGGGCGGGCCCGGGTCAGGAGCAGCTCCAGGAGGAGGTGGAAGGGGTACAGTTGTGGGAGTGTGCCAGCACACCGGGCCTTCCTTGTCACTTGCAGGTGGACTCGGGAGTGGGCGGTCCAGACTCGGACAAGTTTCGTACAGCTCAGGGGCCCGAGGGGAAGCGAAGGCTCGGCCCCGTGCGGCTAGCTGGAGGACGTCGTGAGACCAGACACAGGCGGTACAAGAAGAGTCTACCGAGGGTGCTGCGGGCACATTGCAGGAGCCGGGAGCGCTCAAGGTCAAGCGAATAAGCTTAAAAGGTGCAGGTCTTGTTCCGCAGACAGGCTGGGAGGGCAGTACTCGGACCCTCAAGGGCGTTGGTCCGGGGTGCCGGACATCCATGTGTTGGATTTTGAAGAGGAAAGTCTTGAGGAGGGCGAATTACAGGATGAGGATGAAATGCACATTATAGAGGCCACACCAGGCGGGTCTGGGGGTGCTTCTAATCCCTCTGGTGCTAGTTTTTCGCAGGCAACAGGTTCCGGGCACGCTCAAGACCGCGGGGATGGAGCACAGCCAAGACGTGAGCTGGCGAGGCAGCGGGCCCCTCCGCGGGCACCAACTATGGCATCAGGTAAGACACCCAGAGCGGCGTGCTACCCCGTGATGGTGTTAGTTGGGGTGGAGGCTAAGGCGCAGCAGGGGGCGAATGAGGCCCGCTTGAGCAAAGACCGCTACGTGTCAGATGCAGGCGTAGGCACACATGACTACACATGGGTCAAAGGGGGTGGGGATGCAGGGACAGCTGGGCCAGCTCCCTCTGGGAAGATGGAGGGCGCAGACAAGGGTAAAGCGGCGTCCGGACCTACTTGGAAGGTAAGCAGCGAGGTTGCAGGGGGGGGCCTCGCAGGCAGGCAAGACAGACGAGGGTGAAAAGTCAGGGAAACTCGAAAGCAAGGAGGTGAAATTCAAGAAACTCCCGTACATGGGAACCTCAAAACCTTTGGGGGAGCATCTTATGGCGTCCACCAAAGAGAAGATATGGAAAGATGAGTACAAAGAAATTATGAAGCTGCTGCACAGGGAGTTACGGTCTAAGGAGGGCTCTAAAGAAGAAGAGGTGAAATTATCCAAGCGGCCCAGGGTTCCAGTCACCATAGAAAACTGGACGGCCGCTTTCCTTATATATGCTAGTGTATATTGCGAAAAGTACCCTGAGAGTTCTGTCGCATTGTTTAAATATATGGATGTGATTCCGAAGGTGCATCTCAATTACGGTGGGTATGCCTGGGTACAGTACGACGAGGAGTTTAGAGCCCGCATGGCTTGTGACGCAGAGGCGCAATGGGGCAAGTTAGATATGGACCTCTGGCAACACACAATGGACCCGGCCATATTTGGCAAAACCATTTTTACTGCAAGCGGCTTACCCATAGTTTACCAGCCCTTTCAAGGGCGTCCCACCGGGGGAGGGGTGGGGGAAGCAGGGAGAGGCCAGAACAATGGTGTTGGCACATGCTGGGACTTCAATAAAGGCAGTTGCACCAGGGTATACTGCAAATTCCGGCACGAGTGCTCCAGGTGTTCGGTCAACTGTCTCGGGGTGGGGTGGTGGACAGACTGCCACATGGCAGAGGTCTCAGCAGGGTTACGGGGGGGCAACAGGGACAGGAAGGGGGCTTCAGGACGGGCAAAGGGGGGCAAGGTCCTGCGGGAAAAGGCTTGTACGCCCATTAGACTCGACAGGTTGGCTTTTTGACTCTCGACATATGACAGACATGAAGATGCGCGGGTATTGCTGCAGGGGTTCACTTGGGGCTTCAGGCTGGGGTACCAGGGCCCACGGGTGCATCGATGTGCAGACAACTTAAAGTCAGCACACACAAGCAGTCAGTGAGGGACAAGCTGGAGAAAGCTTCAGGAGGGTAGGATAGCAGGCCCCTATGACGATTGGCCGATGGAGGCCCTGATTGTGTCCCCCATTGGCGTGGTGCCAAAAACGGAGCCGGGGCAGTTTCGGTTAATCCAGCATCTGTCATGGCCGGAGGGCCAGTCGGTTAATTACTTTATTCCTGAGGAACAGGTATCAGTCACGTACTCTACGGTGGACGTGGCCTTAGCTTTGGTCGAGAAAGTGGGACGGGGGCACTAATGGCGAAGAGCGACATTAAGTCGGCCTTCTGTCTGTTGCCGGTACACCCCGCCGACTTTCAATTGCTAGGAATGCAATTTGAAGGAAAGTGGTACGTGGATAAGGCACTACCCATGGGCTGCTCCATATCCTGTGCTCTGTTTGAATGTTTCAGCACTTTCCTGCAATGGCTGTTCACTAACACCACTGGTAACGTCAACGCGACACACTACTTGGATGACTTTTTCTTTGTGGGGAGTCCCGCGAGTGCGTCCTGTCAGGAAGCTCTGACATGGTTCCAGGAATTGTATGTAATGTAATGTAAATAGGTACTTATAAAGCGCGCGGCTACTCCACAGAGTGTCCCGGCGCTGAAAGACCTTGAGACAGACAGTTGGCACTATAACAGGATGGGGCAAGGGCAGAAAGCTATTGCTGGAATAGCCAGGTTTTTAGCTGATTCCTGAAGGTAAGAAGATCCTGCACCCGCCTGAGAGACAATGGCAGACAATTCCATAGGCGGGAGGCCGGCACTTGAACGGAGCGACCCTCTAGACGGGAGCGGGAAAACTTAGGAATGGTCATCAGAAGCTGCAATGAAGACCACAGGGCCCGTTGCGGTACATAGTGCTGAATCCTTTTCCTAATATAGAAAGCACCCGTGTCATAGAGAGCCCTAAAAGCCAAGACCAGAGCTTTAAATTGGATCCTCTTCCGGACCGGCAGCCAGTGCAGGGACTTCAAATGGGGAGACATTAGCGCTCTGGGTCCCACCATGAGAATAGCTCTGGCTGCCGCATTCTGGACCACCTGCAGGCGGCTTATTAAATAATCCGGAAGAACCAGGTACAGGGCGTTGACGTAGTCCAGCCTAGATACAATCAGGGCCTGGACTACAGTCTTCCTGTGTGAGACCGGCAGCAGGGAGAGGAAATTTAAAAAAAATTTAGTTGCCCAAAACAGGTGCCGGCTACTGTTTGGATCTGAGCCTTCATGGACAACTCAGCATCTAGCTTGACCCCTAAGTTCTTCACAGTGCTTACTGATGTTGCAGGGGGGGACATATCCTGAGGCCACCACTGGCGCCACGCTCCGCATGGTGCGGGACCAAAGAAAATGATCTCAGATTTCTCCGGGTTGCACTTTAATTGGTTCCGTCTTAGCCAGGAAAACACCTCCGTCAAGCAGACGTTAATCTCTCCACCTCTAAAATCGGCGCCCTTGTCACAAGTGAACAGCAATTGCGTATCATCTGCGTATGATACTATTTTAGCGCCGTGTTCCTCAGCAATGAGCGCAAGGCGAGCCATAGAAACATTAAAAAGTGTCAGGCTCAGGATTGAGCCCTGTGGAACCCCTACCTCCATAGGGGGGTTGAGAGCCGCAAAGGGAGGGGACCAGTTCCTTTACTGTTGGTCTCTTAGAAAGGAGGAAAACCACTTGAATACCGTGCCGCCAATGCCGCACTCGTGGAGTCTCTGCAAGAGCCGGTCATGGGGCACGGTATCAAAGGCCGCGGAGAGGTCCAACAGTACCAACACCGCTTTTCCCCCTTTATCTAATGTCTCTTTGATAGCTTCCGAGACTTCCAATAGGATTATTTCTGTACTGAAATTAGCTCTGAAGCCCAACTGACTATGATGGAGCACATGGTTGGCTTCCACATATTCCGTGGTGACAAAATTCACATATTTTTCCAAAACTTTGGAAAAGAAGGGTAGCAATGATATCGGCCTATAATTAGAGGCCACCAAGGGGTCCGCCTAAGGTTTCTTTAATAGCGGGAGAATTTTTGCATTTTTCCAGCTATCTGGCATCCGCCCCTCTTGCAGAGAGGAATTTAAAATCAAGTTGACGGCTGGATTAATACTCCCAGCAATAGATGACAATACTTTGGCTAGGCATGGGTCCGAAGGTGATCCGGACTTAAGAGATTTCATTATCTCCAGAGACTTTTCCAGAGGAAAAAAAGGAAACTGCGTGAGGGAAGGACCTGTCATATGGATGGCGGGGGGTGGAGGCCCTGAAATTTCTTCCTTCGCTTGGAGCGGAACCTCAAAGGAATCTTGGATAATTTTGATTTTATCATAAAAGTAACACGCCAAATGGTTGGTCCATTCGCTGGTAGGGGTAAATGGACAGTCCACTGCACTAGTGGATGAGAAATCTTTTACAATTTTGAAGATTTCTTTACTTTTGTTCCTAGCTAGCTCAATTTTGGAAGAAAAAAAATGTTTCTTTTCCTCGCGGATTTTACTGTAGTGGACTTTCAGGGCCTGTTTGTAGATAGTTTTGTCCTCGGGATTGAAATTATTCCGCCACGCTCTCTGCAGGCGTTTACAGGCACTTTTACTCTTTCTAAGGGCTTCAGTAAACCAAGGGGCAGAGGCTCCGCTGGTTATTACGGCGTGAGTAGTGGGGGGGGGGCTAGCTCCAAAGAGCAGAGCAGTAGCCAGTTCTTGAGAGAGAGCATGTCACACTCGAGATTGCCACTGTAAGGGATCGGGTGTTGCCTGAGCGCACCACTCATCGCTTCAGGGGTGATCTGGTAAAATGATCTAAAACTGCTAGGGCGGGGCTTGCTGTACGATTGAGGGCCGCATGAATCCTTGCAGACTCTGAAACCAAGGAGAAAGTGGTCAGACCACACTATCGGGAGGGCGTATCCATTTCTATCTTGGCATTAGAGAAAATCTGATCCAAAATGTGCCCCTTGTCATGGGTGGGAAGGTGGACATAGGGGACCAAGTTAAAAATATCTAAAGAATCACGCAGCCTAGTAGGCTCCTGTTCCGCTGATTTGTCCATGTGAATATTAAAATCCCCTAGCTCCAAGCAATGTTTGTATTTAGCAGCAATAGGAGAAATGGCGTGACTAATGGACTCTATGAATTTTCCGGCCGGGCCGGGAGGCCTATAAATTAGTACGCCCGCAACAGATTGATGGGGAGACAACAAAAAGAAAGCCGAGGCCCAAGGCCCCATCTACCTCCACAGTGGGTAGTATGGAGCAGGAAAACGTTTTAAAAAAAATTATAGCTGATGGGGGACTTGGGTGTGCCCTTGGCCCCCGAGAAAACAGTGGGGCCTGCAACGGTGATTTCGTTCCTGGGGATTGAAATTGACTCTGTGGCTGAGGAGGCCAGGCTGCCCGAGGATAAAAAATGGGCCATGCCACTATTGCTAAGTACCATGCTGGGGAAAAGGAAAGTGACTGTCAAGGAGGTGCAGGTTCTTTTTGGGCACTTGAATTTCGCATGCAGGGTGGTCAGAGCAGGAAGAACCTTTTGTAGGAGGCTGGGCCTGGCCCTGGCAGGGATGCCTCTACCTCATCACCATGTCCGCTTGGCGGCAGGGGTGAGGGACGATTTGAGGATGTGGGGAGTCTTCTTGGAGTTTTTTTATGGGATTCCTCTGGCGGCAATGACAGACTTCGAATGGGACGCGCAAATCTTCTCGGACGCGTCAGGGGCATCGGGTTTGGCCTGTATTGGCAGGAACATTGGTGCGCGGAAGAGTGGCCACAGGCTTGGAAGCACGGAGGCCGCAGTATCGCCTTTTTGGAGCTATTTTCGCTGCTGGTGGCGCCGGCGCTCTGGGGAGAACAGTTCCAGCATAAGAAAGTGCTTTTTCGGGTAGACAATATGTCAGTCGTTCAGGTCCTCAACAGGCAGTCCGCAAGAGACACACAGGTGTTGAAGTTGTTGAGGGCGTTTGTTTTGCAATGCTTTCAGCTTGATGTGTTGTTTAGAGCTCGACACGTGCCAGGGGTGGACAATGACATCGCAGATGCTTTGTCTCGTTCACAGTGGAAGATGTTCCATGGACTGGCCACGGACACAGACAGTATCAGGACCAGAATGCTGCAGCAGTTATGGTCGGTCGGAGAGTCAGGATGCTTCAACTGGTAGCAGGGTCGCTAGCTGGGTCTACCAGGACACAATATTCGCACACGTGGGCTGACTTTCTAGCAGGGAGGGCGCGTCGTAGGTCGGAGGACTGGGCCAGAGTAGAGGATGTAGTGCAATTCATATTGAGTTTGACGGAGAAAGGTCAGTCGAGGGTGTCGATTTCGGGGAAACTAGCAGCCATCGTCTTTATGGGCAAGTTGTACTGGGGATACGCTCCATCGGCAGGGGAACTGGGTAGAAGACTTTTGGAGGGTTGGGCGAGGGAACAGGGTAGGTCGGGGGAAGCGTAAACCGCTGATGCTGGACATTTTGGGCAGAATCCTGGCGGAGCTACCGGGCATTTGTAGTTCTGATGAGAAGGTGGTACTTTTTTCCGTGCTGATGTCGTGGATGTATTTAGGCGCATTTTGGGTATTTGAGCTTCTGGGTTTGCTTCTATGGGGAGAGGTTGCTGAATCTACAACAGGACTATGGGTTTGGTTGTATAAATCGAAAACTGACCCGCGGGATTGTGGGCAGAGCGTTCTTTTGCTGGCTTACCCAGGGGCGGCTTTCTGCCCGGTGAGACGGGGTGGAATCTGGAAACAGTGTTCTGCCCCGGGGGGCGGGTTAGTGTTTCAGCATCAAAACGGGAGACCAGTAACCTCCTTTCAGTTGTTGGCAATCTTGCGCAAAGCGTTATCCCGGGTAGGGCTGGACGTAGGGGGTTTTGGCACGCATTCCTTCCGGATTGGTTTGGCCACAGAAGCGGGTAGACTGGGGTGGAGCAGCGCTAGAATTATGGCTCTGGGGCGCTGGTCATCCAATTGTTTCCGGCATTACGTGTGCGCAGCGAATGAGTGTTGATGGGTACTGGGGAGGTTGCCATCTTGTGTTTTTGTTTTTCAGGTTATGTTCCGGGCCCGTTGGAGTCTGGCATGCACATATGGATTGTAGGACACTCCTTTGTGAAATGGGCTGAGCGTCAGGCCAAGTCCGGCATTCATGGTTCAAAATTGGGCTTTATTGGGGGAGTATACTCCATCTCCTGGCATGGAAAGGGGGGCATGCGCTGGTGTGAATTGTTGCCTTGCTTGAACAGGCTAATAGTAGGTGGTAAGTGCCCAGATATACTGGGTATCCATTTAGGGGAAAATGACCTGATAGTAAGGAAAGGCCTGGCACTGGTAAAAGACATGAAGGACGATCTGAAGGAAGTGGGTAGGCGTTGGGCCGGGTGCCATATTCTTTGGACCGAGTTCATCCCGCGGAGGGGGGTGCATCGCCCGGCAGCTATAGAGAAGGCTAGAAAGAAGATTAACAAGGAGATGCGTGCTTTCTGTAGGCAGGCTGGCATCGGCAGGGTTGTGCATTCGGATTTGCGTTTTGAGGATAAACAGTTTTTCAGGGATGATGGCGTCCATTTGTCCTTCATGGGCATGGAACTGTACTTAGTCCAGCTGAAGTTGGAGTTGGCCAGGTCCTTGGGCATATGCTAGGCGAGCATAGGGGGGTTGGGGGGCAGAAAAAGGGGGGGAGGGGGCATGACCTCCCCCTCTGCCCATTTTTCTGGGTGGTGGTTGGCAGGGAAGTTGCCATAGTTTAACGAAGTTTATTCTTGTTGACAGTGCCAACTCAGGCTCAAAGGGAATAGCTAGATTAGTTCATGCCTGGAGATCACAGGAAGTTCAAGGTTATGTAGGAGGTCTACTTGAGTAGGGCTAATAGTTGTAGGGAAGGGCAAGGGGAGTTTAAAGGGCACAGTTACAGTTAAACAGATATGGCGTGGGTACAATGTTACTGTATCAAGTTCGTGTGGGGGAGGGAGAATTTTAGGGGAGGGGTAGATTAAGATAGGTGAGTTAACTGTATAGTGAGGTTTTAGTTTTGTGAGGCAAAGGCCTAGGTTGTGTTGTAATGTGCACCTGTTCCAATAAAGCGGCCTTTTTCACACAAACCTGGTGTCAGTGCTGCTCCCCTCTTCCCCAAAGACTCTGCCACAGAGATGGGGCTTGAGTGACAGCCTGACAGACTTTGGGAAGCGGCACGGATTCATCGCTGATGCCTGGAGCTTCATTTGTACTCCGGATTAAAGCCAGCCTCCTGGGTCGGTGGCTGTCTTGGTGGGAACTGCGATTCGCGATGCTCCCCTGCCATTGGGCCGACGCATGTGCTTTGGACTACGAAGCATGGGAAGGACCTGTCAAGGACTCAGCAATAAATTCATGCGGCCCGCAGTTTCAAGCCTGCAGTGCAGCCGGGGGGAGAGTAGTTTGGTGAGTTCATAGTGGGGGTTTGAAGTTACATTTCCGACCACACAGAAGGTATGCACATGGAATTATACAGCAGTTATTGCATCACGCCCATCCAGGCTCGTGTCCTCCTTCCACAGATCTGCTTGGCTGTTTGGTTGCTGGCTTGAGGTACACTGCTAATGTATCCCCCTGTATGCTGAGGGTCAAGCCTGGGGGTCGGATGCCACATCTATGGCTGGATAGGTGACAGATGTAGCCGGTGTTGAGCGGAGAGCTCAGCAAGGAGCACCCACCATCTTCGGAAGCTTAGCCACACCCCCATGTTTGGCATCCTCGATCAAGTTCAGCTTTGGTGTTACATGAATTTGTTTTGTGATGAATTTACAATAGCTTTTTTGTAAAGTAGCTGATGTAACTGGTGGGCTGCTATTTACTTAAATTGCATACACTGAATCCTGAGCAAAACTGGGACATTAACTGAAATTAAGGCTCCTTGTTTTCCGTTTTTACTGATTTTTACAGATAAATACAGACAGAAAACATTTATTTTCTTGTCTGTATTTATTTTTAAATGTGGATAAAAACGGAAATTGGGTTACTTTTTAAGTAATTTGAAATACTGTCTGCTATTAATGCCAGGCCAATAGCTGTGTGGATTAATAGGTAAGGGGGCTAAATAAGAAAGGAATTTTAGTAAAGTGGCTTGAACAGCAGTAGATGTGCACAAGGTTGAAACTGAAATGTGCATATTTTCTTAAAAGTGCATTAACTTATCTTCTGTGGGTGTTTACAGCATTGAAACCTAGTAGGCATTCAAGCACGAGTGCATATTTACTGGTTAAATAAATGTGGAAATACATTAATTTCAGCTTCATTTTTCCACAAAACCCAAAATAAATATGGATAAATACAGATAAAATTAGCAAAAAATAAATATGGATAAATACAGACAGAAATGTCAAAAAAATAAATACCATAAAACCGGGAGCCCTAACTGAAATTGACCTGTTTCTCGATACGGTTTTACTGTTTTATTTTGGCACGGAGAGTGCTTTAAGTGTTAATTGTTAATCGTGCTGCTTTAAACTGACCTGCGGTGCCCGTATGTAAGAATGGGCCCGCTTCACAAGGTCAGCGTTCTAGTTCTTGGGGGCACGTGGGGGATAAAAGAACATGCTGACGCGACAGCGCAGCATGTAACGTAGCTGATGTCACTGGTAGGCTGCTATTTACTTAAATTGCATACACTGAATCCTGAGCAAAACTGGGACATTAACTGAAATTGACCTGTTTCTCGATACAGTTTTATTGTTTTATTTTGGCGCGGAGAGTGCTTTAATTGTTAATGGCACATTTTATTCCGCCGCGCGCTGCTTTAAACTGACCTGCAGTGTCCGTATGTAAGAGCGGGCCCGCTTCACAAGGTCAGCGTTCTAGTTTTTGGGGACACGTGGGGGATAAAAGAACATGCTGACGCGACTGCGCAGCGGGCCCGCTGCCGGCACACCAGAGGCGTGCCAAAGGCAAAGCCATCAGCGCCCGTCAGCGCCCGGAATGCGCCATGCGCCAGGACCCCTGTTCGTTTTGCCCCCCACGCCTACACAAGAGACCAGCTACTTGCACTCAAAGACGGTAGAATTGCAATCCCCCATTATGGAATGTGAATAAGGATAATGTCCCCTATTTCTTCAATGGGTGTGTTCTCATTTTCGATTAAGGACTTAGCAGCAACACACTCTGTGTATTCAGCACCTGGATCCACTAAAAGGGATAAAATCTCTCAGATAGTGCTGCTGCAGCTATATGTACGACAGAATATCCACCCTATCCCGCTTTGAGGGAAAATAACACCCTTGATCCTGGGGGAAAGCCACTAAGCTGTATGCTGCTGAACACTAGATCTCTGATCAAGCACAAATATGAGTTTGAGTGCTTGATGCAGACTTCTAACCCTGACCTGGTTTTCCTAACAGAAACCTGGGCCAAGGAAACGTCAGAGCCCGACTAGAATGAGGCGCTGCCAGTAGGTTATGAACTGGCAAGCGTTGACAGGGAAAATATTAAGGGAGGCGGCATTGCAATCATATACCGCTCTTGTTTCAAGGCCACTTTTGACCTTTGTCAGCTGCATGGAGCAGAAGGTATGATTTTTAATATTAAAATAGGCAACACCCTGGCATTCCCTGGTCTACTCCTCTACTGGCCACCGAGGCCCAGAGCCCCTTTCATACAATCATTGCAAACACTTATGGAATCTTGTTTAGATCCTCCTACTTTTACAGCACTCAGTGATTTTAACTTTCATCTCGAGTGTGGGAACAGTGCAGACACTTCCATTTTGTTAGACAACATGGAAAGTTTTCGGCTGACCCAGATTGTCACAGAGCCCACTCAATGCCGGCCATACACTGGATGGCATATTTACGAACAACCCTAATATTAGATTGGACAAAATTTTGCCCTTAACATGGACAGACCATAAGGCGGTCTTCTTTACACTTCGTTTTCCAGAGGGGAAAGTGCCATCCCAAAGCAGATTGCCACTGGGTAGGACGCGACCCTGGCATAAAATCAGCAAAGTGGATCTAGAGGAAGCCCTTGATAGACACCCCCCCAGTTTAATCGCAGACAACAATAAGGCAGCTGACAATCTTGATAACTGGATCAGATCAGCAATAGACCTACTGGCCCCAGAAAAAAATCAAACAACGAAGAAATCAACCCTCAGCACCATGGTACAGTTCAGAACTCAAAATCATAAAATCCAAATGTAGGCGCCTAAAATGCATCTGGAGATCAGACTACAATGAGCAGGGCAAACTGGATTACAAACTAGCCTTAGCAGAATATAAAGCAGCAATTATTAGTGCCAAAAAGATTTATTACACCACTAAAATAGAGGCGGCAAAAAGCTCAACGAGAGGACTTTTTAAAACCATTACCACTCTGTCTAAACTTCAGCGGGCCAATCAATTCTCTCCATATCAAGCCTTCTGCAATAAGATGGTGAATTTCTTCCAGGCCAAAGTTCAAATGGTCTACAACGAGATTGCAGTAAACACCACTGACACAGTTAACAGGAGGTTAACAGAGGTCACAATACACTGCACCTAACACTAGGTATTAATTTCTCATGGCCAGGGGAGGGGGGGGGATAGCCCTGTTTATAAGAACGTGTACGAAAGAGGGGATAATAATGTGCTGACATGTACAAATCAGAAAAGAAACACTGTAAATAAAGGTACTAAGTAAAAGAGGGATAAACCGGGGGTATCGGCACGCCTATTGTTGATTAGTTTGTTAAGTTGAGAACTATATTGATCTTGTTTATTCCTGTTGTAAATTTGCAATATATATGGGCAATAATGCTGTTTGCCATGACAAAAGCTACGTATTTTTATAACTATAAGCATGTACATTGAACTGCAGACTGCAATGTATGCTGTAATAGACTCTCATGAAGATCACATGTAAAGCTGTTTTATTTATTAGGGGCAAACATTGGAGGATATTTACTAAACTGTTATATAAAATTGTGAAAAAATAACAATAAACAGTTCAAACAAAAAAAACAGAGGTCACAATACTTGATAATCCTTCCTCCTGCCAGCTATCAGACTTCCCACTGCTAACTCAGGAGACAGTCAATAATCTGCTACAAGCCTCTAAATCGGGCTCCCCCGAGGATCCCTGTCCTCCCACCATACTTCCTATGGCCTCGGACAGGGTTAGCACATACCTGGCGCCACTCCTTAACAACATTTGTACGTCGGGCACATTCCCCGCCTCGTGGAAGTAACCCTGTTTCAGGCCCATTTTGAAGAAACCCTCATTAGATCCCATCCCACTGTAGTGAAAAACTACCGGCCGATATCCTGCCTACCGCTGGCGGCTAAAATCCTAGAAAAATCCATCAATCAGGAGTTAACAGGTTACGTAGAATCCAGCGGCCTCCTAGATTCCACCCAACATGGTTTCAGACCTTGTCACTCCACAGAATCAGCTCTAGCTAGCCATGGCCACTGAGGAGATTCGCAAGCAGTTGGACAGTGGTGGGAGAGCCATCTTCATCCTATTGGACCTCTCAGCAGCATTTAATACTGTGAACTATCAGGTATTAACACAGAGACTGAGGGAGATAGGAATCAAAGGGAGGGCTCTAACCCTACTCACCTCGTTTCTTACTTCTAGGGAACAGAGGCTGTGTTGGGGTAACCTGACATCTGAGGCGTTCTCCCTCCCGTGTGGAGTCCCGCAAGGATCAGCTCTATCACCGACCCTGTTAAACATGTACGTCACTCCACTGGCTAAACTGATCAAAGCACATGGGTTCTCGTTGATCTCGTATGCTGACGACACTCAGATAGTAATATCTATATCTTCGAGTGTTGAAACAGTGGCTGAGAGGTTTCACAATTGTCTGAAACACATTATTGGGTGGATGCATCTGAATTATCTGAAACTAAATACAGATAAAACAGAGGTGGTGGAGTTTGGAAAGGGGCCATCTATCTGGAATCAGTCATGGTGGCCAGCGGAGGCTGGGCGATGTCCTGAACCTACCGGGAAGACTAGGAACCTAGGAGTCTTGTTTGACGACCAGCTGAACTTTGCAGCCCAGTGCAATCTCCTGACTTCCTCATGCTTCTTCCTCCTCAAGATTCTGCGCAAAATTCTTCCATTTATTCCCAAAGACCTTAGCAAAGCTGTGGTGGTCGCACTGATTCTGTCAAGAATCGACTATTGCAATGCGCTTTTTCTTGGAACTGACAAACGCCAAGTACTAAAACTCCAGTCGCTGCAAAATGCTGCAGCAAGGGTGTTACTCAACATCCCGAAATACCATTCCATTTCGAATAGTATTAGGGAGCTTCATTGGCTTCCAGTCCAGCAACGAATCGAATTTAAAGCTCTGTGTCTGGTGCACAAAGCGCTATATGGAGGCGGCTCATCTGACATACAGAAACTTTTTCTATGGCACATCCCGAGGTGAGATCTTAGATCAGCCAATAGAGGACTAGTTCAGGTCCCAAAAATTCGAAGAGCTAGATGGGGGGGGGGGTAGATGCCTCTCCTATCGGGCAGCTAAACTCTGGAACTCGCTCCCGGTTGCTATCAGGTTACAAGCTAACAGACTCCTGTTCAGGAGAATGCTTAAGACCTGGTTGTTCCCGACCAGGCAAATCTAATCCTCTCATTCTGCTACAGTTCCATCACTCGTTACATTTCAGCGCTAAGACGCCTCGGCATTCGTGCGTTTATAAATGCATTACTTACTTACTTAATGTTTTTGAGCTATAGTGAAAATGCTCCCAGTACACTGGTTTAACATGATTTCTCTATTAGTTGCAGGGTGTTGGGCTTCCCTAGGAAGAGTAAATCTAAGAACTTCAAAGTCCAACATTTTCCTTGATGTTGCCTACACTGGAGTGGGTATAGTAAATTTGACCCCTCCAAAATCCAACATTTTCCCCACTGTTATTTTTGCTGGTGGGAGAATAGTAAATCTAGCCCTCAAAAGTCCAACACTTTCCCTGCATTTGCTTATCTTGGAATAGTAAATGTGACTCCTTCAAACTCCAACACTTTCCCTACTATTGTTTAGTTAAGATTGTTATTATTTATTTTAATTTTATTTAATTAATTTTTAAATTATTTATGAAACCATAATTTGTACTTTTTATTCAAATTTAAATTTTGTTGGTTTTGTATTTTAGTCTTTATATATATATATATATATATATATATATATATATATATATATATATATATATATATATTCACTGCAAAAAACAAAGGTTAAAGTAACGTTATAGTTAGGTGAATTTGTCTTAGTCTAGACTGCAACAAAACACAGAAATTCACCAGTTAGAGTTAGCAGCACTAACTATAACTTGCGCCACCGGCATGTACTGCTTATGACCTCACAAATAACATTACTCATGACATATTCTATGACATCACTCAAATGGCATCATTGATGACATCGCAGTGATCTGTCAAGCAGGGGCTGAGAAAATGGGGAGTCCCAAAACTCGAAATCCCCAATCATTTTGCATAGCCTTTTTCTGAAGCGCTACCACAAAAATTGCTGAACGTTATTACACCAAATTTGGCAGGATGCTGGATCTAGATCTAGAAAGCGTGCTTTTTGTGAGTTGGTGTAAATCCGCTCAGTAGTTTGAGATATTAGGGAGTACAAATATTTGTATATCTGAACGGTTGGGTTCGAGAAACTCTTGCAACAGTTCCTTGAACACAATTTTAAAAAATAGATCATTCGGATTGGCCGAGGGGCCTTTTTTTTTTTTTTACCTTGGGCCAATTCGCTTACACAGGAGTCATCCTCAACAGGGATGACTGCAACATGAAGAAAAGTGTTGCAGGCAGCCATTACAAGACTCAGGGACTTAATCCCCTATCTTCAGTTTAAAAGAATAAAAAAATATAAGAGGGCAGGGTAGGGATACCAGCCCCTCTAGCTCTTGTGGGGCCAAAAGATTTTTTTTTTTAAAGTTGCGATCCCACAGAACCCTGAGGTGGGCCAAGGGTCGGGGGTCTTTAATGAAATATTATGCGGTGGAGGGGCGTGAGTGGGGCACTCTTCTTCGAGCTACTCCGGGCTCTGTGGACCCCATCCCCTGGGTCAAGTACTATTGGGAGGGGGGCATGTGGTGCCCCTGCCCAAGCTACAAAGGAACCCCGGGGACCCCATTCCGGGGCCAAATGTTCATTAAAGGGGAGGGGGCATGTGATCCCCCTTTCCAAGCCACTAAAGGGCCCCAGGGACCCCATCCCCCACAGGTCCAATTTGATTTAATAAAAAAATAAAAAAAAAGGGAGAGGGCAAGAAGCCCCCCTTCCCAAGCCTCTGTTGAGCCGCGGGGACCCCATCCCCTGGGACAAAAAAAACACAACAAAAAGGGTAGGGGTGTCTAGAGGTGAGCCCAGGACATTCTAGTTCCCTGCCCGGGAGTGTGCAGGCATACCTTGCCCGCACTGTCCAGGGAAAGGAACTCTACTTTGCTCCCATCTGGTGGGAGCAGTAGAAGAATCCACAGTGTCTAGAGGGAAGCCCAGGACACTGTAGTTCTCTGCCCGGGAGAGTGCAAGCACACCTTGCCCGCACTGTCTAGGGAAAGGAACTCTACTTTGCTCCCATCCGGCGGGAGCAGTAGAAGAATCCAAGGAGCAAAGGAAAGGTGCTGACTCCAGCCAGTGCCCAGTATGATTCTGGCTGGGGAGCCGGCTGCGGAGGCTCTGGGGCTCCCTTGGTGGCTCCCAATCCAGTGGTTTGGGGGTGCCCCAGGTGGGCAATGAGGCACCTACCAGAGGCTCCAGAGATGGGGGTCCTTGGGGCCCAATAGTGGCTCGAGGAAGGGGGGCAGTGCACCCCCTCCCCTTGTTAAAAAATAATATATGGGTGTCCCGGGTGGGCACCAAGACACCCAATGTACATTTTTGTAAGAAAAAGTGAATAATAAATGAGCGTCAGGAGCCGCTCATTTATTATTCACTGTTCTTTTGAAGGAGCGCCTCATAATGCCAGAAAACAACTGCTGAGGCTGGGCGGAGGCAAGAGGGAGTTCTTCACTTTCCATAATTTTGCTTAACGTGGAGTGGAAATAGTAAATGTAACCTGCAAGTGCTTTATTTTTTATATTTTTGTAAGTTGGTGGTGCCCCTTGAATGGGGAGGGGCACCACCAAGCATTTTCTTTAATGTTGTTGTAGGCTGTAGGGAGTCCAGCAGTGTCCCAGCAATATTTTTTTTAAAAACAGTAAGTCTTCTGGGTCATTAAATCCTTTACTGGGGTATGAAGGGGGCGTGGCCTGACCAAGCATCAAAATGGTGGCTTGATCTGGGAGTTCCTGAGCAGCCTCGCTTTCTTAACTGCCTAGCTGCGTTCCATTGTGACGATCGGTACCACTGTGTGCCGCTGCGACGGCCGGAGGCTCTGAGGCATGTGTGGAATGTGGCGGGGCTGGGGAGTGTGCCGCTGTCTCCCCTGTGCGGCCCTGCGATGGCGGCAGCCTGATGCGGGCTACGGAGATCCCGCGATGTCAGGGGTCACGGGCGAGCCTGAGGGTGGGGCTGCTGCCGCAAGTTGAGGCTGCCAAGAAAATTGAGGCCGGGGCTTTGAGGCCTGTCGGGATGTGGCATTGGACCCTCCAGTTTTTGGACATCCCGCCCCCTGGCCGCAGTGGTGAGTTGTATGCTTGACCCTGCCTATGATAAATCCAGTGGCGGGCTATCCGGGCAGGGAGCCTGTTGCGACGAAGCTGCGTGGATGACCCAGGAGAGTGAGCTGCAGCGGCTGTGGTACCACGGGCATTGCTGCTCAGCACGTCCTCTTTGTCTACTGGGGAAATGAGAAATACTGCGCCCTGAAGATTGTTTTAATGCTATTGCAGTCCGGACGGCCTGCTCTCTGCGTGGGTGGGAGGTAGTGAGTGCACCTCATAATTTCGGCATTTACATTTTCTCACTGGCCTCGTACCACTTGGCTAGCGCTGCCCCCCTCTTCACCCTCCAGGGCTTAATCCATCGCTCTTTACACTCCCGGACCTCTCCTATATCCAATATGGGTCGCGGTGACCCTAGACAGTGGCAGCTCACTTTTGAGACCTCCAAAACCCCCAGACGGGAAGGCGGTGACGAGGCTTCTCGTGGGGACCCTCCGGACTCTACATTCCCCCCGGACTCTGAACTGCCCCCCGTGGAGGGCGCAATGGCCATAATAGCGGAATTACAAGCGGGCAAAGCCATTGACACGAGATTCGATAATCTGGTTGCCCGTCTTGATACTATGCATGGCCGATTGGTACAGCACGGCACCCACATGATACAGCAGAGAAACGCGTCTCGGAGATGGAGGATGCACAAACAGTTATTTCCAAACGTCTTGACTGCACAGAACGGCTCCTTAAAACAACGGCAGCGAAGGCTGAGGATTTGGAGGTGAGATGGTGCCGCAACAGTCTCCGGATAGCCAGTGGGGCCGAGTCTACTAACACGGGTCCCATGGAGACATATGTGGAACGACTTCTGGTTGAGCTCTTCGGCAGAGACAATTTTTCCACCACTTTTGCAGTGGAGCGAGCCCACAGAATGCTGGCCCCCAGATCTGCTCCTGGCACTCCCCCGCACCTTATCATAGTGCAGCTACTCAATTATCACGACCGGGACATCGCCTTATGCAAGGCCAGAGAGGTGGAAGACCTACAGTTTCAGGAGATGTCGCTGTCACTTTATCCAGACTTTACGCTGGTAGCGCAGGAGGCCAGACGTAAATTCCAGGATATCAAGCGAACTCCGAAAGGAGAAAATATTCGCTATGCTATGTTATATCCGGCGTGCCTCCGCATTCAGATTAATGGCAAAACCTCAATTTTTTATACACCTGCAGATGCGGCTGAGTTCTGGAGACGTCACAGGTCGGGTAGAGGCCCTTCCCCGAGAAATAACTCTCTATTCCCTGCTGTTGTGAAAAAAACAGACTGGCGGGCTTCTCATAAGTGCGGCAGGTCTAACAGGCACGGACTCATAGCAATACTGGAGGCTGATGGGACCTGATAATTTCTTCTCTCCTTTTTTTTCATCTATAATATTATGGATGTCAAAATTGCTGTCCTTCTCTTTGTCAAGTGCAGTTACATATATTTTGCGTACTATCGATGTCAATCTCAGTAGACGGCTCGGGCGTTGCTGCCCCCCTAGGAGATCTCCTAGCCTTTATTGTTTACTTTTTTGTGAATTATGATAATGTGGGATTCACCGGATACAGATTGGGTGGTTATCCGATGTGGAGGGGGTGGTGGGCTGGGAGTTCATGTTGCATGGTTTGAAGTTAGTTTGTAATTTGCAGGTCTTCATTCTGTGCACTAGCTGGCTGCTTAGCCCCACATACATGGGGGGCACTTTAGTCCACATGCTGCTACTACTGCTGTAGGGGGCCCGGGGAGAGGAGTGGGGAAATCGGAGCTGCGATGCATGACATGGAACGTGAGGGGTCTATCGAACCCACGTAAGGGGAGGCAAGTCTTAGCCTATTTGGTTAGACACAAAACACATATAGCCTTCCTGCAAGAGACCCACTTCACCCCGACCTCAGACAATCGATTTGCCGCTGCCTGGGGCTCCAATAGGTTTTTTGCCAGCTACAGGTGGCGGGGTGCTTGGGCACAAAGCGGTTACTCCTAATCAGTGTGTATGCCCCGAACGTGGACACGCGTGGCTTCTTTGCTAAATTCTCCACGCATATTTCTAGCATACCAATGGACTCCATTATATTTGGGGGTGACTTTAACCTCACACTACAGCCCGCTTCAGATACTACAGGCACTGGTCATGTTACAAAACCATGTTCTACAGAGGTGCTTGAGACCTTACTGCACACACATTTATTGGCCGATGCCTTGCGACATCGGCATCCTACTGACAAGGGTTTCTCTTTCTATCCTGCGCCACACGGTACGTGGTCTCGTATAGACCAGTGGTACATAACCCCAGACCTCCTGATCACAATGCAAGAGTCAGACTATTTGCCCCGTACCCTGTCAGACCATTCACCAGTATTACTATTGATGGCTTTACCTAACACTGCGCGTCCCTACAGATCTTGGCGTTTCCCAGCTGACGCTCTGCTTGACACTGTTTTTAGAGTGAGGTGCAGGATGCGATCGCTGAATCTTTTCGGACCAATTTGGATTCTGTGCCTCGCTACGCCACTTTGTGGGAGGCCTTCAAACTATACATTCGGGGCGTTTGTATAGCCAAGCAGGCTGGGGTTCTGCGCACCATCCACCGGGATCTCGACACTACTGAGCAGGCCCTGCAGGATTTGGATGTCCGGGCGCTGGCGGGGGCCACTCCTCCCCTGTTGCATCAGGGCGCGAAGCTACTGGGCGACTTTCAGGAACTTGCCGCTCGCGAGACCACCTATTTGGGGAAATATGCACGCGCTCGTGTGTACGGTGAGGGAGAGAGACCGGGGCGCACCCTGGCCTGGCTGCTCGCTGCTCGACAACACCACGTACATCACTCAAATTCAAACAGAGGACGGCACCTCTGTCACGGAGAGCGCTGACATCCTTTCCACCTTCTTGTCATATTACACTCAGCTATACACAACACGCTCCCCGCCGACTGGCGTGGCCCTCTCCGATTATTTAGAGGAGATTGCTACGGTGTGGATTGAGGGGCAGCAACAAATTTTGGCGTGGCCTATTGGCGCAAATGAGATAACCTATGCCCTTGTGAGCCTGGATGGCTCCCATGCCCCTGGCATGGATGGTTTTACAGGAATATTTTATAAAACATACAAAACTCTTTTAGTCCTGCATCTTCTGGAAGTGTACGCAGAGGCGTTGGACTCAGGTGAGCTCCCTCTTACTATGAGAGAAGCTATTGTAACTCTGCTCCTTAAACCGGGCAAATCACCTGATAGATGTGCTTCATATAGGACTATCGCTTTTAAACCAAGATTACAAGATATTGGCGAAGGTACTCGCAACGCGCATATCACTTTTAATTGGTCAGATCATCTCCCCCCTTCAATCGGGAATTGTCCCGAATCGATCGACCTTGGTAAATCTGCGCATGTTATTTGCGGTTATTAATCAGGTTGACCCGGATCTCCCCGCTGCCGCGATATTGTTGGACGCCGAAAAGGTATTTGACTCTTTGGAGGGGCCTTTCCTTCACGTAGCAATCAGCAAATTGGGCTTCCCAAATAATTTCTGCGCCCTTATACGATTTCTTTACACTAACCCTGTCGCTCAACTCAAAGTCAATGGGGAACTCTCGTACCACTTCCCCCTGTCACGCGGCACCAGGCAGGGGTGTCTGCTCTCGCCCCTACTATTCATCATTGCGATGGACCCACTGGTGCGTCACTTTAAGGAGCGGCACCTTCAGCGGGGGTTTGGATTTCATTGGGGTCCTCTCCTGGCCTCCTTATACGCGGACGATATCCTTTTATTTGTGCGGGAGCCTGCTACTAATCTCTCTCCAATTATTCGGGAGGTGGTGCGTTTTGGCGCTTTTTCTGGTCTAGTTATCAATCGGACTAAATCTGAGATCTTTCCCTTGACGGACGCTACCCTTCGGCATTTTTTGTTACACCTCACAGCATCGGAAGTCATCCTCCTTAATTATGGCCCAGCTATAGATTGTCTCGAGACACAGATAGAACACTGGATAGCGCTCCCATTATCGATCGCTGGCAGAATAGCGATTATTAAGATGTTGGTTCTGCCCCGGTTCTTATACCGGTTTTTAAACATCCCCATCCCACCCACAGCAACTTATTTTTAATACCCTTTGAAGCATGCTAGTACGGTCGGTTTGGGCTGGGGGACAGGTTTGGGTGGGGTGGCAGACTCTCACTCAGTCCTTTGCATGGGGGGGTTTCGGAGTGCCTGACTTCTATCTATACTATCTAGTCGCACAGGGGCACTATGCCTATTTTTAGTACCACTCAGATGCGCGGTTACAATTCTTGAAGCCTGAATATTCGCAGGCTCGCCCCTATCCTCTTTCCACTATTCTCCCGCGGGGTCTCCCGAGAACGCCAGCGGTGATTCACACATTACAAACCACATGGTGGGCTTGGGAGTGACTTCGTAAATATCTGAAAACCGACTATTTGTACTCCCGGCATTTGCCAATTCTTGATAACCCCTGGTTGTCCCCGACCACAGAAACCCTGACACAGTGTGTGCTTTCCCGCTGACAGCTTCAAACCATTGGAGATGTGTTTCGGGACAGCCAGAAGCGCTCAGTTACAGATTTGATAGAGGGCCGCGATATATCCATTTTGGACCGATTTCTTGTGCATAGGACTTGGGCCTCGCTGGCTGCTCCAACATGGCCCTTGATGGTGGAGCCCCCCCCGAGTTTCCCCCTCTCTCTACAATAATCACGTTGCCCGACAGCACACAACTAGTCCCCAGACTGTATCATCTCGCACAGTCACTTCGTCCGGAAGTGGGTGGGTGGGTGCAGGCGGCTTGGGAGGAGGACTTAGGACGCCCTTTGACAGACAAGACGTGGGCATATTGTTGTGGGCAGATTCGTTATGTATCTAATAACTACAAGCACAAGATCCTGCACTTTAAATACATACATAGGGTCTCTGTCACCCCCACAATTCTCACAAAAATGGATCGTACAAAGCCAGACAATTGCCAGAGGTGTGCGATGGCGCACACTGATTTCATACACTTGGCGTGGAATTGCCAGCCAGTGCTAGCTTTCTGGGAGGCTGTGTTTGGACACTTGACATTGATGGTTGAGGCTGAGCGGATTCCCTCCCTGCTGTTTGCACTGCTGGGGTATGTTCGACCACTGGGGGCTGGGATTTGACGCTTTGCTGCAATTGCTTTGTTAATAGCCAAGAGGCAAGTTTCCCTACACTGGGGCGGGTCTGCGCCACCAACAGTGAAGGCTTGGCTAAGAGACTTAATGTATTGCGACACCACCAGCGATACCTAAACGTCCCTATTACCTCGCGCTTCTTGGCCGAAGAACATTTGGCAGCCGTTCCACTCTTACTTGTTGCTCCACCCTGAACTCACTGACTGAGGTGCACCTAATTGCAAAAATAGATGCTATGTCAGCTAGCTGAATATGACAAATGGAACTACTAATATCTATCAATGTATGTACCTGCATTTTTATTTGGTTACCACTGTTATATGAGCCACTGTTATTTTGCATGCCATTTTACATGCCAGCACTCTGTTTACACGCTCTGTATGTCATGCGTTGTGGCATTTGTTTTCTTTTGGAAAAATACAATAAAAACAAGTTTAAAAAAATCCTTTACTGGGGTATGGATTCCCAGGACCCCAAGGCCCCGCCGGCTCACCTGCCAGCACCCATCTAGGGTGCCAGCGGGAGCTGGCAATTTGTTTTTGGGGGGGAAGGGCTTGTGGCCACCCTATCCAAGCCTTAACAGGCCCTGGGGACCCCACCCCCGGGTCGTATTGTTTTTTTAAGGGGAATGGGGCATGGACCTCCCCTTACCGGAGCCTTTATAAGCCCTGGGGACCCCATCCTCTAGTGCCATATTGTTTATTAAGGAGAGGTGGCCCCAGGGACACCATTCCCTGAGGCAGTATTCTTTTGTAAGGGGGGCACAGCTCCCTTCCATAAACCTTGACAGTCCTTGATGACCCCATCCCCGGGGCCCAATGTGGGGGCTAAGGTGCTTACCCACGACACCCACAAGTCACTCTTTGTGGGCAGCCGCATGGGTGTCCCAGGGCCCCCCGGCCCCAGCCGGCTACCCGCAGGCACCAGGAAGGTACAGCAGGAACCGGCATTGTTCCAGCCTGGCAGGAGAAGGTTTTCATCTATGCTCCTGCAGGCGGCAGCAATCTTGGTTTCCCTGCCCGCAAGAGCATGGGCAGGGAAAAAATGTGTGCTCCCACCCAGTGAGAGCATTTCTGCAGCTCCCGCCGGGTGGGTGTGCACATGTTTCCCTGCCCGCAAGAGCACAAGGGTGGGCTCCCATGGACACACTTTTGAGCCAGCCCTGGGGAATGGGGTCTCCAGGCCTTAAGAGGCTCAAGGTGGGGGGCCGCGTGCCTCGTACCCATTTAAATAATCAATGATGTGATCAATGATGTTATGGAATTTGCAATGAGTGATGTATTATGTGAGTTCCTAAGCTGTGCATGGCAAGTGCACAAGTTATAGTTATCACTGCTAACCATGTTAATATTCTGTGTTTTTTTCTTTTCTTTAAAAAGTTACTTTGTCACTGAAATGTCCACTTAACTATAACGTTACTTTAACCTTTGGTTTTGTCAGTGAATTTTTAAGATTTTTTTTTAATGCAAAGTAAAATATTATTATTATTCCTAACTGTAATGTCTCTTAACCTTTGTTTTCTTTTAGTGAATTAAGGAGCTTTTTTTAACGTATAGCAGAGTATTATTATACTTAACTATAAAGTAAATTTAACCTTTCCTTTGGTCATTGAATTTGTAATTTTTATTTTAATATAAAATAAGATATTATTATTAGACCTAGCTAGAACATTATTTTAATTGTTGATTTTTCTTGATTTTGTATTTTTATAGAGTACATCTAAAGCTTATTAGGATATTAACATCTATTTTTGCTGTAGAAAGGCATTTAACAATGGACCAAGCCTATTTTGGCTAGTATAACCCACTACAGCGGCTTATAAGACTATTAGAACATTCCGCCCCATCATTTTTTTTAAAGACCTCGTGGAGCCCAAATAACTTTAAACCCCCCCCACACACACACAGCTTCAAAGCCTTTGTTTCACAGCTCTTGCTATGATTGTTCAACACAACAGCTGCACACAGGGGCACAAGTGTTAACTGTTGAGCATTCACAGCATTAGCTGTGAAATTAAGCTGAACTCAGCCCTTTTTTCTCTCTGGCAACAACTAAACTGCCTATCCGTTTTCTGCTGAGCCAGGGATACCCTAGACTGTCCTTTGTTAATCACAGAAGTACATAGTAGGGTGTGGGGGAAGGACTGGTCTCTCCAGAGACCCCTCTGCAAGGTGACAAGTATGCATATTAGGGTGTGGGGAAGGACTGGCATATATACTGAGACCTTTCTCTTGGACGACGGGCATGTGTAGTAGGGCGTGGGAGGGACTAGCCTCTCAGCTGAGAACCTTCCCCAGGGTGACAGCGTGGAAAGTAGGGTGTGGGGAGGGACTGGCTTCTCCACTGAGACCTCTCTGTTTGATCAAGGGAGTACTTAGTAGGGCGTGGGGAGGGACTGGTCCCTCCGCTGGGACCCATCCACAGGGTGAAGGGCATGCATAGTAGGGTGTGGGGAGGGACTGGCCTGTCCGCTGAAACCTCTCCCTTTGAAGACAGGTGGACGTAATAGGATGCGGATGATTGACTGGCCTCTCCACTGAAACCTCTCTCTTTGATGATGGGAGTATGTAGTAGGATGTGGAGAGGGAGGGTCCTGCCTGCTGAGACTCCTCCCCAGGGTGACGCCATGCGTAGTGTGGGGAGGGACTGGCCTCTCTGCCAAGACTTCTCTCTTTGATCACAGGAGTACATATTAGAAGAGTGTGAGGAGGGACTGGCCACCCTGCTGAGATCTCTGTCCTGGGTGACGGGTGTACATAGTAGGGGTTGGAGTGGGACTGGCTTCTCCACTAAAACCCTCCCCAGGGTGATTGGTGCACATAGTAAAGTGTAGGGAAGGACAGGTCTATATGCTGAAACCTCTCTCTTGGATGACAGGCATGCACAGTATGGTATGATAGGGACTGGCTTCTCCTCTGAGACCTCTCTCTTTGATGACAGGTGTACATAGTAGGGTGTGGGGAGAAACTTTCTCCCATTTTTTTTTAACAATCCTGCGACAGTGTCGCAAGGGTTTACTGCAAACTCTCCCGCAGGATCGCAACATTTTTTTGAAAGGACTTACAGTTTGCTTCATCATGCCTCATACTCCTCCTCAATTAGTAGGGGGACAGGACACCTTTACCCTGCCCCCTTATATAGCTCTTTTTGATCATTTTCACAACACCAGGTATTTTTCCCCATATTCAGTGTTGGCAGCCACTTGATTTCTGCTCCTCCAATAGTCAGCCAATCAGAGTGAGAGCTCCCTTGGGACTCACAGGAGCTTCTTGCTCATGTGGGAGCAAGAAGGCCAGTGGGGAAAAAAATCCCTCTCAACCAATCAGATGGCTCCATTTTTAATTTGCGAGACTCTCGCAAGAGTCTTGTGAATCCAACTGTACAGATATACAAATATTGTTTAATCTTAATCTCTTAAAAACTACAGAACGGATTTACATAAAATCACAGAAAACCATGCTTTCTAACCCAAGATCAAGCTTCCAAGCATGTCTAAGACATTGTATTGGACCCCAACTTTTTTGGCCTTCACTTGATGGATCACCCGAAATTTTTCCAGGAAGGAATTGAGTACAAAAGAGCACGTTTTGGAAAGTTTTTGTCAAACGGCCCCATAGTTACCCTACTACCCAGTGGGGACTATATATACATATAGGATTATAAGGAAATACAATCCTAACTAGAACTACCCAATGGGGACTATATATACATATACAGTAACCCTGGGCGGAGCTGGCGGAGTGCAACTACGCAGAGGTCCACGGAGTTGGGGGAAAACTCCGTGGAACTCCGCTCCGCCACCTGCCTCCAACCCCCTAATAAAATAATAGTGATAACTTAATTTAAAAAAAATAAAGTCACTATTGCGGCCCGGGGCCAATTTAGCGGGGGGCTGGCTAACTCCGCTCCTCTGCAGAGTTGGAGATTTTTTCCCTACTCCGCGTTCTCAGCAGAGCGCGGAGTAGGAACATCTCTGCATACTCCACCAGCGGAGCGGAAGTCTCCGCCCGCGCCTAATATACAGTCCCCACTGGGTAGTTATAGTTAGGATTGTATTTCCATAGGGAAATGGCTTTTTTGGTTTGCTTATAACGATATATATATCCTACTGGCGGTCGGCAGTAGGTAGTTATTGTTAGGACCAAAGTTTCCACAGGAAAAGCGTTTATTTGTTTAGCCAATTACTTTGGTGCCGCTTGACGAATCTTCACAAAATGTTAAAAAAACGTCCCCTTTTTGGTTCTGCTGCTGTGTCAAAAGTTTCGGGGTGATCCATAAAAGCGGGGGCTGAGAAAAATAGTGGGGTCACAAAATAAGTTTTCCCCATGTTATGTCTAAGGGGATTTTTCATTTTTTGAACAAGACTACAGCGTGAACCACTGAACGGAATTACACCAAATTTGGCAGAAAGCTAGATGTTGGTCCAGAAAAGTGTGGTTTTTGTGATTTGGCATAAATCCGTTCAGTTGTTTCAGAGATATTTAAGTTTAAAAAATAATGATATCTGTGAGCACAAAATCCTACTGAAACCCTAAAGAAATTTGAAGTGGTGGCAGCCATCTTGGTACTCGGTTCAACCGAGTCACACAAAAAAAGGAAATAAAAAAAAGAAAAGGGGGCATGGTAGAAACACCTTGACCTCCTAGGCCTCCTGGTGGGGGGGGGTTCCCACTGGAACTCCACAGGGCCAAAAAAGCGGGATCCGGCAAAAATATTTAAAAAAATGAAGCACGGACTCCTGCGCTTCGTTCATTATCGGCCCCCAGGTGGGCCATGTCCCAGGAGCATTATGGACAAAAGGAGGGGGTTGCATGGGCCCCCCCTCCTGGGGTTTATTATGCCCCAGGGACCACCTCCCCAGGAGGCCTAGGCTTAATACAAATAAGTGCAGAGGCAGCGCAGATCCTCCCGCAACCACTGGGGCTACCACCTCCCCAAGTCTTTATTCTAAATTAATGGGGGGCCTGCATGGACCCCCCCACAGCCCTGGGGGCCGCCACCTCCCATCCCAGGGGCTTTAATTTAAAAAATGTGGTGGAGGGTCGCAAGGGCGTCCCCCGCAGTCCCAGGGACCGCCACCTCCCTTGGACAAATACAAACAAAGGTGCCATAGATGCCAACCACCCAGGGCCCACTCCAGCAATATGCAGGGGTGCCCACCCCCAGGACATTGCAGTTAGCTATGCGGTGCTCCTGCCAAGCTATAGCAAACACTGCTTTGCTTTGTACAAGCGAGAGCATGTAAAATGCTCTCGCTTGCACGCCGTGGAGCAGAATTGCTTTTGGAGAGGGGGAGCTGCATGTTTAGGAGCTCCCTCTGTCCAAAAGAAATGCAGGCTTCCACAGGATGTGGGGAGCCGTCAGGAACCGTGGGGGCCTTGAGGCTCCCCCCGCGGTCCCCAACAGAGCGGCCAGGCCCCGGGGGATGGGGTCCCTGGGGCTGAAATAAGCCCAGGAAAGGGGGACCATGCGGCCCCATTCCTTTATTAAAAAAATAATATTAAAAAAAAAGAATGGGGTCCTCAGGGCCATGCAGCCCCCTCCCCATTTCATAAACACTGGCCCCGGGGTGGGGTCCCTGGGGCCAAAATTGGCCCAGGGAAGGGGGGCAGCGCAGCCCCCTTTCCCTAAGAAAAGAAAAAAGAAAACAAAAGCCTGGCAACTCGCCAGAGGCCCGCCCCCTTCCTCCACCACTCTGAAAACATGTCTCCTGGGGCACTGCTGGTTGGGAGATGAAGCTCCCTTGGCTTCAGAGGGTCCTTGGGGGCCAACAAGCCCTCCTGTTACCTCCAGTAAGTCCCACACAAGGGGATTGCTGAGAAGTCATCAGAGGCCACGCATCCTTTCTCCACCACTCTGCAAATGCGCCTCCTGGCACACTACTTGTTGGGGAATGAATTCCACTTTACTCCTGAGGGCCTCAGGACTAAAGTGGACTTCTTCCCCCAACCAGTAGTGCGCCAAGAGGCGAGTTTGCAGAGTGGTGGAGAAAGGGGGCGTGGCCTCTGATGACCTCTCAGCAATCCAGCTATGTGGGTCTTACTGGAGGTAACAGGAGGGGTAGTTGGCCCCCAAGGACCCTCAAGAACCAAGGGGATATCATCCTCCAACTAGTAGTGTGCCAGGAGGCTCGTTTTCAGAGTAGTGGAGAAAGGGGGCGTGGCCACCGAAAACCTCTCAGCAAACCCACTGTGTGGGAATTACCGGAGGTAACAGGAAAGGTAGTTAGCCCCCAAGGACCCTTAATAGCCAAGGGGGCTTCATCCCCCTAATAGTAGTGTGCCAGGAGGCACGTTTCAGAGTGGTGGAGAAAGGGGGTGTGGCCTCTGACAACCTCTCAGCAATCCTGATGTGTGGGACCTGCTGGAGGTTACAGGAGGGTTAGTTGGCCCCCAAGGACGTCCTTGGGGGCCAACTACCCCACTTGTTACCTCCAGGAAGTCCTATGCAGGTACTTGAAGTTAGGACCTACGTTCCACAGACAAAGTGCTTTTTGTTTTGCTAATAACTGTGAGAAGGTGGGTTGGTATATGCTGTCCACTAGTTAAAGTGTTACGTAATGATGGGGTAACCCGATGGGCCACTGGACCTGGGTAAAATGTGGTACAAAAGATAATGTCACAGTGGAGAACATTCACAGTACATAGAAAAAACAACAAATGGTCTATGTTATAAAGGCAAAGTACGACAGCACCAATTAACTCATTCCACCAATGGTTGTGATTTAATTGCATCACAAGAATTGAAATGAATCCAATTATAAGGTACAATGTAAAACACTGTCGACATTTCGACCCCTGTATAGAACAGCAAACTTTGCGCCTTGAGAATGGGGTCTTCATCAGGACCGAGGTAAGGGGAGATAGTGGGCACCTATGGATAATAGGATGGAGTTAATGAGGTGGTGTGTCAGTCGTGAGCGTATCTAACAGTAATACTATTTAGGATAAATTACCAGTTACAGCGAGAGAACTTCAGGCTGAGAATTGTAAGGTGGGCCTTGTGGGCTCCTGCGGTGGGGGGGGAAGGAGACATAAAAGAAAGATCCACCAGGAACAGCACGGAGAGATTCAAACCAGACGACGGGTATACCGATGGTAACCGGCCGGAAGGATCCGATCATCAATTTATCTACACATGAGTTGACCAATGATGAAAATATGAAAATATGATCCTCAGTAAAGGTTTATCTTTCGTGCCAACAACATACCCGAATAAATTTAACGTCCAGACTGAACTCCATCGGTTTTTCAGGAAGATCCGTTTGAGGTATTACTTCAGGCATTCACCTTCCTTCACTACAACGTCTCACACAGGATTGCGGGTTCCATCAACTTTCACCCCTAACGCCCAGATGGTGTCTCACCAAATCCTCACATATGAGAGCATGGTCTTAAAAGAGGCGCTCAAGACTTGCTCAACCAAGAAATATGTGAAACACAATGTAACAACTGCGGAACGCATGGCACTTGAAAGCTTGAAGAATAACCACTCCATCATGATCAAACCCGCCGATAAGGGTGGGGCAATTGTGGTCCAAGACGTGGATGCCTACAAAAGAGAACTCTACTCGCAATTGATTGATGGGGTCAGCTACGCCAAACTAAATCACAATCCAACAAAGAAGATCAGCACCATGATCCTACGGACTACTGAAAGGGGCAAGGAGGCTCGTTACTTATCGGACTCAGAATTCCAATACCTAAATCAAAAGCAGCCCCGTTTGCCAACTATTTATACCTTGCCTAAGGTCCATAAGAACTTGGAACAGCCACCGGGCCGGTCTATTGTATCCGGTTGCGGCTCGATACTTGAGCCCCTCTGCAAATATGTGGACTTTTTCCTAAAGCCATTAGCGGAAAAGACTGCTTCCTACCTTCGCAACTCCATGCAGGTGATTCATTTGGTTGATGGCATGCCTTTTGAACCTGTTTCCCAAATCCTAATCACTATGGATATTGTTTCGTTATATACGAGCATCCCCCAACGTCATGCCCTCGAGGTAATTAAAAAATACCTGGACAAAAGGATTGTACCTGCACTAGTCCCAACGGAGTTCATCGTACAACTGTTGGAAATAGCTATGACACAAAACTATTTCTACTTCCAGGGCGACCATTTTATGCAGGCCAAAGGAGTGGTCATGGGGGCCAGCTTCGCTCCTGATCTGGCAATCCTGTACATGGATAACTTTGAGCAACATTATATCTACAATGATCTGAACCCATTTAAACACCAGGTTACATACTGGAAGTGCTACATAGACGATGTCTTTATGATCTGGACAGGCAGTGACTCCGAACTCCTTTCTTTCTTTGGCTGGCTGAATGAAAGGTCAATTGACATCCAGTTCACCATTCACATGGATAAATTGACTATCGATGTTCTTGATATATCAATAAAAGCTGCTAACCACTGTTTGTACACCACCCTATACCGGAAACCCACCAAAAGGAACACCCCTTTACGGTATGGCAGACACCATCCACGGGGACTACGCGACAACTTGCCCTTTGGGCAATTCCTCAGGATTAAGAGTAACTGTACACAAAAAAAAGATTTCTTTACTGAATCTGATGACCTCATCAACAGATTGATAGAACGAGGATATCCCAAGCGGATGGTAAAGCGGGCCAGGAAAAGAGCCTGGCACAACCCGAGGGAATCACTACTCATACCAAAAGAACAACCCAATGGGAAGATGGACAGGCTGATCTGTGTAACAACTTTCAACACAAGGAGTAATGAATTCAGGCAAATTGTCAACAAACATTGGCCAATTGTGGCCGACGACTTGCAGTTACCTGTCCCCCCCATGCACTCATTTAAGAAACGCAAAAACGTTCGAGACCATGTGGTCAGATCATTCCTAGAACCCCCACCACTACCAACCATTCAATCGATGTGGCAACTTCCGGCATTAGTGGGACACTACAAATGTGGGAACTGCAAAGCCTGCGGTTTAACAATTGAAACTAAACAGTTCAACCATAACAATTGCACAACAGATCTTAAAACCCATACCAACTGCAACACATCTAATGTAATCTACGCAATTCTATGCCCTTGCGACAAAGTCTATATAGGCCAAACAACCCAAAAGGTCAAGGCCCGTATACTACAACACTGTAGCAGGATACGGTGCGGAACTACAGGGGCTCCCCTAGTCGAACACTTTCAAACTTTCGACCATCCCCCAGAATCCATTAAATGGTTGGTGATTGAAGAAATCACATTGGTATCAGGGGTGGTGACTTGAGCTCTGTTTTGAATATCCGGGAATGCAAGTGGATGGACCGTTTCAATTCTGCACATAATGGCCTTAACGAAATGGATGTAACGTATGCCCAACTGTCTATACTGAATGGGAATTAGGGGATACATCCTTTGCCATCTAGCATCGTACATAATCTAATAGGAATGTGATACAATCTGTTTGACATATCATTATATGTAGAATATAGATTCCTAGATTGTGCGCCAGGTTTTGGACTGGACAGCATGATGCTATACTTTATATATGACAATGTCTTTGGGTTTTAACTGACCGGGCAACACGCATCTAATACATGTTTAGCTTAATAACACCCTCATAAAAGATCCTATGTGTTATTTTGTTGGTGATTAATACGGACACATTAATTTAAGCATAGATACCAACTTGGTTATAATATGGCACCATTACGGTTTGCACAATTTTGATTAACCCTCCGTCATCATCTGAAATTGTTAAATTATGTCTCAGTGTTATAGTTATACTTTCAACACTGGCGTAATTATGATTCGTTTTTCGTCATATTTCCATAACTAGAAATGTGTGTGTATTTTATTTGTTAAATTCCATGTTCTGCTTGGTTTCAAATTGTGCACTGCAACCTGCAGACAGGGCTTGGTACGTTGTGGGCAAGAAAGTGGGCCGTTTTTGACTTCACCTCGTCAGCAGTCGGTAATAAATAGGTCGTAAAACCTTTTCTCACGAACGTGCCCAACGTGCACGCTGACTCCCGGTACTTAAGCTTCACCCGTGATACAGCCACGGTGTTAGCTGTTGGATGAACGCCTCCAAGCAACCCACAGGTATGTTCTGGCCCCCAGCCTAGTCAGGCTGATTTTAGATTTACTGTGTCCAAGTCAGGCGCTTGTCAGGAAACGGTCCCATTCCACACGCGCTGTCTTTTCATCTCAGACACGCGTTTGGATTGTCGCGGTGGCTACATTGTATTAATCTAGTTCCCGCTAAACGGTTTTCACTTCATGGCTCTTAAACGCGGCAGCGACTGTAGGCGCATATCATCCCAATTAGAGATGTGTTTCATAATCTCCCGCTTCGCAATCACCGCGCTGTCATGCCTTTTTTTTTTAAATAACGCGCGTTCTGCATCCTTATTAGTAAGGTGAAATGTGCGCTATTGACATAATGCCTTCCACATGCGCTATGCAATGAAAGAATCCCACATGTCTGCTCACGCGTAGTTAAATTTTTATAACATTACCTTAATCCCGCTTTGCCTTAACCAGTTGAAGTAATGGTGGCATACCTATTCTGACATGGTACATACTTTCTCTTCAGCCATAGGTTACTGATCAACCTTGGCCTGCTTACCACGATTACCTGCGCTAAACTTTGAGTAAGTTTCTGTGAACTTTTGTTCTGTTTTTATACTCCTCATATCCGCTAGTTGAAGTACTGATCCTAGTGGATCTTTCTTTTATGTCTCCTTTTTCCCCCCCGCAGGAGCCCACAAGGCCCACCTTACAATTCTCAGCCTGAAGTTCTCTCGCTGTAACTGGTAATTTATCCTAAATAGTATTACTGTTAGATACGCTCACGACTGACACACCACCTCCATACTATTATCCATAGGTGCCCACTATCTCCCCTTACCTCGGTCCTGATGAAGACCCCATTCTCAAGGCGCGAAGTTTGCTGTTCTATATAGGGGTCGAAACGTCGACAGTGTTTTATCTTGTTTGTCAAACATAGATGACAGAGTGTATATCTGCATCTATTTCATTATGTTATGATTTGTCATTTATGTATATGCCAGATATCTGGCAGGATAGGTTGTCATCACTGATTGTTGATGTATATATGCGCACTACCTTCCCTTTGCACATCACCTTCACATATCCCCGCAATGCACTTGTCACTTCACCTTGTGTGCACCTGCTTTTCAAAAATACTTAAATGTGAAATACATTGTACCTTATAATTGGATTCATTTCAATTCTTGTGATGCAATTAAATCACAACCATTGGTGGAATGAGTTAATTGGTGCGGTCGTACTTTGCCTTTATAACATAGACCATTTGTTGTTTTCTCAATGTACCGTGAATGTTCTCCACTGTGACATTATCTTTTGTACCACACTAGTTAAAATGGGCACCTTGTACCAGGCCACACGACCCTTATGATGTCGGAGGTCAAAGATAACCTTATTGAAAGCTATCCTAGTGGTAGCTATGGAGAGCAGCCTTCAGGCTTAATCTTGAAGGACTTGTTTTACCAGAATATCACCTCCTAAATGATTAAATGAAAAGAGAACCACACAGTGTTTATATTAAAATATGTATTTATTAATATAACACTCTCTACTAGTCTCTACACGAGACTAGGGCACAAAGCACACAATACTCGATCAATAGAACATTCGTAAATAGCGAAATACACAGCGGGCTCCAGGGGGAGACCGAACCATATACTAAAGAAATGGTATAACAACGACGACTTCAATAGACACAGTGCCTAGAGCACGTAGAATCGCTGGGACCCCAAGGAACCACCCAGAGGAGTGACACAGGGAGCCCACGGAGGACGGGTGCAGTGAGGAAACACAGACGCGTGCTCCGTACAACTATGGGAAAGTCACGGTTGGAAAATTACAAGTTAAGGACACTTCTAAGAGGACTTCGAGCAAACCCTTTGGAACTTAGGAGGTTCTAAGGCCAACCCACCAGTGAGTACCGAAGTACCCGTGTTACCTATCCCAGAGGAGCTGGGTGCATAGGGGTCAAGTGGTGTCGGAAACCTTCGTCGTTTTCAATGGTGAGCTGCAAAGAAGTCCTGCTGCCAGGAGATCGAAGAATGTCCGGTGGAATCTAAGCCTGGATTCGAGGTGATAAGAACCTGAAAGCAGAGGGGACAGAGTCTGGGTCACTTGAGGTGACCAGGGGCTCGGTAGTCGAATGCCCACCGATGTCGAGGGCTTCAGGGATGAAGAAGGGTTGCTTGACTCTGCAGCCACGGGGACCAGGAGATGTCGAGGACGACCAAAGTCCGGAGGTGAGCTGTCCCACAAAGGATGTGGAGAGCTGAGGGGTCAATGTCCGGCTGGAGCACCAACAAGCTTTGGCAACTGCAACCCACGCGGTCAGAGGAAACAGGTTACGGTGTGGACCAGCAAGGTCCAGGGGACTCTCCAAGCAATGGAGAGTCAGGGCACGTCTGGATCAACCAGGTAAGCCCAAGAATTAACAAGGTGACCCTCGCCAGAACCCACAGGCCAATGGACCAGGGATCGCGAGGAGACCTCAAGAAAGTCTGCAAAGCACCAGCCCACAGGACACTCGTGGAGTGGAGGCCGGAAATCTTCAGTGCAAATACTGCTCGGGTTCAGGACTACAAGGAGTCCAAAGCACAGGCTCAGGAATTGTCACTAAGCACATGCACTTGCAAAAGTACGCAGTGCACAGGGGTTCGGGTTGCACAGTCCCCACGAGGGATACTGGTCTCAGAATCGCTGAGAGGGCAGATCGACCTCAGGGACCTTCTGGAACCCACCTCCTGTGTTGCTGAAATCTTCAGAGTCCTCAGGAGCTTGGGAGAAGCAAACTGGTCAGATGAGTTTAGGTGCCTGCTTTTGCAGGGGAGTAACTCCTTTACTCCAAGGGAGATTCTTCAGTTGTCCAGCGTCGTGCAGGCAGTCGAAGTACTTGGTTTCTTCTTAGCAGAATCTTGTCCAGGTAAAATCTAAAGTCCTGTGATCAGGTAACCCACTTTATACCCATGGGAAGGGGTTGGAAAGATTCTGTGGACCCTCCTAGGGGAGGGGCAGGACAGAGGGGTGGCTACACCCATGTCCTTTGTCCAGTTTCGCACCAGAGCAGGAGCAAATGGCTCCTGGAACTGGTTTGAGCTGGACTATGCACGGGGACACCAAATGTGCCCCCAGTGCAGACTTTCCGGCACTCTAAGAGTGCACCCACCCAGCCCCAATACACTAAATCCTGTCTGGGAGGTGGTTACACCTCCCTGTGACAGGATGCCTATTGTCATGCCTTCCTCTGCACGAGCTTGGCTCAGCAGCAGGAGAGCAGAATCATGTCTGTGGCTGGCAGCATCCATTTTGTGCTGCCCAGGTCAAGAAAGCTGGTACCGGGTATACCGGTGACCCACATATGTCACTTCAGAAGGGTGGAATCATACCTCCCCCGCCAGTTACTGGCGGGGAGGTATGATTCCAAGGTGTTTGACACCAAACACGACATGTTTCTAAGCAGCCGTTTTAAAGTTAGCATTTACCGCGAGGTTATAATGCACTTAAACATATGTCTGGCTGCATCACAGATAACCCCGGAGAATGGTCTCCGAAGGTTGCAGAGGGGCTCTGCTCATGCAGGGGCACCCTCTCATGTAAAACCCAGCACCCTGCCTTCAGGATTGTTAAGGCCTGCCATAGGGGTGACTGTTAGGTATTTAAGTGTAGTGATTTAAATAGATATAGTGAACCTATATCTTAAGTAAGTGGTGCAAGCACCAGCTTACAGAGTCTGCTGTAGCAGGCTGGTCGTGTCAATTTGGATGGCCTCTCATGGGTGGCACAATACATGCTTCAGCCAATGGGAGGCCTCTGGGGTACCTATGCCCCGGGTACATGGTGTACCATATACTAGGGACTGATAAGGGTACCCCTGAATCCAATCTGGAGTGTACCTAAAGTACATGCATATCAATTTACAGGGGGGCGTGGCCTGCAGCCGATGAGAGGGGACGCGAGCTGAGGAGCTCCGACCGCCACTTCCCCGTAATCAAATATCCTGAGCCCCGAATAGCCCTGGGAAGGCGGATTCCTAGACCGGGGGACTCCTGGTATTGTTTGTGCGTGGCAGTGAGTCCAAATTGCCCGCATCGCTGCTGCACGAGAAAAAAATGGAGTTTGCAGGCAAGTGCGGAGCGGCGGCAAGATGGCTCCCATGCTGTGCACATCGGTCGCGACTCGCCGACGAGACAGTAAAGCTCAACTGCGAGACCCATCCCGCCAAGCCGAAAGCCTTGAGGAGTTGTCGGCGGTGTGAGAGCGCCGAAGTCAAGAGTATCCCTACACGACTGCAGAGCGGTGAGTACGAGCTAGCGGGAGTGACCGCAAAATGGCGCCCACGCCTCCGATGGCCTAAAATGACTGACATAGCGGTGGGACGCCCCTGCATCCCTGCGGAGCTCCGGAACACAGCGGCTAGTGGTGAGTGCCTGGAGAGCGCAACGCCGCTTGTGGAGTGCTAGAGCTGCCTGCAACAGCCCGCCTGAGCCTGGTGGCTGTGATTGGGAGACCCTGCGGGGACCGGCTGGGGATGAGACCGCACGGGGGGCAGCTCAGCGCTGTCAGACCAGGATATCAGTGGGAGCGACCACAGACAGAGAGCCTTCCATTGCCCGCATCGCTGAAGTGGGAACACTGAAGGGCAAACTAACCTGTAAAGCTGCAGGGAGGTGATCACGGTCAAGCAGCACCGACCGCAAAATGGCGACTGCGCCATAGATGACCTGAAGCGGCTACCGCGGCGGTGAGACGTCCCTGCTCCCCCGGAGGGCCCCAGAGCACGGCGAGTAGAGATAGGAGTCTAGGGAGCGTAGCGTCGCATAAGAGGCACCAGTGTTACCAGTAAAGGCCCGCCTGAACCTGGTGACTGTAGCTGGGAGACCCCGGGGTGTGAGTTCGGACTGGAACCCGCACAGGAGGGAGCTCGGATTTACCGAACTAGGCCCCTGATGGGGGCGAACAGTGACAGGGAGCCTTCAACTGCCTGCATCGTCGCTGTCAGTATTCTAAATGGAGATTGCGGGCCTGCAGGAGTAGATCACAGGTGGGCGCCCATGCTGTGAACGGCATTAAACAACTACTGCGACTCGCCGCCAACAAAGCAGGCCCCAGAAGAGGACCCCATTCCACCCAACAGTCATCCCGACCCCCAGGGACAACGGGGAGAATCAGAACCCGCACCGCGGGGATCCGGAATGAGCCTTCATCTGGCGGTGGAGCACTGCAGCGCCATCGCCGGTGAGTGGGGTGTGCCTGAGCAGTGATTGTTTAGAGTGCGACGGATTGCCTGCCCTTCACTTATGCCAACGAGAGGAGGCCGCAGAGAGTGACTGGGACGAGCTGACGCGGACAAACGCCTGGGGCCACTATCAGGACCCGCGGACCACCGGGCGGTGTTTCCTTTGGTGGGACCACTCGACCCACAGCACCTGCAGTGGACGAGGCCGCCATAAGCGACTGCGGTGTCTTGCATGTGAGTTAGAAGAGTGCGACATGCCAGAGGCGACCCGGCGGAATTGGTGGCGCTCAGACGCACTAACCACGGCGGACACAGAGCTCGGTCCAACGCCACACCAGTACGTAGCGTCTTTGAGATGGGGAGAACGCAAAAGAAACGGGGGTTCGCTGTCCTTAGCGTGGATGCCCCAGGAACCCACTCCGACGAGGAGGACGAATTGCCCGAAACAAGTGGAGACCTGACCTCCCGGAAACCTACATTGGCTGACATCATGCAGGCCATAACGGCCTCCAGAGAGGCGCTAGAAGGGAAAATCGATGCTATTGGAACAGACCTCAGCCTGCTAAAGGACGATCATCGCAAGCTCAAGGACAGAGTGTCCAGCAATGAAAAAGAGATGAGCGGCCTGCCAGAATCTGTCCACGAGATGCGCCGATCCCTCGCTATCCTTTAAACTAAGGTGAAAACCCTGGAAATGCGCGCCGAGGACAGTGAAGGGAGATCACGACGGAACAACATCCGAGTCATCGGTATTCCAGAAAAAACGGAAGGGACAAATATGGTCCGTTACTTGGAGGACTGGCTCCGTTCTGAAGTGGCTCCAACAGGACTATCCCCCTTCTACGCCCTGGAATGGGCTCACAGAGTTCCAGCTAAACCACCAAAACCAGGGGCTCCTCCTCGACCTATTGTGGCCAGACTCCTACACTTTCGGGACAGAGACCACATTTTGCAAAGTGCCCGCCAAAAACAGGAACTGCGCATCGACAATAACAATGTCATGATTTTCCCAGATTTTACGAGGGAGGTACAGCGAAGCAGAGCATCCTTCACTGCTGTCAAGGCTAAACTACGCAAATTGAACCTGCCCTATGCAATGTTATTTCCCGCTCGACTTCGGGTGGCAGACCCGGCGGGGGCTCGTTTCTTCAACACGCCACAAGAAGCTTGGGACTGGCTTGAAACTCGCAGCTCGGTAGATCATCCCGCTTCAGCTTCCGGGACCCCGCAGCAGAGTCCTCGTAGCCATAGGGTTGGAGCCAAGACCCCTTCGCCCAGGGAACGTAGCCTTGAACGTCGCAAAGCGCTACAGGCAGTGGTATCGCACAGTCAAAAAAGCCCTGGTTCCCCTCTGAGTGGGAGTGGACGCCACACTGGCAGATCGGAGACCTCACCGGACCGCAGCGACAACGACAGCCTAGGAACGGACATGCCACAGGTTACGCCCCAAACGGCTGATGATCTCATGTGAAGGCCATGGTGTGACATCAAACATGGAGATTTCCCGGGGCCTCCCATCCCTGTGCCACTGGTGCAGTGTCAGCGAACTTATGCCTTCCCTACTTTGAATTATGAGTAACATCCAGTCGAACTGGGGCTTGATGTCTAGATCAGGTACGGGGGGGCGGCGCTATGGGGTACTTAACACGGTTCTTGTCGAGTGACCACCCCTTCCACTGTCACTGGACGATGGTTTGTTCTACTACGGTTTGGACGGGGATTCTTTTTTGGATACCTGTCCTGGGGAGGGGGAGTTGGGGTCGTTTCTATAGTTGGGGTTTTTTAAGGGGATCCAGGCTTGTCACGGGGTAAAGTTTTTTAAGGGTCGTAACAATAGGCTACAACAATGGGACCCCCATTAGGCTGGACTTGTCTCTCGTGGAATGTGCGGGGTATGCACTCTATGGTCAGGCGCCATAAGATACACTCTTATTTGATCCGCAGAGGCATTCAGATCGCATTTCTCCAAGAAACTCATCTGCTGGCAAAGGAAGGGAAGGCGTTGCAACGCTGCTGGAGGGGTCAGGCTTATTACACCACGTACTCCGCCTTTGCGAGAGGAGTATTGATATGGATAAGGGCAGGTGTTCCATTCCAATGCACGACACAATTGATTGACCCAGAGGGCAGATATGTGGTGGTGACGGGGAGACTAGACGGTAGGGACCTCACACTAGGTAGTATTTATGTGCTCAACTCGGACCAACCGGCCTTCTTCTCCCTACTATCAGGAAAGTTGGCGACCGTCCTCACGGGGTCGATGCTACTGGGGGGCGACTTTAATTGCACCTCTGACGTTACCCTTGACCTCTCTCACCCCCCACTCCCTAATGCACCTGCACACAAACTGGCAGACTCACACCATAATTGGCAACAGAAATGGGGCTTAATTGACACCTGGAGGGCGCAACACCCCATGACCCGAGATTACTCCTTCTCGGCCCTCCACGAATTACATGTCAGACTGGATGCCATTCTGTGCTCACCTGATGTCCATGAGGGGGTTGGCTGCAGCGAATACCTCACCAGGACACTCTCTGACCACAACCCTGTCCTGGTGCAGTTACAATGGTCACGCGCATGCCCAAAAATCCCCACCTGGCGCTTTCGCCCAGAGGCCTTAGACGACCAAGCTTTCCGCACTGCAATAGGATCAGCTATCACTAACTACTTTCAAGACAACGGGGGTACAGCCACATCCTCCATCGTGGAGTGGGACGCCTGTAAAGCAGTCCTTAGGGGGAGGTGCATATCTGAGCTGGTTGGGGTTCGGAAGGTTCTCCTCCAAGATATAAAGAGGGATGACGAGCGCCTGCGCACCCTGGAAAAGGACAGACCCAAAAACCCGGGTAAGCAACAGGAGTTACTAGAGGCTAGAGAGGCAGTAGTCACACAGGTAGAGCGCCTGCAATGCTTTGATTACAAAAACTACATAACTCGGGAACACTCGGAGGGATAAATCGGGGGCCCTTCTGACTTGGTTGGCAAACCCGGCCAGACGAGGGTCAGTCATACTGGAGATTAGAGACCAGAATGGGGTCGCTAGATATGACCAACAGGGGATCAACGACCTATTTTTGGAATATTATACTGAGCTCTATCGAAGTCAGCTGTCCCCAACGGATGAGGAACTGCAGGAGTTCACGCGAGGGGTTGTTCTACCTGCACTGGATGAGGATACAGCAGTTTCGCTAGGCCGAGAGATCGAAGTAAGGGAGGTGCGTGGAGCTATCAAGAGTATGGCCCGCAATAAAACCCCAGGTAATGATGGTCTCCTGATAGAATTTTACCTCGCATACATTGACCTCTTAGCTCCCAAACTCGTACAATTATATAATGACGCCAAGAGGCTTGGCAAACTACCTGTCTCCACTAGAGAAGCGATCATCATTCCTTTGCTAAAGCCGGGCAAGCAGGCATGGGATAAAACTGCGTACCGCCCCTTATCCATGCTCAATCTCAATTATAAAATACTAAGTAAAAGTTTAGCCTCCCGTTTGCTCCCTCACATGACCACCCTTATACATAACGACCAATCTGGGTTCATCCCCACTAGAAACACAGCGCTTAATATCAGAAGGCTCATGCGCATCCTGGAAGCGGATACTTACCACGTGGATGCTGCTACGATATTTGCAGTGGACATAGAAAAAGCCTTTGACAGTCTGGAGTGGGCTTTCCTATTCCATGTGATGCGGAAAATGGGGCTTGGGTCTGGCTTCGTGAGCTGGACGGCTCTTTTATACACTGACTCCACCGCCAGAATTAAAGCTGGGGGGCAAATCTCAGATGCTTGCAGGGCGGGGCACGCAACAGGGTTGTCCGCTCTCCCCACTGTTATTTGCTCTGGCGATGGAGCCCTTAGCAGCACATGCCAGATCGGGGCGGGCATATCGAGGGCTCGACATAAATTGACAGGTTCATCATATTGCATTATATGCTGACGACCTTTTGCTTTTCCTCCCTGACTCAGGAACGGAACTCTTGGGGGCGAAAAACCTACTCCACGCTCTCAGCAGAGTAGCGGGATTGAAGGTGAACTGGTCAAAATCTTGCCTGTTCCCGGCGCATGGGGATAGGGTAGGTCCGCAGCACACAGAGGGTGTGAACTGGGAAGACAGATGTCTACCCTACCTGGACACACATATTTACCACAAACAGGACATTCTTGAGGGTAATATTGGGAAGGCCATCAGAGGGGCAAAAGCCAACTTCGAATTCTGGGGTTCTTTGCCGCTGTCAGTAGCGGGCCGTGTGGCCCTACTTAAAATGATAACCCTCCCGAGGCTCTTATATTACTTTGGGACCTTACCGATCTGGATCCCGGCAACGTACTTCAAGCAGCTTTGTTCAATGGTCACAGCCTTCCTTTGGGGCAAGGGCAGATGCAGGGTGGCGCTCAGTACACTCATGCGACCAAGAGCAGAGGGCGGCCTGGCGGTCCCAGACTATGAGACCTATTACTTGGCAGCACAATTTCAACGGCTCACACAGTGGGTGGGGAGGGCCACTAGGGGAGATGATGAGTGCAGGGAGGACTTGGGGCCCCTGTTGTTGCTGTCCCGCATTATTCTGCGGCTCCCGGTCAACACCACGACCCTCACCCTGGAACTTACCACGGCACGAAAATGCTGGAACAGATATTTGCGCAGAGCCTCTATTAAATGCCACTATGCGCCGGAAATACCATTGATAATGTGCAGGGCCGTGCCACATGGTGGCAATTGGCAGAGATTGGAGACTTGGGCGGAACAGGGGCTGACTACCATAGGGGACCTATATGAGGAAGGAGCCATGATCCCGTTTAATGATCTGCAAACCCGCTTTGACTTGCCCGGGGGTGATTTCCTGCAGTACACGGCCCTCACTGCGGCTATCAGGAAGCACTGGGTTAGGGGACTTACAGAACCACCAACTTCCATGGGCTGCCAATACGTAGTGTTGGCAGCAGGCACTTTTAAAGCAGTGACGCGCCTCTATAGACGCATGACGCTGGAATCCTTACTCCCCCTGTCTGTCCTGAAGCTCAAATGGGAAGCTGATATAGGGGGGGGACATCCCGGATAAGGCATGGGGAGAGCTAGTGGAGAGAGCCTGGAAGAGCACGAGTAATGCAAGGTTTCAGTTAGTGCACTTCCATATTTTACATAGAGCATACCTTACCCCAGCAAAACTACATGCATATTTCCCGGCCCAGTCAGCGGCCTGCCCGAGATGTAACGGAGAAAGCGCAGATTTTAAACACATGTTATGGTATTGTCCGTTCCTCGGCAGTTATTGGGAGGAGGTAACGACAATATTGTCAGACCTCACTGATAGAGAGCTGGATCCAACCATGGCTCACTGTATTTTACACTGGTTCCCCCACACGTCAAATAACAAAATTACTAGCAAATTTATAGATCTGGGTCTGCTCCTGGCCAAAAGGAACATCACCACCCATTGGAAGGCGAAACAGGGCCCTAGCATAGCAAAGTGGAAAGCAGAATTCCTAAAGTGGGCAGAGTGTGAGGGAGTGATTAGGTTACAAATAGCGAAGCGAACCGAGAGTGAAAAGGCCCTGGAACGGGCGGGAGCTTGGGAAGCGCTCGTTGTGGCACTCAAATCTCCCGAAGCAGATGGGGATGACGCATCTGTAGGTGACCCTGTGGCAGCTATGGACTAACACATAGGCAGCTCTAAGACCATCTCGATCTGTAGCCTCACGTTTAGCAGTGGTGCTAGACAAGCAAGGCAGATAACACTCAGCTGCAGCAGCCTCCTTTTCAAATAAGTCGCCCCACTGAGATAACAGTTCTACTGGCCTCTTGCAGCCTGCACTTAAGTGACACGTCTGGGGGGGGGTGCGGGAGGAAGGGTGGGGGTTTAGTTGGGGATGGGAATTTCCAATGGTTGCAAATACTTATCGTGATGACTGTATGCAGTGCCTGAAAAGTTGGCATGGACATCATATGGCGCCTCAACTGTGCCTTAAATAACCTGATTTACACTGTGACTTTACTACCTATCTGGGATATGTAACCGGAACCCCTTTTTGGATGTATGGAAAATAAATAAAGAATTTGTTTAAAACAAAAATGCATATCAATTTACAGGAGAAAGCAGATAGACTGGGGTCCTGGATAGCAGGATTCCAGTCAGACTAGGCCAAAAACAGTGTGACATCAGCAAAAAGTGGGGGTAACCATAAGAAGCAGATTCTACTTTCCTACAATAACTGTGGCGCCATTTGACGAATCTTCACTACATTTTTTAAACTGGTTTGCGAGTCACTTCAGTTGCTGTCTGAGAAGTTTTGGGGTGATTCATGAAGTGGGGCAAAGAAAAAGGACGGGCCCTAAAACGCATTTTCCCCATGCAATATCCCATTGGAATTTTAGACACGACTACAGCCCGAATCGTTAAAGGGAATTACACCAAATTTGGCAGAAAGGTAGATCTTGGTGCAGAAAGCGACCTTTTTATAATTTGGTGTAAATCCATTTCAGAAGCTTTGGAGTTATTAAAGAATAAAGAAATATAGCTATCTAGAAACGTGGATTCTCCACGGATCCGACAGATCTCATGATGAGATCGGATTGGTTGCCACCACTTTAACAGTTAGTGGTGGCAGCCATCTTGGGACTCGGGCCTGAGCCCAAGCCCCCAAAAAATGCAAACAAAAAAAAAGGAAGGGGCATGGATACCCTGAACCCCTAGGCCTTGTGGCAGGGACCCTGCCTATGGCCAAAACCTTTTTTTTTTTAAATTTTGTTGTGAATTTGCTGAGGGTCCGCGAATCTGTGGCAAAATAAATAAAAAAAACAAGCGCGGTTTGTGGCGCTTGTATTTTTTTCATTGCCCCTGGGCCCTTGTCCCCACTCAGCATCAGCGTCAGCTGCGACCCGGCACAGTCAATGAAGCTCCTATTATACAGTCAGGTGGTGTAAACCCGGCAGCTGATTTATGTGCCCCAGTCATCTAATAAATTCCCTTCAATGGGAGTTTAGTGAGCAGACCCAGGCTTTAAAAGGAAATCAGCACACAATATGAACATCATGTTTGATCACATAAAAAATGCAGTTCCGAAGACCATCAGGACTGCGATGCATCAGGGCTTAAACCCAGCACGGAGGCACCTTTTCATGGGACAGCCAAACTACTGCATAACGATAGTTGCAAGTTTAAAGGCAACCTTGTCATGGGATCCAAAGAGGCTGCTGATGCAGCTGCAGAAGAGCCTATTGTGCCAGAGAAGGGACCCTTAGGGTGCACTTCTCTGGTCTATGAACTTTGCATGAAGTGCCTGTCTTTTTTTGTTGGGCTGTATAATTGGGTAGATCTTGTGCTTGGTCTTTTGTAAATTGAAACTAATTCCAGATGCTTAACTTTCATAAGGTGTAGGGGTGTCCTGTAAGCAGATGAAATTTTCTAAAAACAAAACAAGTGGGAGTGAAAGGTGGATAAGCTTATCAAACAAACACACATTTGTTCCAAAAACTCATTTCAAAACTAATTTAGTTCTGTTAATGTTGCTCTGCGAGAGACTTATTTAAACTTTCAGGGACTCTAAGAGCAACCCTCAGCACTGTCTAATTTTAATTCAACGCGGATCGTCCTACACTGGTTTAATGGGAGTTCCTGATGGGCCAGTCCACCAGAAAGACTGGTGCAGAAGGAGCTATGCCATACCACAGATGGCATCCCCAACTGGCATTCAAGACGCGCCTGCCTACCAGAGAGTCTCCTGGTTTTCAGACTTGCCCACTTCCGTACGTCTTTACGAGGTATCAAGAAGATCCATTTTAATATTATAGCTAATGGGGTCTTGGGAGGCAGCCGATCACCGGGAGGTCTGCACCCCAGGATATTTTTGGAAGTGGAGAAGTCCACAGACTGCTGGTGATTTGGGCTATTTCATAGCCCAGGGGTTACAAAACCGGGAATTTTATACTACCAGCCACCATTTTGTCTGGAGACACGGTGGCTTGTATAGGTTAGTGTTTTTGGTGAGATTTATTGTCCGGTATTGCGCAGTGGTTATTAGCAGTGTCAGTTTTAGGCAAATTGCCTTAATTCCAAGATGTCAACCGAAGAGAAAGTGGCCTAGGTGTTGCGGCTTTTGGAAGAGGGCTGGTGCCTTGATCTGCTGGCAGTGGACATGCAGAGCTGCGAAAGCCCCCCTGTATGTAGGGCATTGGAGGGAGCTGCAGCAGCAATTCTGGTGTGTTCTCCGCAGCGCAGGAGCCCCAGGCAGGATTTGCCTCAGGTGAGCATGTGCGGTTGCTCTCGCGTACGGAGAGTGGCCCAAGAGGGCGCGACACGGGCTGCGGGGCATGTCTGGAGCCCAAGCGGCCCACTGTTGGAGTAGCTGCGGTGAAGACCAGGTGCTTGAGGGCCCCAGGGGACTGCTGCAAAAACATGGGGGCAAGCAGGCTGACTCAGCGGCCAGATGAGGCCTCATGCAAGCTGGCTGGAGCAGGGCATCTATCTGAGCGTGCACTACTTGCACATGCTCGTCAGCCAACAAAAAAAGCGAGGCCATGCAGGAGCGGTACAGGTAGGTCGGGGAGGCGGCATTTATTAACCTCATAAAGAGCAGTAAGGAGGGCTGGGGGAGGGAGATGCCGGATGCAGCAGGTCGCAGCTGGGAGGTTGTGGAGGGGGACGGTGTTTATGAGGATGAAGAAGTTATAGCAGAGCAGACTCCAGACCCCAGTGGGATGGGGCAGGTTATGGCACAAAAACAAGGAAGGGGTCGCTGGTCCCCCATAATGATGGACAATACCATGTATGAGGATAAGGGAGTTGTGGGGGCCACAGAGCAAGGGTTCCATAGAGGCCAGGCTACTGCGTTTGTAGCAGCAATGCTGGAATGGAGCAATGATGAGTATGAGGAGAGTCAGGTAGGGGAGTTCGGGGGAGCCCTTGGGAGGAGTAGGGAGCAGTGAGGAGTGGCAGGTGAGGAGACCTCCGGTGAGGGTATACACCAGGGTGGGGCGGGGAGAAGGGTGCTGGGGTCAATAAGTGCGAGGGGCACTGGGGTTATGTCCGGGGTGCAGCAGCAGTAAGATGCAGGCTTGTGGCAGGTATCAGGTGGTTCCCCAGCAGGTTAGGGTGCGGGCTGCGCATTTAGCAGTGGCCTGCCTGCTCAAAGAATTATATGTAAAGGATACCGGAGTCAGTACAGAAGACCAGGCTGTTGGAGATAACACAGACTTCTGATAAACAGGGGGGTCCCAAGCTTGTCCAGGGCCAAAAGGAGAAGGGAGGAGTTTTAGCTGGGGGGTAGGAAAACAATCTGACAAGGGCGTGGCGGGGGGAAATAGGAAGCGGCAGGCCCCTCAGAAGGCACAGAATTGCCAGCGGGGAAGGCAGAGGGCCTCGAAAGTAAGGAGGTGAAGATTAAAAAACTGCCTTACATGTGGGCATCCAAGCCACTTGGGACACATTTAATGTTTGCTACAAAAGAGAGGATATAGAAAGGTGAGTATGTGGAGATGCTCAAGTTGTTGCATAGAGAGCTGTGCTCCAAAGAGGGTTCAAAGGAGGAGGAATCAGAGCTCTCCAAGCGGCCTAAGGTGCCAGTCAATATAGGGAATTGGACGGCGGCCTTCCTGATCTATGCCAGTGTGTACTGTAAGAAGTATCCAGAGAGGTCAGTTGTGCTTTTGAAGTATATGAACGTTATCAGGTAAGCGCAGATAAACTACGGGGGTTATGCATGGGCCCAAAACGATGAGGATTTTAGGGCAAAGATGGCGCTGGATCCGAAAGCCCAATGGGGTGAAATCAATAGTGATCTGTGGCAGCACACAATGAGCCCAGAAAAATCCAGGAAAACAATTTTCACGGCCAGTGGTTTACCAATACTTTACAAACTCTTTCAGGGCCACCTCACCCGGGAGGGGTCGGGGAATCTACCAAAGGACAGTCTGGACAAACAGGAGAGTGCTGGGACTTCAATAAGGGCATTTGGGCATTTGCACTAGGGAATACAGTAAGTTTCGACATGAATGCTTAAAATGCACTGGTAGACATGCCTTGGTGCATTTTTACAGGGCTGGGGGAGCGTCAGGTTCCTCAACAGGACATTGGCAGCAGCAGCAGGGGGCCTCAGGAGGAAAGCAACAGGGACAGGCTATCGGGGGAAGGGCTTCTACACCAATTAAGTTGGACAGGTTGGAATTTTGGCTGGGCCGTTACCCAAAAATAGGAGGAAGCCCGGCTACTACGGTAGGGGTTTGCAAGGGGATTTAGGTTAGGATGCAGAGGTCCAAGGCAGCGTAGGTGGGCTCAGAATGTGAAATCAGTTCCGGCACATATGGAAGTGGTGAGGGACAAGCTGCAGAAGGATATCAAGGAGGGTAGGATGGTGGGCCCCTTAGACGACTGGTCAATGGAGAAACTGATTGAATTTGTGTCCCCTATTGGGTTGGTTCCCAAAAGAGAGAAAGGACAGTTCAGACTGATCCAGCATTTATCATGGCCAGAAGAGGAGTCGGTGAATGACTTTATACAAGAGGAACAGGTGTCAGTGTCAAATTCCTGAGTGAAAGTGGCCCTTGCTTTGGTGGAAAGAGTTGGACAGGGGGGGGGGCTAATGGCTAAGAGTGACATCAAGTCAGCTTTCCGTTTGCTGCCGGTACACCCTGATGACTTTCAGCTACTGGGTATCCAATTTGGAGGTCAATGGTATGTAGATAAATCACTTCCAATGGGCTGCTCAATGTGCTTTGTTTGGATGCTTAAGCAAATTTTTGCAATGGCTGTTCTCCTGGCATACTGGTTGCAAACAGATGACGCATTATTTGGATGATTTCTTTGTCGTAGGTAGCCCCAGATCCATGGGCTGCCAGCGGCTGCTGGTAAGTTTCCAGGAGCTCATGGGTGACCTGAGGGTGCATTTGGCACCAGAGAAGACAGTGGGATCCAGTATGGTACTGTCCTTCCTCTGCATTGAGATTGATTCAGAGGCCCAAAAGCTTAACATGCACTTACTCTTGGTTGCTATGCTAGCCAAATCTAAGGTGACGGTGAAAGAAATACAGGTGCTATTAGGCCACAAACTTTGCATGCAGGGTGGTACATGCAACAGAGATGTTTTGCAGGAGACTGGGTATGGCCTTGTCTGGCTTGCCGTTGCCACATCACCAAGTGAGGTTACCAGCAGGTGTCAGGGAGGACTTGAAGAAGGAGTCATTCAATGGGGTGCCCCTACGGGCTCTCCAGGAGGAGTGTGATGCATAAGTATTTTCAGACGCTGCAGGCGTGATTGGCTTTGGGCTGTATTGGCAGGGGAAATGTTGTGCAGAGAAAGGCGCAGTGGAATGACGGGTGTAGTATTGCCTTTTTAGAATTCTTCCCCCTTGTAGTGGAGGTGACCTTATGGGGGACTCACTTGCAACACAAGAAAATCTTGTTCTGGATCAAAACTATGTCGGTGGTGCAGGTGGTTGTTAAGGGGTTTTGTACTGTGCTGCTTAAAATCTGCCATAGTTTTTAGAGCTTGACATATGCCTGGTGTGGACAATGACATTTCAAGAGCTTTGTCTCGTTCACAGTGGCAGATATTCCATGGGCTGGCAACGGAGGTGGACAGAGTCAGGACCCAGATGCCTCAGGTGCTCTGGACAATAGACGACAGAGGATGCTCCAGTTGGTGGTAGATTCTCTGGCGGTATCCACAAGGATGTCATATTCTCAGGCTTGGACAGAACTCTTAGATAGTGGGGCACAGTGGAGGCAGAAAGAATGGTACAGAGTTGAAGCCTTGGTCCATTTTATTTTGCACTTGATAAAGAAGGGGGTCACAATCGCTGGCAAGCTGGCAGGTGTCACATTTAAAGGAAAGTTGCTGTGGGGTTACACTCCATCGGCAGGGGAATTGGGGAGAAGAATGTTGGAAAGCTGGGCAAGGGAGGCAGGTACGGTAGGTCTGAAGAAGAGGCCATTAACTTTAGGCTTATTATGTAAGGTGTGCTCTTGGCTTTGCAAGGAATTTGCAGGGTGAGGATGAACTGGTCCTTTTTCCACATTAATGATGTGGGTGTTCTTCGGCATGACAAAGCTTTTAGGAGGGAGAGGGGCTAGGGGGGTTGGGTGGGAGGAGGTCCGCCATTGTGTGGAAAGCATACAGGTTTGGCCGTACAAGTCTAAAATGGATCAAAGGGTTAAGGGCACAGCAGTTTTACTTCAGCTGAACCCGGTGGACAAGTTCTGCCCTGTTCTATGGGGTGCCCAGCTCCGGACCTGGGTGGGAGCTGTGGTACACAAAGTTTTCCAGCACAGAGATGATAAGCCTGTGATGACTGTCCAACTTTTGGCTGTGGTATGCAAAGCAAACACAAGGAGATGATGGACAGAGCACTGAAACTTTTCAGACACTCACCCCTGTCACATCTGGGTTGAACCCATCATCGTTCTTTAGCTCACTTCGCCACCTCAGTTCAGTCTCAGCCATATGCAAATCAGTCTTGACCCTGTTCCTTCTGGGAACAGTCCAGCCTGAACTACCAAGCCAGGTCTTCCCTGGACTGGAAACAAGCATCTTGGGACCGGTTTCAGGGTAACACCCCATATCAGCCTGGCTAGCTTGAATCCAGTGGCAAAGTGAGCAAGGAACCCATGTCTGGGCATACCCTGCCAACTTAGGTCTAACAAAGCAAACACAAGGAGATGATGGATGGAGCGCTGAAACTTTTCAGACACCCCCAGTCACAGATCTGGGTTGAATCGATCATCGTTCTTTAGCCCACTTTGCCACCCCAGGTATGCAAGGCACTGGTGCAGGTATGGGTTGACTCCAAAGGGTACGGGAACCATCCTTTCCGCATAGGTGCAGGGATGGAGGCGGGCAGGAGAGGCTGGTCTAGAGACAGTATCATGGGTTTTCGTAGATGGTCTACAGAGTGTTTTCAGTGCTATGTGTGGAGGGGTGGGGATTGCTAAGACATTGTTAGTTGTCAACAGCTTGTTTGTATCTTTCAGGTTCGGTCCTAGGCCCGGAGGCTGCCGGATTGTCCATATTGATCGTGGGACATTCTTTTGTGTGGTGGGCAGACAGCAGGCATGGAGGAGCTGCCATGGGGCAAATCTGGTCCTTGATCCTGCCATGTATCGCTTACAATGGCAAGGGAAAGGTGGTATGCGTTGGGGGGAGTTTTGACCTTGCTTGAATAAGTTGTCTGATGGGGCATGTGACCAGATTTGTTGTCCCTGCATCTGGGGGAGAACAACTTGGTACGGGAGAAAGGGTTGGCTCTGATGAACGCTATGAAGGAGGATTTGAGGGAGATTCAGCGTCAGTGGTCCGGTTGTCATTTGATTTGGATGGAGGTTATTCCGAGGAGGGTATGGAGGGAAGCACACAAGCCAGCAGCCATAGACAGGGCCAGGAGGAACCTAAAAAAAGAGGTGAGATTGTTTTGTAGGGATCGTGGTATTGGTAGAGTGGAACATTCGGATTTGAGGTACGATGCAGTCAAGTTTTTTCGAAGGGACAGATTCCACCTATCTAACTACGGGATGGAGCTGTATTTGCAGCAGGTGAAGGAAGTTTTAGTGCAGACACTGCAGGGCCTTTTTCTGGATGGCGGTTGGGCGAGATGTTGCCATGGTTTAACGAACTTCATTGTTGTTGACAATGGCAATCCAGACTGGAATTGAACGGGTAGACAAGTTCATGCATAGATGAGCCAGGAAGTTAAAGGTTCATCAGGAAGTTAAGCTAGTTAGAGGTTAATAGTTGCCGTTAAACTGGAAGGGAGTTTAAAGGTCTCAAGGGCATTAGAGCAGCCCAGGAGGAAGTACAGAATTACAAAATTAAGTTGCTGTGGGGGAGAGGGTCATTTAGGGGTGGGGGTAGATTACATAGGTGATCAATTTTGTATAGTGAGGTTTTAGTTTTGTAAGGCAAAAGGCCTAGGGTACTTTATGGGTTGTGCACCTGTTTCAATATAGTGGCCTTTTTCAGACAATCTTGGTATCAGTGGTCTATAGTGCTCCCCCTCTTACCCTATGGGGTCTTGGGGGGGCAGTCGACCACCCGGAGTTCTGACCTCCGGGATATTTGCAGAATTGGAGCAGTTCGTAGACTGCTGGCGGTTTGGGCTATTTCATAGCCTAGGGGTTATAAAACCAGACATTTTGTAGTACCAGCCACCATTTTTTTTGATGACACAGTGGCTGGCATAGGTTAGCGTTCTTGCTTTCCCCCCCCCCCCATTTTACTGTTTTTTATGGCTACATATTCAGAGAGGCTCCTATTATGGCGCAGGCTTTGTTTGAAACTGGTGCGCAGGGGAGGGTTATTGATGTACGGTTGTCGCTTTGAAACAGGTGCATGGACGGTTGCAAGAAGTTGCCATGGTTTAATTAAGTTTATTGTTGTTGACAGCCGCAATCCAGTCTGAAAGGGAACGGGTAGACAAGTACACACCTGGACGAGCCAGGAAGTTAAAAGTTCATTAGGAAGTTAAGCTAGTTAGAGGTTAATAGTTGCAGTAAAGCTGGAAGGGAGTTTAGAGGTCTAAGGGGCAGAATAGCAGCACAGGAGGAAGTAAAGACTTACAAAATTAAGTTGTTGTGGGGGGGGGTCATTTAGAGGTGGAGGTAGTTTACATAGGTGATCAATTTTGTATAGTGAGGTTTTAGATTTGTAAGGCAAAAGGCCTAGGGTATTTTGTGTGTTGTGCACCTGTTTCAATAAAGCAGCCTTTTTCACACAATCTTGGTGTCAGTGATCTATGCTGCTCCCCCTCTTTCCCAATAGGTTTTGAGTGGTAATTCAGGCGTGCATAAGTTGGACATTCATGCGTTTATGCTACATGTAAGAACTGTATATGCTCTAATAATATGAGAGGACAATGCTTTTTATCATAAATAACATGTCAACGAAGATCTGCTAGCTATAAAGTACGTGCTTAATCCTTGCTGCCACATGTTAATGGAACACCCTTTTAGAACAGATCTGTCAAATACTGTGCGTTTTCCATCCGAGCTTCTAAAGTTTAGTAGTTTCTACTTAGTAAACTCCAAGATATATACCTTTATGCTTGTTTTCAGCCTTCTCTCACTTGTATATCTATTGTTTCTGTTACAGATAAATTAGTTTCGATTTTTTCATTATATTATTTTTCTTTTTGAAGGTCTTTACTCCCCCTCTTCTATTTCTCCACTGATATTTGCAGTTTAATTGGAAATGACTGCACTGCAAAGCCTTAGCTATCAAAGAGTTCTTTTTTATATATATGCCTCTCCCCTCCCAAGTATATCAACTGGCTATAGGTCACCTTATACGCAATTCATTTGTGACGCAATGAACACATATTTCAGTGCTTCCCTGGGATGAGATTCATTTTAATTGTGAACAGTTTTGAATCATGATAAAACAGTAGTTCAAGGGGACTAGAATGTCACCACAAGTCGGTCCACTGACAGTAGTGGCTGTTACTGGACCTGGGTGGTGGGTGAGGGGCAGGGGGAAACAAAAAAAGAAAGAAAAACTACTTACCTGAAAACGGCCGGCCGTCGCCTCTCCTCCGTTCTCTTCTTCCTGTCTCTGGTTCAGCAGCAGGGAGCAGCAGGAAGCGCTCGGGCTCCCAGGCTCCCCTGAGTCAATCACAACACTGCAATTCAGCGTTGTAATTGGTCTGAGCGCTGTGGATCAGCGCTCAGACGGAGATTGGGAGGCTGGACATATTCCTCACCAGGCTGTGCATTACAGCCTGGTGGGGAAGATACAAAGTGCGCATGACTGTTTGGCCGGCCCAGGAGGGCCGGCCAAGCAGTCGTGAGCACTTAGGGAGTGCAAATCACTCCTTCCCCTGCTCTGGCCAGCCCCACCCCGCCGAGAGCCAAAGACTCAAATAAAATGATTAAAACAATACATTATTATCATTTTATTGTTCCGTTCGAGCAGTGGGGCGATGCTCCGCCGCCTTAGCAGAGGAGTCGCCACTGTCCACTGATATGAACTGATAGACACTGCGCTTTCTGTCGTGTCCGAGGTACATCTGTCAATGGAAAAACTGGGGGAATAGCACGCTCCAAGCAGTGACCCCTAAGGTTGCGGGGCGAATCCTGGTGGGGCCAACTCAGTCGATCATCCTTCTGGTGTCATCGAAGTGAATTTCGATTGGATTAGGCAATAGTGACAACTTTTGTTTACAGCGTAAGGAAAACGGAGAACAAACAACTGGTTATGATAACGATGATTATCATGCACTGCTTTTCTCCCTCTTGCGATACTGCACATGCATCTATTGAATGCATCACTGCATAAGACCACGGATTCCATTGGAATACCTTAGAGCACCACATTTATAGAATATGTGACCATCTCTCTGAAAGGCACTATCCCTCAAACCAGGGGGTGGGGTGTGCTAACGGTACAACTTGAGACAAATGCGGTCACCCAGAGCTGTAGGAAGTATATTTGTTTGGGTGAATGTATGTGTATGTGCCACCTGTGTCCAGTGCATAAAAGGGAAATATCAAAGTGCAGGTAGCCACTATCACAGAGTACCTGCTTGCTACTGAGAGGTGCAGCTACTTTTTCGTTAAAAGTATCCCCCATCCTCTTTCTGATAAAGGCTGGTACCTTCAAATGAAAGAAGTGTAGGTAGTCAGAACCTGTTGTAGCATCCTACCTGCCCTGGTACTCGCCAGTAACCAAGCCACCCGCAGAAAGTAGTTGTACATGTCTTTATTCTGCTGCGTGTAAATCAGAACTCAACATTCTAAGCATGTCTTCAACTCATCCCTCCAACACTTACGACACAGGCCTACAGTGTACAGTTGGAATCAAAAGAGTTCCAGAGTTTCTTTATTTACAAGACACTACATCTCCCGCTTTGTTATAAAAAGTTATAACTTTTCAAAAAGATAAATAACTAAATAGATGAATAACTACACAAATTAATACATGAATACATGTACAGATGATTATAGATGTACAGTCAATTATTATTCTTCATTGTGGTGCCTGAATCACATGTCCTGATCGGGTCACTGGAAACTTGAAACTGGCAGTCGAAGTGACAGTGATCTGCACAGGTGGAATATAGCATGTTACAATACATCGCATGCTATTACAACTCAGTCGTTACAACAACCGCGTTGTTAGTACGCAATACCTTTACATCGCAAGTCATTACAACGACTTGCTGTAGGGGGCGCGCTGGACTTAGGAATAGTATTATTTACTATTCCTACTCCAGTTTGCGCAACAGCAGGGAAGGTGTTGAATTTTATATCCAATACCTTTGTGCCCCCTACAGCAAGTCGTTGTAATGACTTGTGATGTAAAGGTATGGCGTACTAACAACGCGGTCGTTGTAGCACTGCATTGTGGAAACAGCGTTGTAAATGCTGTTTTCCCACAGGTGAGGTGGAATCATCAGCAGACAGAGTCATCAACAGTCTGTCTGGACCAAGTCTCTACATTGACATCGATCTTTGATGAGTGGTGAGCCAAATGTAAAAAGTGATAGGAGTCTCTCATAAGGCACTTCCCAGGATGCTGGGCAGTCACCATTTGTCCTTTGGTATTAGTGATGATAAATGCTTCAGCCTCAAAAGGAGGATCAGACTTTCTTTTTCTATGTTGCTTGACAAGCACTCAATCTCCTCTTGTAAAGATGATGCCTCTTACATGAAGTCAACTTTCAGCATACATTTTCATATTCTGTTTGTGACCAAAATCCATAGTCTGAACGTCTCCTTCATTCTTGGTTCTGTGGTTGGTCCACTGGGGTAGCTTGGTGTTCATGGCTCTTCCAAACATTAGAGTTGCAGGGCTTTTCCCTGTTGTTGAGTGAAGGGTCGAATGGTAAGCTTGAAGAGTAGTGTTAAAAACACTTTTGAGATCGAGCTTCTCCAATGCAGCACATTGAACAGCTTTCTTTAGAGTTCTCATGAACCATTCCACCAGACCAATGGCCCGAGGCCAAAGAGAAGTGTTTTTTTGATCCTCTATATTGAGGTTATTTAGAAAGTTTTTGAATTCGACTATTAAAAGGCAGGCAGTTGTCAGACTTCACGATTGCAGGTACACCCCATGTCACAAAGATGCCATCTAACTTTTGAATAACCTTTTTATGTGTAGTGGATGAAAGGTCTTCTACCAATGGAAAACTGGAGTATTCATAAACAATGACTTAAAGATGATGTCCAAGAAGACCAAAGAAATCGATAGCAATTCTCTCCCATGCATGATGTGGCAATTCTGACATATTTAAAGGATGCTAAAGGACTTGAGATGAAGGAGAGTTGCATATATGACAAATCTTTAGTTCCTTTATTACCCTTCTGTCGAGATATGGAAACCAAACTTGGTCACGGAGTGCTCTCTAGGTGGCAACTATTCCTCAAAGTCCCGAATGGGCGACGTCGATCACTTGTTCTCGTAGATTTTTGGGAATCACACTTCGCATACCTTGGAGAATGAGGCCTTCTTGAGTCACAAAGTTCATCTCTTACATTTTTGAACTTCAAGTACTGTCATTAGTGAGAGGTCTAAAGTTGTGATCCCACAAGGGATGAATAATAATGTATTTTAACTTTAAAATGTCACCATCTTGGCTTGTGGCAGTGAAAATTTGTTAAAGGCATGGCATCTGGTTTTCTTGATTTCACAGAAAAATTGATGTAGGCCTCCATTGTCTTAGATGATGTGCCAGGACACTGCAATGGCACTCTTGAAAAATAATTAGCAGGATTCTGTTCTTTCCCTGGGCAATGGAAAATTGTGTAGTTGTATTCTTGCAACTTCAAACCCCAACATTCAATTTGAGGAGGCGTTTTGACTTTGGGATTCCCAAATATTGTCAACATTGCTTGATGATCAGTCACTACATTGAAAGACTTTCTGTTAGACAGGACATCCTTGGCGTGGTTTCCACTGTCTTTTTGCCTCTACCTCCTGTATTTTTGACTGTATGCTGGACTTCGTTTTTGCTGGTTTATGTATTCTGGGCACTTTACCTCTGCTGATCAGTGCTAAAGTGCAAGTGCTCCCTGTGTAAACTGTAATTCTGATTGGTTCTCCATGATTGGCATATTTGATTTACTGGTACGTTCCTAGTAAAGTGCACTATGTGTGCCCAGGGCCTGTACAACAAATGCTGCTAGTGGGCCAGCAGCACTGGTTGTGCCATCCACATGAGTAGCCCTGTAAACATGCCTCAGGCCTATCATTGCAGTGTCTGAGTGCAGTTTTAAACTGCCATCTGAACCTAGCGACTGAACCCATTTTCCTTTTACTACATGTAAGACACCCCTAACACAAGCCCAAGGTACCCCCATGGGCAGGGTTCAGTGTATGTGAAAGGTAGCACATACACTGGTGTGTTTTACATGTCCTGATAGTAAAATACTGCCAATTTCGTTTTTCACTATTGCGAGGACTAGCTCTTCCATAGGCTATCATTGGAGCTGCCTTATAACATTTTACAAGTATAACTTTCAGATGGGAACAGCTAGAGATTTAGAGTGTGGGCTCTCTGAGCTCAGAATATAATAACACATCTTTCAGCAAAGGTGTTTTTTTAATTGTGTATTTGAAAATGTCACTTTTAGAAAGTGGGCAGCTTCTTGTTTAACCATTCTTGTGCCTCTGCCTGCCTGTGGAATCAACCTCTGGTTTAGACTGACAGGGGCCTGTTTGTGCATTCACTCTAGACAGTCACAAAAAGGGAGTTGAGGTGTGCCCTGCATATCCTGATGGCCCATCTTCAGGCTGATGGGTCTTCCTGAGCTAGAATGGTGGGAGGAGCTGTCACCTGTACCTGAATAAGGCTGTGCTTGGCCTCTCATAATGCTGTCCCCACCCCCCTTGGAGTGTGTCTGGGGCCAAGACCAGGCAAGGCAAAGACTTGAGCAGTACAAAGAAAATTCTTTGAATTATGCCTACTTCAAAGGCCAAAAAGGGTACAAGTGTTGGACTAAAAACCCAAGACTTTTAGAACACTTTTGGGCCCAGCAAAGAAGAAGAGCTGCCAGGAGGAGTAGTGCCCCTTTGCTGTGTGTTGCTTTGCTGGGTTGACCTGCAATTGCTGATTCGGTCTGTGGTCAGTGGAAAGGATTGGACTTTTACTTTACCATATCCTGCTTAAGAAGATTCTCCAAAAGCTTGAAGTAGAGCTTGCCTCCTGTTAAGAAATCTCAGGGACACAAAGACTTCACTCGCAGCATCCCTGAACACCACTGCTGGGAGTTCAGTCCTGCGTTGTGGTGCTAATTCCAGTTCTGGGCCCTTGGAGGTTGTTTGCCGCTGAAGACGGGCAAAATCGACACATCGAATTCCAGCGCTGATGCAGCTCTGCCGCGCAGGAGAAATTTCCATGCACTGCCAGCGTGCGGCTAAAGAAATTGACGCAGCACCTGCCCGCAGCCCAAAGAACCGTCACACGCCAAGTTCAGTGCATTGTATCTCCAAGGTCTGAGATCACCGCACTGACTCCGACGCAGGCCCTGCTGTGCGGCTGTCAAGATCAACACATTGTGGGACCGCAGCTGAATAAACCAACGCAGCGCCTGTTTGCCGCTGCATCGATCTGCAGCATGTTCTAGATTTCCATGCATCGCACCTGTGCACCACGCATCTCCCACGCAGCACCCACAGACCAGAACCGTCTTGAAATCGAAGCATCACTTCCCCTACTGTCTGGATTCGACGCATCACTTCTCGTGCATGTAGAGCTGTCGCATCACCTCCCTAATGACTCAGGAACTGAGGCATTGCTGTTTTTTTCAACGCTTCCCTCCTCTGCAGCTGTTTTGCCACGTGGATTTTGCACATTTGAGGTACTCTGTGTAAAATCACCACATCTATAGACTTTTATGGACAGAAGTGCTTGAAACCTTTCAAAAGTCATATTTTAAGTTCTGTATGTTGGACTTTGGTTGTTTTGGTCTTGTTTGGTTTAGATAAAGATTCTTTATTTTTCTAAACTGTGTGGTGTCCATTTGTAGTGTTTTCACTGTGTTACTGTATGTGTTATGCACAAATGCTTTACACAATGCTTCTGAGATAAGCCTGACTGCTCATGCCAAGTTACCCAGGGGGTGAGCAGGGGTTATCTGGGTGTTGTACTCCCTTATCCTGACTAGAAGGAAGGGTCCCTACTTGGACAGGGTGTATTCCACTGCCAACTAGAGAACCCCATTTCTAACACTGGTGGTCAACTGTGAGGATAGAACTTGTGTTTGTACTTTGACATACAGTCATTAGTGTACACTACTATTGAGTGAAGAACATTACCATGAGTACCTTTGAGTTGGGTTACAATAAACATCTGTTATTCAGTGCCAAGATACCGTTTGTGGTGAACATGCGCTTTACAGATACACGTTATGTTATTAAGCGACCACATACTGCTTTTGTTGATTTTTCCTGTTTTTGTGATAACCCTTGAAGTATCCACGTACCATGTCTCTGTCTGGTGAACCAGCAAATGAGGTTGCAAAATTGGTGTTTGAGATGGAGATGTTGCAGTCTTAAAAAGTGGATTAGCTCGAACAGTTTTGCAAGGATTTTGGATACCTCATTTAAAGCTCCGCTAAGAAGGAGGAGCTGCAGAAGGCCTTGAGTGCCTGGTGGGCAGCAAGAGAAGCTGGGGACGCTGAGAATGTGGATCTGGAGGTACAGAGCCAGCAAGGGGAGTTTGGAGCTCAGAATCTGCATGTGGAAGCCTCTTCCAGGGGTGGCAGCAGTGTGTCATCTAGGAGTGTGTCCCCAGAGGAGCTGGAGTACAGACAGACGGACAGGGATCATGAGTTGGAGCTTGAAAAGCTCAGGATGGAAAGTAAAAAGTTTGAATGGGAGCAAAAGATACAAGATAAGGAGAAGGACCTTACTCTGGAAGAAAGGGCCCTTTCTCTGGAGGAATAGAAATTGCTTTTGGCCATGAGTTGAGTTTAAAGGAGCTGGACATCAAGGCAAGGCAGGTGGAGTCCAGTTCAAATGGTGGCAGTGTACACCCAGTGCAGTCTGGAGGAAAAGTACACATTCCAAAGGGTCTGGTACTGGATTACAAAAAGGGGATGACAAACATGCTTGGTTTTAGGCTCATGAGGCAGCACTCCACATGAATGAGGTCTCTGGCACCCATTGGGGAGGGAGGGGGGCCCTGTGGAAACACTTTGAGGTAGAGGAGAGGGTCACCTTGACAGCCCTAGGGACGAAAACAGCTCTCATCTACATCAACATGAAAGATGCCTTGATTACCCGGTATGGTCTCACCCCAGAACAGTTTAAGGAAAATGTAGGTCTCTTAAGAAAACTGATTCTCATATCTTGGTTGGAATGTGTTAATCATATTTGCAGAGCACTGGATGGTTGGATAAGGGGCAGCCAGGGGGGTACACATGCCACACCTGCGCACAACAGCTGGTCCCTTTTGGACTATTGGCTTCTGAGCGAGAGAGCCAATGAATGGGTTACGGAGGTGGTGCCTCTGCCTTGCACACGATCAGATCATAATCCAGTGCGGCTTGACCTCACTATCCCCACTAATCCACACTGTCCATTCACCTGGCGTTTTTGCGCTGAAGCCCTATTAGACCCCACCTATGTGGACGTTATTCAGAAAGCGATAGTGCAGTACTTTGAATTGAACGTGGGTACGGTCGACAGCGCGGCTACTTTGTGGGAAGCTTTTAAAGTAACTGTGAGAGGGGTCTGCATTAGCACCACAGCAGGAATTTTGCGCGATATCAGAGGACAACTGTGCAAAATAGAGACTACATTAGGGGAGTTGGAAAAAGAATACACGTCCCAACCATGCGCCTCCACACTTGCTCGCATACATGAGCAACTCCTGGAATATGACACCCTAGCGCAAAAAGAGGTGACTTATACATCACGAAGGCATGTCGCCAGGGCATATGGTGAGGGGGGCAGACCCGGCAGACAGTTAGCTATCAAGCTTAAATTTTGGGCCGATCATCACATCACCAAAATAGTAGATGCACGTGGGGCAGAACACTTCATGCCTCAGGCTATAGTAGATCAATTTAGGGACTGCTACGCATCTATGTATACATCCCGTGGGAGCGTGGGGGACGACGCACTGGATGACTATCTCGCTGACATTACCTGTGCGTGGCTGGGAGATGGTCACCACGAGTATCTCAGTCTACCTATTGATGAGTCCGATGTGAGGGCTGCAATTCTCTCCCTGCCGAACAAAAAAGCCCCGGGGCCGGATGGCCTCACGGCCGAATTTTATAAAGCCTATGTTAACCTGTTGACGCCCTATCTGCTTGAGATGTATGCGGAGGCACATGAGACCGGTAGATTGCCGCCCTCTCTTCGACAGGCCCTGATCATAACACTACTCAAAAAAGATAAACCTCCTTCTAATTATGACTCATATCGCCCTCTGTCGCTGATTAATTTAGATGCGAAAATACTTGCAAAGATTTTAGCTACCAAACTCTAACCATTAAAGCTGTGTCTGGTGCTGCCGGATCAATCTGGCTTTATACCTGAAAGATCCACGTCCCACAACTTAAGAACCATTTTCGCTATGTTTCATGTGTTGAACCCTGATCTTCCCACAGCTGCCGTTATGTTGGATGCAGCTAAAGCATTCGACTCGATTGAATGGACATACATGTTTTACATCTTAAACCGTATGGGATTTCCACGCGTCTTTTTGGGTTGGGTGCGCCTGCTATACGCGGATCCATCTGCAATGGTGCGCGTTGGGGAACTAACCTCCAGGCCATTCTGGATCGGGCGCGGTACCCGCCAAGGTTGTCCTTTATCGCCACTACTATTTGCCCTTATGCTAGAACCCCTGGCATGCGTGATTCGACAGCGTCACAGAGAATCAGCGCTGAACTTTCGGCATCGTCCAGTCGGCATATCACTATATGCCGATGACATGGTACTTTTTATTCGCGAACCACAAAAATACCTTGCCCCAGTATTGCGCAAATACATTCGATTCAGCCTGTTTTCCGGTCTCACCATCAATTGGGACAAATTGGTAATAATACCCTTGACGACGATAGCTGCTCCCCTACTATGGAATATCCATTGGTATGGTCTACAGAACCGGTTAAGTATTTGGGTGTATGGGTGCATCATGAACCTGAGGTGGTCATAAGGGAGAATTACGGGAAAGCTTGTGTGTCATTAGAACAACAAATAGACAGGTGGTCGACATTACCATTGTCCCTAGCGGACCGAATTGCTCTTATAAAGATGATCATCTTGCCACGGTTTTTATATCTGTTCTGTAATATTCCTATAAAGCTAAACACTCAATTTTTCACTAATGTGCGAACTCTGCTACTCAGACTGATCTGGGGTGGCAAGCAAGCTAGAGTGGGCTGGAACACGCTTACATTAGACTACGCCATGGGTGGGTTCAATGCCCCAGATCTATATACCTACTACCTGTGTGCTTAGGCGCAATATGCGTATCATTGGTTTCATCCACATGCCTTCACACCACACGTTGCCGTGGAAGACGGTGATGCACACCCAATTCCGCTAGCCGGTATACTCACGCATACGCACAGAGGCACGCCAAGATCTGAAATCAATACCGTAGATGCCACTATCGGCGCCTGGCAGGCAATCGGGAGACTCACAGACAGGCTTCCCCTATATGCTCCGACCCTACCGCTGGTATATCACGAGGCACTTACGGTGACGCAGGAACGGGGCTCGATGCGTTTGCTTACAGAGGCCGGCATTAGCCATATGCAGGACCTTTACCATGACACATATTTTATTACATCTGAGGACTTGCAACATATTACTAACCAATCCTCACTCTTTCAGTTCACGGTGCATCGTCTGAAACTAGCAGTGAAAACACATTACACGACATTTCCCGCTGAACAGTCCTCGCTGAATTCCTTACAGCTCCTACTAATAGCACCCACACGGCGCCAGATGGTCACCAAGTTGTATAGAGCAGTGAGAGATGAGAAAGTGAGGGACACGGACAGAAGCCTGACTCACTGGAATGAGAGATTAGATCCCCCTCTGACACTATCGGAATGGGAACATATCTGCGCACTCACTGGCAAACTCACTCCCAATGGTAATCGGAGAATCATACATTTTAAATATATTCACCAGGTATACCACACGCCCCTCAAATTATATACATTTGGCCTCAGGGACACAAGCAATTGTAGGCGGTGTGGTCAGTCCGATGCAGACTTCTGGCATCTTGCATAGAGCTGTGCACTGGTAGCTAAATATTGGGAGGAAGTGATAACCTGTATACAGAACATCTCAGGCGTCACATTGGGATGCACACTGTTGATTTGCTTGTTGGGATATGTACCCCAGGTGAAGGGGACGCTGCGTAAATTCGTGAGAATTGCATTACTACTAGCAAAGAGACGCGTGGCATTCACCTGGGAGGGTACTCTGGCCCCTCGTGTGCATCACTGGGTTAGGGATATGGTATATTGCAAAGAAAATCTTGAGCTCTATGCAGAAGAACTCCCCTTGTCTTCTAAACCCAAGGATATATGGGAACCCTTACGGCAATGGCTGATGAGGGTTATGAACCCGAAACCGGTCCCAGGATGCTTGTTTCCGGTCCAGGGAAGACATGGCTTGGCAGTTCGGGCTGGACTGTTGCCATGAAGCACAGGGTCAGACTGATTTTCATATGGCCATGTCTGAACTGGGGTGGCGGAGTGAGCTAAAGAATGATGATGGATTAAACCCAGATCAGTTGACTGGGGGTGAGTGCTTGCAATGTTCAACACTCCGTCCATCATTCCCTTTGGTTTTGCTAACCCTTACGGCAATACCTCATGGCCCAGACTCATGACGAATCAAACCTTGATACTGGGGGACATTGATCTGTGAATGTACTTCTCTGGAATAAATATCTGTCAAGGTGCAAAGTGGAATGTATGTGCAGGAATAGTGTGAAAAAGGTCAATCACCACTGTTATTGTTTTGTTTCATTGTTTACATGAATCTGCCCTGCGTGGCGGTAATGCTAATTGCCTCCTTTGAAAACTAATAAAAAGAATTTAAAAAAAAAAAAAATAAGGGGCAGCCAGGTAACTGACTATAAGGGGTTGTACAATTTGATTGCTTGGGAGCACTTGTATAGTCTTTGTTTGCCAGGGTTGGGCCAGCAACTGATGGATAGCAAGCTGACTGACCCCAGAAAGCTTGCTCAGGAGGCGGACCGCTGGACAAGTACCAGGGTCCACATGAGGTATGTGGGAGGCTCAGCCAAAGGTGGGCAAGGTCCCCAGCAGGAGATTGTGGGGGACAGGGGTAAACAGAGAGAGTTCTCTAAAGGGCCCCAATCTAGTTCCCAGGGTAAAGATTCCCATCCTCAGGTGAGAAGAAGCCATGGTTCTCTACAGGGAAGCCTGCAGAGGTGGGTCCCCGCAAGTCTTCTGCATGTGGTTAGGAGGGTCACTTAAGGGGGAGTCCAAAGGGTCTCCGGTTCATTGAGAGTAGCTTTGAGCCCAACCATGCCTGTTGATTGTCTGCTGGGAAATGACCTGGAGGATTCCCCTTAGGGTGAGGTGGTGTCACGGTCAGTGCAGCCACCTACGCTTCAGTCTTGCACAGAGAGAAGTATCTAGCACAGAGAGAAGTATCAGCAGTGTGATAGTAAAGCTGTTTTCCATGCCTTGACAGCGGCATGATGGTTACACTGTGTCAATGGCATAATATTAACGTGACTCTTGTATGGTGGCTGTGACAAAGCATCAGACCAATGCGGGTTCGTCCCAGGGCGTAACACCTCTCAGAACCTACGCAGGCTGTTCCATGTTCAAGACAGGGCAAGTACGCAGTTCCCCAACGCGGCATGTCTGATTCTAGACCTTGAAAAGGCCTTTGACACTTAGTCGTGACTATCTATTTGCTGTCTTCCGCAGAATAAATATAGGACCTACACTGATGGCGTATACACGGCTCCTTTACACAGGCCTAACTTCGCGGGTGAGAATAGGCAAACACATTTCTGCCCCATTCCCGATAGAACGAGCCCCCTGTCCCCCATCCTATTTGCCCTGGCAGTAGAGCCCCTGGCTATACGCTTGCGTCGGGAGGGCGAGGCATGGGGTATCCCGATAGCAGATACGGTACACTGTGTATCATTATTTGCAGATGACCTCTTGATCTATGTCCGGGACGTCACGTGCGACCTCGTCCCCATATGGACGACGTTGCGGGACTTTGCGGAGGCCTCAGGCCTCAAAGTCAATTGGGATAAGTCTACGATTTACCCATTGAGCCCCCACTTGGCCCCACTCGATATATCAATCGGAGCTCAGAAAATTGCCTGGAGTACTGCGGCGCCTCGGTATCTAGGGGTGAAACTGTACCACTCCCCCGAAGACCTATACGAAGGGAACCACCGTCAGGTGTTGGCGGGGATACGAACGGCGGTGGGCTTCTGGAAAACGTTGCCTTTAGCCCCCATCGGACGAGTAGCCTTTGCCAAAATGATCATGGTCCCCAGACTACTCTACCACTTCACCAACCTCCCGGTGATACCACCGCTCTCTTTCTTCCGGGAGCTGAATACACTGCTTACTACATGGATATGGGGAGGTGGTCGACGTAGGGTAGCCTTAACTACACTATACTTACCCACACATCACGGAGGGCTGGGAGCACCATCCTTTGAGGCATACTTCCTAGCGGCTCAACTCCAGTGGTTATCGCACTGGACGGCAGAACGCCATATAGGAGAAACAATTACTGAAGAAGGCCGTGTACCTCTCCCGGCGATCTGGACATTGCTCATGCCAGGTACCAAGCCAATTCGTCCTTACCCCTTGCAGGTGTCCATAGCCCGCGTGTGCATGCTGAAAATCCACCGAATGTCTAAAGAGAAGCCCCTATACTCACCTCTACTCCCATTGGCAGGGTTACCCCAAAAGGATAACTACACCACCCGAACCGTTCAGGTGTGGACCAAACACTCAATCACAGAGATGGAATCTTTGTTCGAAGACGGCCAGCTGTGGACGTACGCCCAACTAGTTGAAGCTTATGACCTCCCACAGGGCCAATTCCTACTACACAGACAACTCTTAGACAGTGGCCGCCAATACTGGGATCTAAATGAGGGGGAACCCGTACACACCCAGTGCTACATGCAATTCTGCATATGGGTGCGGGTTGACACTTGGTTACTTGGCTCTATAAAGCTGTCCGGGAACTAATCCTCAGTCTTCTACACTCGTTGCGGCAGGTATGGGAAAATGAAATAGGACGGGTATTTAATGATAAAGAATGGGAGAAGGCACTAGAGTACCCAAAAAAGGTTTTGCGGAATGCGCGTTTCAAAAACATCCAATTCAATATTCTCCACAGAGCATACCTCACACCACACCGCCTTCATCGTTTTTATCCCGATACTCAATTTGCATGCCTTCGTTGCCAGACCCCTGAGGCGGACTTCAAGCACATGTTTTGGGATTGCCCCACCGTCCAACGGTACTGGGACACAGTACACCAAACACTCCGGGCGACGACAAACATTATGACCATATCCACATGGGAAGCGTGCGCCCTTGGAATCTTCCGTAGACGAAAAACCGAAAAGGTACAAAGCCGCTTCGCATCCCTTGCCATTCTCTTAGCAAAGCAGGGTATAGCCATGTATTGGCGGGCCCCGGAGGGACCCCCTAACGCAGCCTGGGTAGGTGCCGTTAAAAAATGGGGAGCGGCGGAAGAAGAGGTACTAAGGGAGGAGGAAGTGAAGGGAATTCGCAAACATCATATATCCCTGGAATGGGCACAATTATTATACCAATTTATGCATGAAACAGCGCACACAGACTCACCTATGGCCTCCCGATCCCAGACCCCGTCCCTATCCCCCATAGGACCGGCAGAGGCAGGCACCGGACCAGACCCAAGTATCTAAGGCCAGCGATGTGTGGGGGGCTACGCCAGATAATCTCATGTGCTACGCTGAGGCGATCCACTGCGCCCCCCCCCACATACACGACACCACACCGTGAAATGACAAAAACAACCAGCCGCACATGGGTGTACATCGCTATATATTCCAGCAGCACCCTAATAACCTCCCCAGTTTACCCCCCAAAAACAAAGTTGATAGTTCTTCCTTATCTTCCTCATCAGCAGCTCTGAGACCGATGGTTTTTCAAATAGGTATGCATTCCTTAAAATTGCATATATGACAGCAGGAAAATGTAACGGTGGGGGATACACCATTACTCCATGGTCATGGGGAACTCATCTAACCAAGCTCTAACAAACAAACAGCATCGGGCAAAGGAGTAGCGCTCAGAATACTCTACTGTGCTATACTCAATGTTTGACATATGCCGTAATGTGGTGACCTCTATGATCTACAGTCACTGTTCGACTTCTTGTACATGCTTGTCGTTCTGTAACAACGGTATCTTCATTTGTACTATAAAATGCTAAATACCAATAAAAAAATTTAAACAAAAAAAAAAAAAGAAGCACACAGGCCATAGTTGATAGCCACATTGGGCAAGTGTTCCCTTATAACACACAGAATTGTGAACTAAAACCAGACAGTTACTTAATGTTGCAAATGCATGGGTGAAGTGACAAGGGACCAACAGCTCACTTCCCTTTCCAGTGCTTTTGTATTTGGCCCTTGTGACACTCTGATTAACACACAGAAAGGATGTTCTTAAAATGCAGATACTGAACAAACAAGCATTTGCAATGTAATCCGTCTCACATTTTAGAAACTTTGACCTATTGGTATTGTGATTGACAATGCCTTTTATTATTGCAGGTTTTTTAAACATAAATAAATGGCTGTCGTCATTTACAATGCCAACAGGTCAAAATCTCGGAATTGCGAGACCTATTGCATTGCAGATTTGCCTTGCATTTCACTGGCATGAACTTCCAAACACCTGGCTTTTGTTACCCAAATTCGGCTGTAGATACTGTCGAAAGACTCAAAACAAAAAAAACACCCTGTCAGAACTCACCGTTAAAGAACAAATGGTTACCAAACGCCATCCACATATCAGAACCCCATCAAAAGCTTCCATGAAATAAACAAAATGTTAAGAGGGGGGACAAAAACCCACACAGATCTTTTAATAAACATTCTGGATATTACAAAAACTTCAGTGGTTTGCTGGATATTAGAAATAAAAATCCTGAAAGACTGAGCACGTACTGGATATCAGCAGATTTCTGCAAACAAAAAGCCTTGCTTGTTGCTCACAGGTAATCTTCCGTTCGATGTGCTGCTGCTTCTGTCTGTTTGTGCCAAGCAAGGATAGAGGCAAAGTAGATGGTCTCGTGAAGGAGGTGAGGCTTTAGGTCTGGTTGGGGGGAGGGGGCGAGAAACAGACACGAGGGCAATGGAGCGTGATTAAGCAGCGATGGGGTGGGTGGGGGATTGAGATAATGCCGGGTTTTAAAAGCGTCCGGCCATCCGGAATGCTGCTAGCAAACTAGAAAGAGTGGAGTGGGGGAGCATGTGAAAGTGGGCGCCCAGGTTAAAGTGAAAGCGGGCGCCCATGTTGTTATTGAAAGCGGGCGCCCGTGTTAAAGTGAAAGCGGGCGCCCATGTTGTTATTGAAAGCGGGCGCCCGTGTTAAAGTGAAAGCGGGCGCCTGGGTTACAGTGAAAGTGGGTGCCCGTGTTGTTATTGAAAGGGGGCGCCCGGGTTATTGAAAGTGGGCGCCCGTGTTAAGGAGAAAGCGGGCGCTGTGTTAAGGGGAAAGCGGGCACCCATGTTAAGGAGAAAGCGGGCGCCATTGTTGTTAATTTAAAAACACATAAGATAAGATAAAGCGCGGCCGTGCTGCTTAAAAAAACACAAGCGGTACCAGCTGAAGCAGCGCATGTGCTGCCTACAGTAAGAGAAACTCAATAAAGAAAATAGTGCTTTCAGACTAAATAACAGGTACCGTGTAACAACCTAAGTAAAAGGGCCAGTCGCCATGGGAGGTTACAAATGAAAACAAGGTGGTACTAAGGAGGGACTAACAAGCCTATCTACGAATCAGAAGCCAGCATTTATGAAGGACAATGACACAAGCCAATTACAAATATGGGCGGAGAGTGGGCGGGGCTTCAAGTGCATACTCCAATACAACATGCCTCGCAGAGCAGCGCATGCGCGCTGCCTTTAAGCTCGACCTAACAACTACCTGTCCAGTCAGTTCGGGCTGGACTCTTTCCACTGGAGCAGGGTCAAGACTGATTTGCATATGGCTGGATCCAAACTGAGGTGGCATGGTGTGCAAAATTATGGGATGCGGGCCCAAATAATTAGCAGTGGCTGTGATTAATTCAAGCATTCCATCCATCGCTTTTTGTATACTTCAGTTTTCATTATACACGTCAGACACACTAGCACTGAGGTGTACTGAACTATTAATTTAAATGTCTGTATTAAATATTACAATACACATTTTTCTAGCGAAACAGTTTTTTTGTACATAAGTTCTATTATATTGCTAATTATATTAGCACAAAATAGAATTTTGTTGATTCATTGGATGAGTTACATACTTTTGCCACAAAGCATCAATTTGAAATATGTTCACATAAACCAATGCTTTAGCAATGTTAGCCCTACAGGCAAATTTAGCCCCATTGGTATAGACTTGGTGTTTCTATTTTAGGAAGCTTTTTAAGGCATTGTAATCGCAGTTCACAGTTCCTAGCCAACAAAGAATGTGTATGTTGCTTGCAAACATTATCTAGATGTTACGGAATAAAGTTTTTCCTAAGCCTTTTCTAATGATCTTCTCCCCCAATTTCAGCTTTCCTCTTTTCCTCTAAAAGGCTGAACTTTACTATATAGTTTGGGATCTAATGTTTGGGATCCTTCTACTGAAAGGACCTCTAGGCTTCTTCAGAATACAAAGTGTACCAAATGGTCAATGACGTGTGAAGGCCCCAACACATTCTATGAGAAGTCAAAGGTGTTTAAATGATTCAGGAAGTCATTAGCAAGCTTATCGAATGGCACACTAACCCAGAGACTAAATTTCCAGCCATAAGAAAATAAGCATTGAAAACCCCAGTAGGTGTCTCCTACTAGAGATCTATTGGCTTTGTCAATGTTTTTAGCTATGTTGTTCAACAGTGCTACTGCCGTGCATTATACAGTATGTTGTGGTATGGTATGGCCTGTCACTGTATTGAATGGTATGGTACATATGGCCTGTCATTGTATAGTATTGTATGATGTGATATGGCTCGTCATTGTATAGTATGGTAATTATATAGGGTTGTATGGCATGGCATGTCATTGTATAATATGGTATGGAAAAATATGGCCCGTCATTGTAAAATATGGTATGGCCTGTCACTGTATAGCATAGTATGGCATATTATGGTATGGTATGGTATGTATGACATGATATGGTATAGTAAGACCTGTCATGGTATGGTATGGTATGGTATGGTATGGTATGTCATGGTATGGCCTATTATTAAATGTTATGGTATGGTGTATTATGGCCTGCCATTGAATAGTATAGTATGGTATGGCCTGTGACTGTATATTATAGTGTGATATGGCCTGTCATTGAATAGTATGGCATGGTATAGTATGAGCTGTCATGGTATGATATGGTACAGCCGGTCATGGTATGGTATGGCCTGTAATAGTATTGTATGGTATGGTCTGCCCTGTTATTGGATGGCATGGTAACCGAGAGAGATGTTAAAAGCCACAGGGAAGAAGGGTGGAAGTTAGGGGCCAAGAGTACAAGGACGGAGGGTGGGTGGGAGGGAGAGGGTAAAGGCAACACGGACAAAGGGAGGGAGAAAGTACAAAACAAAGTAATATCATGTGTGCAATACATCTAAAAACAGCAAAAGTCAAAAAAATGTAAGTGACGGGCACTCCAAAAATAAATTTTTGCAATTATGGTAGAGCATGTTTGAAGCAGTAACAATGGAGATACATAGAGAGGGCTCAAATGCCACAGGCACAGAGGGTGGGTGGGAGTGCAGCAAATGCAACACAGACTAAGGGAAGGAAGGTGGGAGGGAGGATGCAAAGGCAACACAGAGGGACATGCCTGTCACACAACAAAATTCAGAAATATATAATGAATATGCGCAGTCTGAAAACAAACTTTCTCTGCCACAGTGAAGTGTGTTTAAAGCAGGAGAGGGAGTGGGACAGAAACAGATGGCCTGCAAACATATGCAGTGTTATGGAGTGCTTTCTCACAGATGCAGTAGTATGAAGTGCCTCCTCCAAAAGAAAAAAATAGTGCAGCCATCAAAGTGTGAGCATCAGAAGGACACTTGATGGGAAGGAAAGAAGTACTTTGGCCATGCACCACAGGAGAGACCAATACACAAAAAGAAATAAAACCAACACGTGCTAACCAGACAGAAGCACTGAAATAAGAGTGATAATGAATGGGTGAGTTCTAAGCCCCCTTTAAGCTAACAAAATGTCTTGCAAGCGATAGCACATGCACTGTCTCAGGCGAGACCTAAAAATTATCTTTCGGGGCACTTTCCTATGAAGTAAATGAAAAAAGGAGGCTAAATTGGCCAGGTGTGATGTTGCCCCATAGTTATCTATTTTCCCTTTCCTTGCATACCCCCTATGTATTTCTGTGAGAAAATCACTTACTGGAAGCCCAGTGCAAAACACACATTTAAATATGCCTGTCAGTGGGGCAGTACATCCAACCCCTGGGGCAGCATCATGGACCTGTTCCATGTCTCCAGAGAGGCACATAATGGAGCAATCTATCTGCTTTTCAGGTAATTGTGCTGTTTAACAGCAAATCTATTGAGTAACATGGTGACATAGTGCATGAGCTACAGACAGCACATCTCAAAAAAATGGCCACACTATCACTTCCCTGTGGTTTAGACATTTACTGTCTGCAAATCATGTTCTGCTTAGGCCTGTTCATAGATTTCAAGAGGCGAACATAATCTTGTATAGGTCTTGATCACTGTGCTTCCTCCATAGCTATCATAATTTCTAGTTTTCTTTACATCTATGTCACAAAGCTGTCTTTGTGTGAGAATTGGCTTGAGCAGAAATGCCTTGCGGGAAGTCCAAAACCATATGTGTGATGTAGACCCCTTTGCATAGCGAGCAAAGTTCACCATTTGACTTACAGCAAGTGGATGGACATACCGTTCCACCTGAATCTCACAAGCCTTTTCTATGGGAGTACATATTTCCTACATGTTTGACTTACGAATGACCCGACAGTTGGAAGCCGTGCAGTAGCGCAACGAAACTTGAACTACCCCCCTGCAAGTTACATGGAAGGGGCCCCTCACACTCCAGACCCATCCAAGCCTGTCGACCATGCACTGTGCCAGAGGGGGAGCCCTAGAGCTTAGGACCCTTGCTCTGCGGGGGCTATCATTACACCACTGAAGCCATGAGGAAATACTAAAAGGTCCTTTTACACTCATTAGGAAATGGTTAATAATGGGGATCTCATGATCATAAGCATTACTAAAGTCTTGATTTTCACATGGGCACAGGACTTTGCATATCACGCGTAAAATCCACAGTTTTGTCTAAAAATGAGTACTAAGTGAAGAAAAAAATGATACTTCGCCCACGACTAGTTTTTAGGACAGGCACGGTTTACATCATGATTTTGTGGAAAACAGATACACAGCTGTATTCTACACCTGTGTGAAGGCACGGAACACATTCATGAGGAGGACTAGTAGAGGCCCTAATATAAACACTGTGCCCAGGCACAATATGGCGAAAGGCACAAATGATGGACAGAATGCTTAACAATGCACACATTCACATCCAGTCCAGTCTGATGAGGGGTTAAAATCCGAAACCGGTCCCAGGATGCTTGCTTCCGGTCCAGGGAGGACCTGGCCTGGCAGTTCGGGCTGGACTGGACCCATGGGGATCAGAATCAAGAATGATTTGCATATGCCTGGTTTTAACTGGAATGGCATGGGGAGCAAAAAAACGATAAATTTAGGCCCAGATCTCTGTACTTGGGTGAATGTTTGACATTGTTCAACATTCTGTCCATCAGTTCTTTTTTTGCATGCGTCACCCCGAGTGGGACAGGTATGCCCAGACGTGGGTCCTGTGCTCTCTCCACGCCACTGGAGTCAAGCTAGCCTGGCTGATGAGGGGTAAAACCCCGAAACCAGTTCCAGGATGCTTGCTTCCAGTCCAGGGAGGACCTGGCCTGGCAGTTCGGGCTGTACTGTTACCATGGGGATCAGGGTCAAGAAGGATTTGCATATGGCTGGGACATTGTTCAAAATTCTGGCCACTGATGAAGCACGATTTTTGCGAAATAATCTTGCTTCATCAAATCTGCTCATAACTGTGTTATTAATAAAACAAATGACTAATGGTGAGAAAATTAACATAGGTATTTTAAAGAGAAAATATTAACGTGAAAATGTGCAAGAAAGGCATGACATGATTAGTAAAACCGAAGCTACAACGTTTAACATGCTGAAAGCATGGAGAAATTAAGTGGTTTTTTTTTTTTTTTACATCAACTAAAATGTTATAAGAGGGATTTGAATAAATATGCATTTGAAAACTTGCACGTAGAAATATGAAATAGTAATAATAGAAACGCTAATAGAGAATGTTTCATGAAATGTTTATCCTATCTTCATAACAAGAGAAAAACAAATATTAATAGCTTTATTGTTGAAAAGTTAGATTACACTTATTGATTTAATTAGAATAATAAATCTTTAACTTCTGTTTCTTTATGCGTTTCCTTCTTTCCTTAAATAATAATGCATGTGTTTTATTTCTCAGAAAACCAACGATTTATGCTTTTTCCTATAAAGGTCTCAAACCCTGCTAGAGTAGATTCCTTTCCCTGACGTAGGCCACAGAATGTACTTTGTCCTTCATTATTTCTAAAATGTTGATTTATTTGTTTAGCTGTGCTTACCATATCACTAGAATTTCCTCCCTACGGTTAGAGTATTTCTTTCTATGAATAATTTTGTCAACTATGTTGCAAACTGATGTGGAAGCGAGCACAAGGACATGGAGTTATCATAATTTCTTTTCCTGCTTCCGAAGAGCGATGATGACATTCATTTTAACAAAGAACTTTAACACAGAACTCTGAATGAACTGACTAAGACGATGATCACCTCATAAGTCTAACCAATGGAATCACGTGGAACTATGAAATTGCAACTTTAGGGGGACTGAACATTTTAGCATTTGGGGTATAATTAGTAAAGTGAGAAAAGAACTTGGCAGTTGCTGTTTCTATGGGAAGAGAGCCTTTGCTGCTGTACTCTCTATGCTACTCTGGCTGGCTATTATCCTTGCAATTCCTTAGCAAGACTATCCTGATTATCTTGCACTTCATCGGCTGGTGATGTTACTTAAGCTATACCTTTTCGGCAGAAGGGTTAGCTAATTCTGACTACTGCATGCTGTGCATTAGTATCCTCTGTTCTAGGTGCGTATAAAATTCTGAATTGCATACTGATTTGCAATGATTTATTCTTTGTCTTTTTCTCTCTCTACCCTCTCATACTGTCATTGATTATATGATGTATTTGTCAAATGAACTGTACTTCCTTGTTGTGAACCTACCTGTAATATTGAAATAACAGAATTTATTATTCTTTTTACTTGTGCATTGACCATTAATATTTTGAAATATTTTAGATAAAAGTAACTTGATAAGTATCCAGAGTTTGGCTTTATTAATGAATTATTAGACATAATATATACTGTGATAACGATTGCTGGACAGGCTTTTCCTTCAATAGGTCCTCATTAGGGAAATAGCATCCGTCTCTTATTATCGAGCCCCTATTAGCTCTACCAAAGATCTATCGGAAGACCTGATATATGTAGTGCTTATTGAGTTTATATGGGCCCAAACTTCTTGGTTATAGAGAAGTTCCTGATTATAATAAATTGGGGATAAAGTGAATGATTATAAAATTTACGGCGTTTCCGCTGCATCAGTTTCTGGTAGTGTCATCACATGGTTAGTTTAGACTAAAAATACTGGGTAATGAAGAGACGGAATTTAGGGACAGACATTTATTGACTACGTACTTTTATGTTTTATGTTGTGGTCCGTCGTTGACCTTAATGGAAGTAATGGGTCCGTTGTTGGCCTAAGATCCCAGGATAAGACCAAGGGCAGTCTTAGTGTGGCATACACTAAGTGTGCGTTGTCTGCTGTTGATGCGGTGCTAGGCAATGGCCGTATTGTCAGTATTGCACAGGGAATCTTGATGTATGAGTAGTGGAGATTTATTTGGGTCACTTCAGAAAGAACATCTGGGGAAGTCCTGAGAGTTTTCACTTGAGTGAGGGTAAAATCGCACTGGTCGAGATTTTGCTAGAAGCAAAAAGAGAATTTTGAGTGTATGGTTCTATCAATTTATTTCTTTTAGTGGAGCAGACAAGCTGTTTTATGTAGGCTCTTTTGTTAAAGACTTCGAAAAACGTTGACGCTGATTTGTAAAGGGATAGTCAATTGCAGGAGTTAAACTGACGTCACAGAGTACCGCGCTGGTATTGGTCAGTTAGGTGAAAAACGTTACAAAGAGTGCAGCACTGGTATAGGTTGATTGCTGTGAGTCGCGCTGGGATTGGACAGTGTGATACATTTTGATTGGTAGCATAGAAACATAACACGGAAGAACTTTGAAGATTTACTTATGTAGTTTAATATTAGCGTAGAAGAATCGTGAACTTACTAAAATTGTTGAAAACTTTATTTAGTAAAGATGAGCCAATACCCATTAGAGAAGGAATTCCTGTAGCTCCTGAAGGAACCCCCGCTGCTTATATGTCATTAGAAAGGGGTTATCATACGTGTACATGGTTGGAAAACTGGATGAAATAAACCGAGCAAGATGGTACTTTAGCATTTCCAGAGAATGGTACTTTTAATACTAGAATTTTAGAGAATTGAAGGAGACAAATTAATAATTTGAGACCTAATCCTAGACATATGCAGTATGAAGCTCTTGAAGAATGGGAGCATGAGGCATACAAGAGAGAAAGAGATAGGTATCAGACTAGATATAAGAATACTGTGAGTAGATATTCAGAAGCAAAATGGGATGCTCAAAAGAAAATGTGGAGAAGAGACATAGCAGAAGGAGTGAAAATGTTTCCGGTTATGGTAGCTGAGACTAAAGAAGGAAAAAATGTAAGGAGAAAAAGAAGAATGTTGAGGAACAAAGATCTAGAAATACTGAATATAATGAGGAATTTGAGGACATAGATGATGAATTTTTAAATGAATTATTGATGACTAAACCTCCAACTTATCAAGAGGAACAGAACAGAATAGAGACAAACCCTTTATCAAGTGCTCCATTAATTCAAATAGAAGTGCCCCAAGAGAAAACGGCAATAAGCGGGAGTCAGAATCAAAATATAGTTAGAAAAGAATTGCCAAGAATGATGACACCAAAGAACCCAGATGTTTTGTCAGTCCCAGTGACTATTGGTCCGATTGTTCCATTATACAATGATGGACAAGGAGTTTCTCGAGTGCATGCTTTAACAATACCAGATAGAAATACGAATAGAGTTCAAACAGTCTACAGGAAAATAAATTAGACTAATCAAGGACTGGCTGAAAATAGTCGAACAAATGTGAATGTAGATACGGGAGAATCAGAACAATTGATTAATATCTCAGAAAGATCAGCTGAAACCCCAAAACGAGGTATATATATCTAGATCCAAAAAGATTATTGCAGACTGAGAAAAGAGTGACACCTACATCAGGAGGGTCAAAAGGTGAGACAGGTGAAAATACTCATAATTCATTAGGTCCCTCTCTAGAAGAATTAGATGAGTGGATAAGAGAAATAGCACCTGGTTGCAATGTAAAGACTAATAACTCAAGTATAGATGTGAGTAGGTTAAAAGCAGATTTGAAAGAAATGATTCTTGGTACAATCGGCCCAGATAGATTAGGTAAATATCAAGAAGAAGAATTGCTTTTTATGTGTAAAAATATTACAAGGAAAGCGAGAACCCTACATGAAAAGTTTGCTGAAATCGCACAAATGTATGGAGTTGACATAGAAATATAAAGCCTTACAAAAAACATATAGATTAGATTTCAGTTACAAAGATTTGGAGAGTTTGAATGTTTCAGGAAAACGTTTGCAAATGAAAGAGTTAATTAGCACACTAGAAGGAAGATGCAACAATGACTTCAGTGGCTTTACCGTTGTATCCTGTGAGGGAGAAAGGAGCAGGAATAGTTGATGCAACGATATATCCTATGAGAGAAGTACCAGGTGGTGGGTATGTTCATGTTCCTTGGCCAAGACAGGATATAATATCATTTACAAATTATTTTCCAAGATTGAGATAAAAACAAGTGGAATGTTACAAACAAGTAGAAAGGTTTGTGAAGGTTTCGAAAGTTTTGTGGAAGGATTTGGATGGCTTGTTTGATATTGTAGTTTCAGCTGACTTGTGGGTTGAGTGTAAAATTGCTATAGATTGGCCAAAAGAAGAATATCCAAGAGATCCAAAAACAGGAGCACCATCTGAAGAAGTTATGAAAAAATATAATCAGGTTATCACCTATTTGAAAGGGAAAATTTCACCAAAAGAAACAGATTGGGTGAGACTAGACAGGACTACTCAGGAGTTGAAAGAATCAGTACATGCTTATTATGAAAGGCTTCTACAGGTGTTTAAACAATACTGTGGAATTGAAAACATCACTGAGAAAGATATGGAACATTTTGTGTAAAGATCTGTGTATGGATTGAGACCAGAAATTAGTGCTATGATTCAGCAGCATTTAATTTGTTGGCAGAGTAAGACGATCAACAAATTTCTTCGCTATGCGAAGTATTGTGGTGCGGACATTGAAACAAGACACAAAAAGTTAAAAGATAAATTAATGTTAGCTAAGATGAAAGAGGCAAAGAAAGGAGGATTCTTAAATACAGATTATTCAGAAGCTTACCAAGGAAATGGTCAGACCACTTGGTATGAGAGGTGTAGTGTCAAATGGAAAATACTGTGGGACAAATGATACCAATTCCACAAGGGAGAGGTAGAGGTAATAGAGATGAATTAAAAAAGAAGTTCCCTTGTCATGCGTGCGGAAAATTGGGGCATTGGAAGCGCAAGTGTTGAAGTCTACAGGTAAACACAGGTGATACAGGAGTAAATGGGATGAATCAGATGCAGATGAATCAACAGAATCAGAAAAGGACAGTTGGTAGAGGACAGAATTTGCAGATACCTCAAGCTCCTATGCAAAATCAAAATGTGAATGGTCAAGTACAGAAATACAATGCAAATGTGGGTTTTCATACAAATGATCAAGTAAATTCAATTCTGCAGGTGTCTTCACAATATTTGATGTAGTGTGAAGAAAATGATTCAAATATATCTCAATGATGGTGCCTGAGGGGGAGGAGGAGTGCGTGCTTGGAGCATCCTTAGAGGTAGATCAGTCTGGTCCTTTTGTCAATTGCGAGGTTGACAGAAATGTAATTATGTTCCTCGTAGAAACTGGTGCTTCCCGTTCCACTGTGAGAACTGTGAAAATTCCAAACCGACCCCTCTCGGAAGAAAGTATCCAAGTTGTAGGAGTTTCACACAAATTGATTAACACCCCAGTGACTAAACCAATGAAAGTGCAAATTGGAGGTTTCCAAGATTTACACCGATTTGTGGTGTGAGACAAGTCCAGTTAACCTATTGGGAAGGGACTTGTTGTGTAAGATGAACTGCTCCATCTATTGTACACCAGATGGAATAGCATTTCATTCAAAAGACGAAGACGTGGCCTATAAAATGGGGGAAACAGCCTTTACAACGAAGGCTGAAGAGCGACAAAGTCTTTACCACGAATGTTTTTACAACTATTTTTTTTACAACGAGTATGCCTTTACCATGAATGTCTTAACAACAAATTGCATTGTAAATACATTACAGGTAAAGTCATACTCGTAGTAAAAAAATACATTTAAATGTAAGTATTTTGGTAAGTATTACGTGTAATATATTTATATATATTCACTGAAAAAACCATAGGTTTCAGGGACGTTATAGTTTGTTGGACATTTCACTAGTACAAAACCAGAGAAATTCGCCCGTTATAGTTAGTTGAGCTAACTATAACTCGCGCCCCCGCAATGCACTGCTGATGACGTCACATATTACATCATTCATGACATGGTCAGTGACATCACAGATGACATCTTAAATGACATCACTGATGACATCATCCACGTGATAATCTGATGCACCTCCTCACACCCTAATATAACCTTTGATACACCCACTCTAAAATGCAGACTACCATTTTCGAAACCGTAGACACACCAATACCAGTTACTACATACCCACTCACTGATTCCTAGGTCTACACACATGTCCACTCATTCATCCATACAGTTACTCATACATGCAGTCACTCATCAATACAGCACTATCATATGCACTCAATCACCTATACAGACACTCACACACCACCACTCACCCATAGAGTTACTCACACACCTAGTCAGTCATGCAAAGAATCAATCATACTCCCATTTACTCACCTATACAGTTATACACACACCACTTCACTTATTCATACAGATACTAACGCATACTTACTCTCTTCTACAATCACTAACACAAGCTCACACTCATCCATACAGCCACTCTCACAATCACTCACTCTCACATATAGTCATTTATATAATCCAACACTCACATATACTGCCTTTCACATATGTAGTTACTCACACATATACCACTGAGACATCCATTCACTCACCAACACACCCATATACCCACTCACCCACCCATACGGCCCTTCGCTGATGCACTCTTGAACCCATACACCCAGTGAATCACCTACTCACACATCTATGCACAGAGTCACACACCCCACCCACCCACAGAGACACTCAGGCACCCATACAGATACTCAGACAACCAATCAATAACCCATATAGACACTCACGTAGCTACTCACCAACCCATGCAGCCGCTTACACACCAACTGACAGACTAATACAGACATTCACACAGTTTAGTCACTAACCCATGCATTCAGTAAGACACAATTAATCACTCACTTATAGAGTCAGTCAAGCACCTACTAAATCATCTATTCAGACACTTATTCACCCACTCATTCTTCAATACACCTTGGCATATATTTATATTCACTGAAAAAACCATAGGTTTCAGGCACGTTATAGTTAGAAATTAGCATTTAAAAAACCTTAGAAATTCACTGAAAAAACCATAGGTTTTAGGGACAGTTATAGTTAGTTGGACATTTCACTCGTACAAAACCAGTGAAATTCCCCAGTTATAGTTAGTTCAGGTTACTATAACTCGCGCCCCCGCAATGCACTGCTGATGACGTCACATATTACTTCACTCATGACATGGTCAGTGACATCACTGATGACATCATCCAGTGACTGTGTTTCTGTAAAGTTTAAATATGTTTAATATATATAGGGAAAGGCGGTTTGAAGAATGAGTGGGTGTATAAGTGTCTAAATGGATGATTTAGTAGTTGCGTGACTGACTCTATAAGTGAGTGATTAAACGTATGTTACTGAATGCATGGGTTAGTGACTAAACTGAGTGAATGTCTGTATCCGGCTGTCTGTTGGTGTATAAGCGGCCGCATGGGTTTGTGAATAGCTACATGAATGTGTATATGGGTTATGGATTGGTTGTCTGAGTATCTGTATGGGTGCCTGAGTGTTAGTGTGGGTGGGGTCTGTGTTTGACTCTGTGCATAGATGTGTGAGTGGGTGATTCACTGGGTGCATGGTTTCAAGAGTGCATCTGTGATGGACTGTATGGGTGGGTGAGTGTGTGTATGGGTGTGTTAGTGAGTGAATGTATATCTCAGTGGTACATGTGTGAGTAACTACATATGTGAAAGGCAGTATATATGTGTGTTGGAGTATATAAATGGCTATAAGTGAGTGTGTGATTGTGAGAGTGGCTATATGGATGAGTGTGTGCTTGTATCAGTGATTGTATAAGAGGGTAAGAATGTCCTAGTATTTGTATGAGTAAGTGAGCTGGTGTGTGTATAACTGTATAGGTGAGTAAATGGCAGTGTGAATAATTATTTGCATGACTGACTAGGTGTGCGAGTACCTCTATGGATGAGTGGCGGTGTGTGAGTCTCTATATAGGAGTATGAGTGCATATGATAGTCCTTGTACTGAGTGACCATAAGTATGAGTGACTGTACAGGTGAGTGAGTGGATGTGTGTGTAAACCTAAGAATCAGTGAGTGAGTATGTAGTTATTGGTGTTGGAGTGTCTATGGTTTTGAGAATAGCAGTCTGTAATTTAGAGTGGGTGTATCAAAGGTTATATTAGGGTGTGAGAAGATGCATCAAATTATCACATGGATGATGTCATCGGTGATGTCATTTGAGATGTCATCAGTGGTCATCAGTGATGTCATCAGTGATGTCACTGACCATGTCATGAGTGATGTAATATGTGACGTCATCAGCAGTGCATTATGGGGCGCGAGTTATAGTTACCTGAACTAACTATAACGGGGAATTTCACTGGTTTTGTATGAGTGAAATGTCCAACTAACTATAACTGTCCCTAAAACCTATGGTTTTTTCAGTGAATTTCTAAGGATTTTTAAATGCTAATTTCTAACTATAACGTGCCTGAAACCTATGGTTTTTTCAGTGAATTTCAAAGGTTTTTTAAATGCAGTTTTTTAACTATGCCTACAGAGGTAGGACATGTGAAGAAAGAAGAAAAAACACACAGAAACAAGCAACAGAAGTCCACAAAGACGAAGAAAAGTGCAGGAAGAAGCAAGACATGTGCAGAAAGAACCAACAGAGGAGCAGAAAGAAGCCTTGTTGCAAAATCATGCTGTGCCCACAACTTTTTCAGACGGGTACTGGTGGTAACTGATTCTGACTAACCAGGCCTAGAGCCAGTGCTATGCTAAAAGACACTTAGAATACAGTGAAAACACCTACATACACTAGGGAACACTATGCGTTGGGGTACCCCTGTGATTAGCATGACCTCCTCTGTAAGTCCCTAGTACATAATAGGGCAGGGGGATTAAAACTAACTAACTAACTTGTCACATCAGGCCCTACCCCCTCTCTTCACCACTGTGCGAACACGCCCCGTGGCGTGTTTGAAGTTTGGGATTAATTCCCCTTCAATCCTGAGGGCCCCTGGGGTCCAACTAGCCCACCAGGTACCTCCAGTAAGCACCACAGAGCTGCGTTGCAGAGAGGTGGTCCGATGCCACGCCCCTTTTTACACCTCTCTGCAACGCAGCTCTGTTGCGCTTACTGGAGGTACCTGGTGGGATAGTTGGACCCCAGGGGCCCTCAGGATTGAAGGGGAATTAATTCCCCAACTTAAAACGCGCCACGGGCGTGTTTGCACACATATCTCCTCAGGCCCTGCCCCATCCCTTCACCACTGTGCAAACGCTCCCTGTGGTGCGTTTTACGTTGGGGGATTAAGTCACCTTGAATCCTGAGGGTCCCTGGGGTCCAACTAGCCCACCATGTACCTCCAGTATGCACCAGGGAGCTGCGTTGCAGAGAGGTGTTCAGAGGCCACGCCCCTTTTTACACCTTTCTGCAACGCAGCTCTGTGGCGCTTACTGGATGTACCTGGTGGGCTACTTGGCCCCCAGGGACCCTCAGGATTGAAGAGGAATTAATTCCCCAACTTCAAACGCGCCACAGGGCATGTTTGCACACATATCACCTCAGGCCCGCCCCCTCCCTTCACCACTGTGCAAACGCGCCCCGTGGTGCGTTTTAAGTTGGGGGATTAAGTCCCCTTAAATCATGAGGGTCCCTGTGGTCCAAAAAAAATGTTGGGGCCCTGGGGGTCCTTGTGGGACCCCCTGAGCAGGCCTAGGGGGTCAGGGTGTTTCTACCCTGCCCCCTTTTTGCATTTTGCGCACTGGTTTCTGTGCCTCGGTTCTACCGAGGAACAAGATGGCTGCCAACACTTCCTGGTTTGGAGTGTTGATAGCCAATTAGCATACAGCTCGTGATCGGGAGGGTGCGCTCAGGGTGCGCGGATCCACCGCGGCCATAGATATACATGTGATTTTACTTTTTATTTTCTCAGGAACTACTGAACGGATTTACACCATTTAACCAAAAGGCACGACTCTGAACCAAGGGCTACCTTTTGCCAAATTTGGTGTAATTCCGTTCAGCAGTTCGGACTGTAGCTGCGACTAAAGGTTCCTATGGAAAATTGCATGGGGAAAACACGTTTTGGGACCCCCCTTTTTTCTCGGCCCCCGCTTGCCAAATCACCCCGAAACTTTCAGGATAGGAGCAGACCGGAGCGGGCCATAAGTTTTGAAAATTTCGCAAAGATTCGTCAACCGGCGCCAAAGTTATTGGGAATAGAATGTTGCGGATTTCCTATGGAAAATAGGTCCTAACTATAACTATCTACTGGCGACCGCCAGTAGATATTATATATATATATATATATATAAAAAACATATTTAAACTTTACAGAAACACAGTCACTGGATGATGTCATCAGTGATGTCATCAGTGATGTCATTTGAGATATCAGTGATGTCATCAGTGGTGTCATCAGTGATGTCATCAGTGATGTCACTGACCATGTCATGAATGATGTAATATGTGACGTCATCAGCAGTGCATTGCGGGGGCGCGAGTTATAGTTAGCTCAACTAACTATAACGGGCGAATTTCTCTGGTTTTGTACTAGTGAAATGTCCAACTAACTATAACGTCCCTGAAACCTATGGTTTTTTCAGTGAATTTCAAAGGTTTTTTAAATGCTAATTTCGAACTATAATGTCCCTGAAACCTATGGTTTTTTCAGTGATTTTCTAAGGTTTTTTAAATGCTAATTTCTAACTACACCTAGATAGGTAAGACATGTGCAGAAAGAGAAAGAAAGAAGCAAGAGAAGTGCAGAAAGAAGCAAGAGAGGTGCAAAAAGAGGAAGAAAGGTGCAGAAAGAAGCAGGAGAAGTGATGAAAGAGGCAAGAGAGGTGCAGAAAGAAGCAAGAGAAGCACAGAAAGAAGCAAGAGAGGTGCAGAAAGAAGTAAGATAGGTGCAGAAAGAAGAGAGTGAGGTGCAGAAAGAAGAGTGAGGTGCAGAAAGAGGCAAGAGACATGCAGATAGAGGCAAGAGAGGTGAAGAAAGAGGCAAGAGAGGTGAAGAAAGAGGCAAGAGAGGTGAAGAAAGAGGCAAGAGAGGTACAGAAATAGGCAAGAGAGGTACAGAAATAGGCATGAGAGGTACAGAAAGAAGAAGAAAGGCGCAGAAAGAAGCAAGTGAGCTGCAGAAAGAGGCAAGAGAAGAGCAAAAAGAGTCAAGAGAGGTGCATCAAGAGGCAAGAGAGCCCACCCTGCATCTGCCCGGAGGAGCCGCCGCCGAAACGAGCAGCGGCCCGGAAGACAGGCAAGCTGCCTGACTCGGGGCGTGGCCAGGATGAGGAAGTTCCCGGCCTGGAGAGTGGTGCCGGGAGGAGGGCGGGAGCCTACCCCACCTCCGTGGCAGCGAGACGGGGCCGGTCGAGGCACATTGTCGGTGCCTGCCCCGCAGCGTCCAAGGAATCCGAAGAGCCCCGGTGAGTGGGGCTGCGCTGGAGCCTTCCTTTTTTGTTGTGCCGCAAAGGCACCAGGAGAAGCCCCGGTGAGTGGGGCTCCCATTGAGCATTGGGGGGTGCCGGGAGTGGCACCACGCGGCCCGATTGGTGCCCAGGTGATTTGCTACAGCTGCACCGCAAGAGCGGGCAGCTGCACCAAGGGGGCACTTTTGTTTTCCAAGTCCCGGAGTGGGACCCGAGCGGCACGGTGGTGCCAGTACTAATTTCGCTTTGGGGGCAATATTGCTTTTTAGAGTCCCAAAGTGGGACACAGGAGGCACTGCGGTTCCAGGACTATTTCTCATAGCTGATGATGAGGGGGTGAGTTGCACCCCACGCCCCCAGCGCATTGCGCACAGTGTTTTCGCTGCCAAGGCAGCCCAAGGGGCCAGTGGAAGGCCCCAGTTACGCCCTGACATTTTGGACAAAGGTCATTTGAGCCCCAGGGAAGACCAGTTGGTCTGGGGTCAGGTTTGGTACCTGTGTGTACCAGGAGGGCGCAAGGCCCTAAAGGAAGGTGATGTAGGCACCTAGGGAGTGTTACTAAGGTGCACTCCTAATTGTGATTTATACATAATGTGTTTTATGCCTAATGTGATGCAGACATAATGCGGTTATGTTGCTAGTGCTTATGCAGAGTACAGGATTTCGCCAGTAGTTACTGGTAGTGTTTTAGTTTTACTACTTGTGCTTGTGATGGTTCTGACAGTGGCCCAATTGGCCCTATCATGTATATAATCCCCTGTAAATTATTACCTGGTGCCAGTTGGCACAGTGTATATGTGTGATTATGATTCTAATGTGTTTTGGATAATACAAAGGCTATTTTATATATAACCTTGTATGGAGTTTCTTTGTGGTGTGCCTAGTGTGTTGCGGCTGTGTGTGTGTGTTGCGCAAACGCTTTACACATTGCCTCTGGGATAAGCTTGACTGCTCGTGCCAAGCTACCAAGGGGGTGAGCAGGGGTTATCTTCAGCGTTTAACTCCCTTGCCCTGACTAGAGTGGTGGTTTCTGCCTGGCTTAGGCGCAAGCCCTAGCCAACCAGAAATCCCATTTCTAACATGGACCATAACTTGCAGCTCCTTGTCAGTATTCCGGGACCCCCGGAAGTCATGCCCAGTGTGTCAAAACTTGGCTTGATGTGCACTTCACCTCTCTGTCATTGTCACAAATGTTGTCTTCTCTGTTTGATGATGACACTGACTTCTTGCCCCTTTAAGCACCGAAGTTGTTCGGCCACCTCACAATTCGAAGTTAGCACCAATTTCTCTTGTTTTCTCACGGGTGCCAGTGAGGTGGTAATCAGATGCCTTTGATGCGCAGAGGTAGGGACTAAAAATAGCAGATATGCTGCGTCCTTATGCCGTGAAATTTCAATGCCCTATTTTTCAAACGTTAATTTCCCCTTCCAGACCTGCTGGGCGAGTTGACTATTTACCCAAGTGAGAACGGTGGACCCCTCCATATTGGACTGCACCCTACGGCAAAATGCGACTGAAATAATATCTGAAGCAGTAATATGCAGCAAGTTAGGGATTTCTTGAACCATGCGCAGCATCAAACCTCTATTGATTACATCAATGCCCCTGGGACTTGTATTTTGGCGTGAAGGTAAGTCTTTCGAGTCATTATGCTTGCCTGATATGGGGCTAGTCTCAATAAACAGGGAAAGTCTAATGGACATGTGAAGATGTGCTCTTATGCTGGATTCTGTTGACTCTGTAATGCCTGTTAAGACCGGAAGAACTTGGTTTGCAGAGCAGCCAGTAGGAATCCTATCTATGCTGTTGGTCTTTTGACTTGCAAGGCTTGCTAGTCCTGTTCTAGGAGCCACACTGGAGCCTGATAAAGTATTAAAGTAGGCCAGTTTTGGGTGTCAACAAATTGCCTCAGTTGATCATAAGTGTGATTTTCCGCCTAGAGAGCCTGTGAATCAATTTGTGGTGTTGAGCACATGATGGTTTTGATTGTCCAGGGGGGTGTGCCCCCCCCCCCTCCCTCCTATTGCAGTTCTACTATTTGGTACAGAGGTTGGTTTCTTTTGAACGGTGGGCACAAGAACTAACTACTCATTTACATTATAGGAGTTTGGGGAGGCGAGTCTTACCGTCGAGATACCGCTTGTGTCGGTTTCAACTGCCTCCAATAAGGGCTGCTGCGGCTAGACCGCTTGCTTGGTGGCTGTTCTAAAGATTGAAAATACCCGTTCCTGCTGATTGTTTGTGACCACTTTTTCGAGTTGCATGTTATTTTTTTTTTGTCGTTTGTGCTGTTTTTTTTATTGAGACAGGGTACCGTTTGAGAGAGAGTCTCCCATAATATTGGAAAAACTCCTTTGGGGAGGCCGGGTGCTTGGGTTATTCCGAAGGTGGGTGCTGCTTGAGTTCTCTATTAGCTTTTTATCTTAGTGAGCGCTAAAGGGGTCATCTTGGGGATTTGAATCCTGAAGGTTCAAGACATCAAGTTTTAGTTGAGATTTTATTTCTGTTAGTACAGTGCCAAGTGTTGCAGGGAGACTTGACAATTTATCAATCACAGGACCACAAGAGCAAACAAGGCAGATTGTGCAGCTTCCACCTGCGCGCGCTAAATCAGACTGTATAATGCCCCTATTTTGGAGTGGATTTCTGTGACATAAAATATTGCCATCGTACTGAATAAGTCCACCTGAAAATCCAGTTTGGTACTTTAGAGTGTCTGCTACTGATCGAAATGAGTTTAACAAAATTTCCCAGGTGTCCTTGGTTTCATTTTGTTTCGCATTGGGGGGGATTAAGGCTGTCCTGTAGTGTTATGTTAGGTCCAACCGAGTTAGAGAAAGATGCCCACGGGTCCTCCGAGAGTACATTTACGCTGGATACTGCCAGACTTTTTTCCTGTAAGTGGGGTGTAGCTTCCAACAATGAGATAGATGGGTTTTCGAGAGAGAGTGACCTGCGCCGTGCTCAGCTTGGAGCGAATGCTGGTTGATTAGGTGACCACTCTGAGGGCCAAAAACATATGCTGTGGGACACGGATTACCTATTAAGCCTCCAGGTAAGTCTATGGAGGGCTCTGTTGATGCTGCTAGGTTGTGTTATTACATGGTGCCCCTCAGCGGTTACTAAAAGCCCCTTCTTTCCCTCAAATTGTTTGGCCGGGGATAAGTTAGCACTTTGGCTTGTGACATTATTTTGCCCATTCAATGGGCCTTTCGGGTGTTTGTCAGAAGTTCCGGGTCAGGCCCCGTACCCAACGCTGTCACTACTATGCTAGCGGCTGGTGGGTTTTCTGCTGGCAAGGTCATCCATTCTGCTCTTGCTTTCACACTTTCACTCATTTGAAGGACAACTTTTTCTTACTTTCTGTTGTCTTCCTCTGTAGAAGGATGCCCTGGTCACCTGTTAATTGTGAGGCGCTTGTAGGAGTAGAATGTGGTTGCAGGGGAACTTGTAGCCCCATCACCTCCTTAGTATGAGAAAAAAGTGGGTCCATTGGATTTTGTTAGGAAATTAGGTTTGTTCAAAGTACTTTTGTGGTGTACATGCGGCTGTTCCACTGGTATACAGGAGTGTAGGGGACCCTCCGCCTGGGTGCACCTTAGCTCACACCCAATGTTCGTCGGCACTACCCATGTCTTCCCCCGATCTCATGGTCCCCTAGCTCGTTATAATTTGCCCTACCAGGCTCCTTTCCTAAGTCCAAGGAGGGGGGCATGTCCTGCTCCTTAAGCGTGCCAAAAAGGTCCTTTGAGCGTTAGAGCCCCCGAACACCAAAAACCTCAGGAAGCACAGCGCGACAGCGAGGAAGCAGCTGCACCGCAGCCAGGCAGCAACCGCAGCATTCTCGGACGGTGGGTGTGGACTTTGCTCTTCTCGGCTTCCATCCTCTGTCCTCCGTCTTTATCTGACAAGTTTCTTAATGGAATGGAAAAAGTCAAATCGGGGACAACATGCTGTGGCAGCCGTTAAAGGACTCTGGGATATGGTACCCATTGAAATGCATCATAGTGAATGGCAGGTTTTGAGAGTCACAAAAAGGAGCATATTTAAAGGGCGACAACAGATTTTAGTTACAATATAAATCATTTGTGGTGGTACCATACCAACTTTAGGAATTGTGGTGAGTTCTAAAGTGATTTTGCCCTCTGAAAAATGCTGACCCTTTGTTGGGATTTCATGAATCATGTTTTCAGAGAAAACGGTTTTCTCTCATGATTTTTTCAAAGAGGTTAGAGAAGATTGTATTTTTTTTTTTTACTTTGTTGGCATTTTTCCATCATACATTCATTGTCACATTGCTTAATGATGATCGACGCCAGTGGGTGGCTCGTATTGTACTTATATCTTAACAACAAACTTAACAATTAAAAACAGGTCAGCTTCTCTTACATAATTACTCAGGAGCATCGAAACAATACCACAGTTACAGTATGGCCCTGCCCTTACCTTAGTACATTTACGGCCTACTCGTGTATTTACCACATCACTGATCCCTTTGAATACTCACTCGTTCATGACATATATGGGTTGCAGTATGGAACTAGGTGTGCGCTTTTGCTGCTTCAGGGTTGGGTACACTAGCATCTGTAGGTTGATTATTGTGTAACCATTCTAATACTGGACCCCAGGTGTCTTTGGGCCTGGAGGCTGCGGGCATTAATTCCCAGAATGTTGAGAGCTGGGTCTGGCAAAAGAGGACATCTTGCAACCAGGTCTTGACTGATGGGGTGTCAGGTTTCCCCAAGTGCATGGCCACTCTGCATTTTGCCAGTAGCAGTAGCATGGCGTGCAATTTCTGGGTGCTCGCCTGAGTTTCCTTCACGTATCCTAATATTCCTAACAACGGTGTGGGTTCAGCTGGTGTCCCCAGAACCTCCCCAATCGTGTTGAAAATGGCTGCCCAGTATGTCGCTATAGGAGGGCAGTTCCAAGCTAGGTGTAGAAATGTTGCAGGTGTAGCCCTGCATCTCCAGCAACTAGCATCGGGCCTAAGTCCCATACGATGTAGCTGGGTGGGGGTTCTGAAAAATCTAAGCAGGAATTTGAAATGGATCAGTCTTAACTTGTAGTTAGGAGACAGCATCCGTAATTGGCCACAGCAGAACCTCCACTGCTCTTCTGAAAGTGGAGGATTCATTTTGGTGTTCCAGTCGAGTAATGCTTTGGGTTATGTCACCGGAAACGTATTTGGCATGGTATTGTATAATCGTGTGATGAGCCTGCGCGGCGAAGGGCCGGTCACTATATATTCGAGGGCATGCAATGTGGGCGGGGGACTTGGAAAGGTGGTGTGCACCTGTCGACATGACACCCGAATTCGATAATATAAGAACAACTCAGAGAAGTTAGGCGCAACCCCTTCTTGCTCTGTTGAAGGGGGGCGGAAGTTGTCCTCGGGATAGAGGTCAGCAAATGTGTTAATTCCCAATTGTCGTGCCAGAGCTACATTCCCTTGGTCTTCTAGTGGGGGTATGTGTGGGTTGTGTGCCAACGGCACAAAGGGGGCATATAGCACCTCCAGTTGGGCTCTGTTCCTCAGGCCCTCCCAACACCATTGCAATGTCTCTACTGTATCAATTTCATTTCAGGGATGTTTATATGGCTGGTATTGTGCTACTTGGAGGGGGATTGGCGCAGCCTTGTCCACCTCCACCGCAACATGTGGCTGGAATGGGATAGGATGGACCCAGTAGTGTAAGAACTGGGCTTGTGCACAGTATGCATAAAGCAGGTTATCCGGAGCGCCCAGCACGCCTTGCATCAGAGGGAGAGTCAGGAGTTCCCACGATATGCGGGCTTGTTTCCCCGCCCACACCAAAGATACCATCAGAGAGTGCATTGTTGTAAAAAAGGCTTGTGTGAGTGGGAGATTTATGAACAGGTACAAAAATTTGGGTAGTATAATCATTTTCGCTATTGCAATTCGTCCAGCCAAGGATAACGGCAATTTAGACCAAGTCTCCACTTTGCCCTCCAGCCATGTCACGGCCCTCCCATAGTTCATATCCCACAGTACTTGTAGATTCCGGCTCAGCCAGATTCCCAGGTAACATACTGGGCCGTCCGCCCATTTGAGGGGGTATTCCAGCAAACAGGGCAAGGTGTCTTCAGTTAATGGGAACAGGACTGATTTTGCCCAGTTAATCTATATACCAGACAGCCCCCCAAATTTGAGAATCTCCTGCAGAACCGGGTGCAAGTTGCCCACAGGGTTATTAATGTACAAAGTGATATCATCTGGGAATAGCGATATGATGAGACCTCTGGTAGTGAACCCCAGCCCCCCTGGCTGCATGGTGTTGCCGAAGTCTCGCAGCCAGTGGCTCTATAGCAATAGCAAAAAGCAGGAGGGACTAGAGGACATCCCTGCCTTGTACCTCGGGTAATTTGCAGCGGTAGGGAGACCAGCCCGTTTAATCTAAGTCTGGCAGTGAGGGGTGTGTAGAGCAATTTTATCTTGTTGATATAAGTCGGGCTGAATCCCAGTCTTGCTAATATGGTGAACAGGTAAGGCCACTCTAACAAATCAAAGGCCTTGATGGTGTCAAGAAGCGCCGCCAGGGCATGTGAGTGGGGATCTAAATAATGCAGCGTGGCAAAGAAGGTACGTAGATTGTGTGCCGTGGACCTACCCGGAATAAAGCCGGATTGGTCTGGTATAGCGATCAGGGGTAGGAAGGGGCTGCAGCCTATTTGCCAGTAATTTAGCGTAGATTTTGGTATCAATGTTTATAAATGAGACGGGCCGATATGAATCCCTTTCATTTGGTGGTTTCCCTGGCTTGAGTAGTGATAACATGATTGCTTCCCGCATTGTTGGGGGTAGTATCCCTGTCTCTTGTGCTTCCCCATAAAGTGTCAAGAGTTGAGGCACCAGCAGCTCTGCATAACTTTTATAAAAGGCAGCCGTCAGCCCGTCTGAGCCCTGAGCTTTGTCGGAGGACAGACTATTGATTACTTGTATGATATCTTCTGTAGTGAAGGGTTAGTCTAAATAGGCCCTGTGCGCCCTGCCTAGCCACAGCAGTTCAATGGAATCAAGATAGGACTGGAGATCTGCAGGTGCTGTGCAGGAGGAGGAAGTGTACAGAGTGGCGTAGAATTTTGTGAATTGGTTAAGTATTTCCTGGAGGCCCCGGACCAGTTCGCGATTGTCGTCTAGGATCCCTGGAATGAATGTGGCATTATTTGGCATTTGTAAAATATTCGCTAAAGTCTTGCCTGGCCTTTCCCCTTCGCCATACCGCCTAGCTTGGGCAAATTTACCCATGATTTTCACCTCCCTCTGTGCCTCCTCTTCATATTCTGAGACTTTGTCCCTCATTTCTCTCAGCAAATTCGAATCATCAGTGCCGTAATATTGCAGTTCTAAATCTCTGGTGTTGGTTTCCAATTTTTCGAGGGATTGCCTAATGGATTTCAGTACCCTAACTTGTCTGGATATACATTTCCCATGAATCATAGCCTTGAAGGTGTAATGATGTAATATTATAATACAATGTAATGTGGAATGGAATTAGAATATTGGGATTAGAAGGTTGGAGGGCTGGAATGTTAGGACAGGCAGTTAATGGGAAGATACCTTCAGTTGAAGCCACGCACTATATGCTGCCAATAAACTTGAAGAAGAAAGCTATACCGTTTTGTATGAAGTGTAATCCTTACACTTGTCGACAAGCGGAAAGTGGCTAACACAGCAATTGAAAGAGAGAGATATCCGGGCCCATATTTAAATGACATGATAAGTAGCATATCTGGTGCAACTGTATTTTCAAAACTAGACTTGTATAAAGGATATCATCAGTTGGAAATAGATGACCAGTCTCGTTACATAACGACATTTTCAAAACATTTAGGTCTCTTCAGATACAAAAGGTTAAAGTTTGGTATATGTTAAGCCGCTGAAATTTTTCAGGAAACAATAAAAAATATAATAAGACCAGTAAAGAATGCTATTAACTATAGTGCAGATTTCTTAATATTTGGAAAAAATCAAGAAGAACATAATCAAGCTTTAAATGAAGTTTGGCAACAACTTGTAGCAGCTGGTCTAACACTTAACCTTGGAAAATGTGATCTGAACAAATCTGAATTAATGTTCTATGGGCACATATTTTCTCATAAAGGTATGAGACCTGATCCTAAAAAAGTATCATCTTTAAACCTAATAGCTACTCCTAAAGATATATCAGAACTACGTTCATTTCTGGGAATGGCAAGTTATTGTTCCTGTTACATAAAGGATTATGCTACTATAAGTGCTCCACTTAGAGAACTAACGAAGAGAGAGAGGAGTTGGCCTAACGGGTAGGGCGGTCGACCTCGAATCTGGGAAACTGGGTTCGAGTCTCGGCAATGACGCTGAACATCCTGTGATTCTGGGCAAATCACTTAATCTCCCCGTGCCTAACAAAAATGAATGTGTCCTCATGTAATGCAACTGGTGCTATGTAAAGCGCTCTGATACCCGATTCGGGTCAAGTTCGCGCTATACAAAACTCTGTAAAATAAAATAAAAAACGAAGAAGGGTAAAATATTTAAATGGGATCTAAATTGTGAACAAGCATTAAAGCAAATAAAACAAGATATCTTCTGCGGCTAATTTAAAATACTTTGATCCACAATTATGTACAGAAATAGTAGTGGATGCCAGTCCAGTGGGGCTCGGTGCAATATTAGTGCAGCATAAACCTGGAAGACAAACTCCTCGATATGTGATTTCGCATGCTAGCAAGAGTTTGACTGATGTGGAGTGGAGATATTCACAACCGGAAAAAGAAAGTCTGGCGGTTGTATGGGCTTGTGAATATTATCATGATTTTATTTTTGGCAAACCATTTGTAATAATAACAGATCATCAAGCACTAATCGCAATTTATGGAAATCCAAAAATTAAAATGCCACCACGTATTGAGAGATGGGGAATGCGTCTAATGGAATATGATTTTAAGATTATTCACAAGCCAGGAAAAGAGTTCAACCCAGCAGATTATCTATCTCGGCACCCTAATGAAACACAGACAAAGGAACATTTGGAGGCAGAAGAGTATATATGTTTCATTATTAGGTCTACAGTTCCAGGAATTATTTCAGAAAAGGAGTTAATTGAAATGACTGATAAAGATGAAACACTTGGAGAAGTGAAAAGAATTATTCTTGAAAATAAAGGGAGACTAATTAACACTGCAACACGATTTCAAGTGAATATAAAAAGAAACGATATTCTAGCATTTAAGAATATACATTCAGAATTAGCAATTGCATCTTCTGGAGTACTTTTAAGAGGAAATAAATTAATAATTCCAGAAAGTTTACAAAGACGTGTAATTGATTTGGCTCATGAAAGTCACAGAGGTGTGTCAGCAACAAAAAATATAATAAGAGAAAAAATGTGGTTTCCACGATTAGATAGTCAAGTATAAGAGGTGGTAAAAACATGTCATTTATGTCAATGCACTACAAAGGAAAGAGTAATGGAAGAATTACACTTGTCTAAATTGCCTGATGCTATATGGTCTAGTGTAGCAGCAGATTTTTATGGACCACTGGATTCACTAGTGCTAGTCGATGAGTATTCTCGATTTCGAATTGTAAAACATTATATCGTCAACATCTGCAGCAACTGTGCTTCCTATTCTTGTTGGCAATTTTTTCAACCTGGGGGATACCAGATATGCTAAAAACAGACAATGGACAGCCATTCAGTGCAAATAAATTAAAAAAGTTTGTGAACTACTTAGGAATAAATCATAGAAGGATTACACCAATGTGGCAACAAGCATGGTATGGTTGAAAGATTGATGGCTACTATTAAAAAAGCAATACAAAAAGAGCGAAATTGTCTCAGATTTCAATAAATCAAGCATTGTGTCAAGTTTTACGTGACTATAGAAATACTCCTCATGGTTCTACAGGTAAATGTCCTTCAGAATTAATGTTTGGTCAGTCAAGACAAACACGCTTGCCACATCTTCAGTCTGCATCTCCAAAAGATCATGCTGAGATAATGGAAGAAGATGCAGAAGTAAAAAGGAAAAGAAAATATGCTGACAAGGTAAAAAAAAAAAAATCACAAAGCAAATTTCATCCATCTCCTTTGGAAGCAACGCAAGTTCGTGGAACAGCAATTACAGCTAAAAATGACAATCGAGTAATAACAAGGAACAAAACATTCTTCAAAACTTTTTATGTAAACCCTGAAGAGCAAAGAAATGTACAAGTGGACAGTCAGCATCTGGGGCAATTAAATAGAAGATCTGAGAGAGTTACACGGAAACCAGTTCGGTTAATAGAACATTGCTAAAAGATGATTGTTGAATTTACTTCTATTTCATTCTTTTTTTTTTCTTTTTCTTTCTCTTTCTTTTCCTTTTCTTTAAAAGGGGGGAGGGGGAGAAATGTAATGATGTAATATTATAATACAATGTGATGTGTAATGGAATTAGAATATTGGGATTAGAAGGTTGGAGGGCTGGAATGTTAGGACAGGCAGTTAATGGGAAGATACCTGCAGTTGAAGCCACGCACTATATGCTGCCAATAAACTTGAAGAAGAAAGCTGTACCGTTTTGTAAGAAGTGCAATCCTTACAGAGTGGTCTGGGATTGCACAGAGCATGTGTTGAGGGAGAAGTATTCCTCTGCAACTAGATATTCTCCGTGGCCCCTCTGCTATGGACAACTGTAGTCGGACAGGAGCATGGTCCGACAGAGTCCTGGGCAGATGTTTGACATCCGTTGTCCAGGCAGCTATATCTTGGGACACTAGCCAATAATCCAACCTTGACCAGGCATTGTGGTGAGCTGTGATGCAAGTACCTTCAGCCGTACCCGGGTGCCATTGTCGCCATATATCCGTCAAGTTGCCCTCTGACTTGATAGTGTTGAGTGCTTAGTTTGCCCTTGGGTGCAATTTACGGGAACCTCCCTTCCTGTCCATGGCATCATCCATCAGGGCATTGAAGTCTCCTCCCCATATAATAGTGTCATATCCCACCATGCTAATTTTAGCCCAAATTGTGTGGAAGAAATCGGGCATATCAACCCCCCTTAATGTTTCAAGTGAGGAGGTTGTAGGACGTCATCTCAAGGTGTTATTAGTGTCTGGATGTTCCGGTAGGGTGCCTTGTTTCAATGGGCGACTAAGGTCTAGATGTGTACTTGTGTGAGCTGTCTGTGCATACATTTGTGAGCATAGCCGCAGGGTACATCTTCGGGTCAATTGAGACTTGCTGTTTCCTGTTATCAACTGTCTCAGCAACTCACTGGCCTGGCTAACTAAGTTACCAATCCCTTCCTCCACCCCACCCACACCAACACCCCCAACTAGGTTGTGCACAAAATCCCTCCCCTTCAAACAAACCCAGTGTTGTGCCCCAGCCACATGCAGGTGGACAAGAAACGAGAGTTCTCCCTGGGGGCATGACTACACCGGCGTACTACCCTGCCATACGGCGGGGTGGCCGCTTGTGTGTATGAGAGCTGAGAGCAATACAACATAAGTGGTGCATTAGAGACATATCCGGAATACAGCTGCAGATCTATTGCTATTGGAAAATTGAGCAGCTATTTCCAACAAGCAACAGTCAACAATCAAACAGTTTACAGATTGTTAACGATACCTGGCAGTGCATTGCACTACGGTTCAATCATTGTCACTGAGTCCAGTATCTGGGAGGCCGCCCTTGGCCATCTTGGCTGCTCATTTCTGGCCTCCGATATGTTTGGCAAATTTCATGGCTGATTTAGCATCTGTGAAGTGGTGTACTGTTCCATCAAAGGTTACCTTCAATTTGGCTGGATAAAGCAAGGCGTATGGTATTTCTGCTTGCATCAGGATACATTTGATCGGCACAAATTCACGTCTTGTGCCTGAACCGCAGGAGTAAATTCAGGATACAAAGAGATGCTATTTCCATTGTGGTTGAGGCAGTCTCTCTCTCTAGCCAGGCACAGAATGGTATCCCGGTTGCGATAGTTTAATAAGCGTGCTAAAATTGGTCTTGGTGTAGCTCCAACCGGGGGTCTGGGGCCCAGAGTACGATGAGCTCTCTTGACTATGAACATCGCGGAGAACTCCGGGCCGAATAGATCGTGCAGCAGCTCTTCCACGAAGGTTTCCATCGTGGAAATTGCTGCTGTTTCTGGAATGCCTGTTATGCGGGGATTGTTTCTGCGCGACCGGGCTTCCAAATCGTAGTTTTTGGCTCTGATGATGTTGAGTACCTTGTCCATTTGAAGCATTTGCTCCTTAGTTTCCATTTGTGTACTTCAGTGGAGTGGTTTTCCAGCTGATCTAATCGAGGCACGTGGGTGCCCACTTGCTTCTTGACCTGGTCTAGCTGGGAGGTAAGTATATCTAACTTGTTATCAATAGTTTTTAGGCTGGATTTCATGTCTAGCAACAGGGAACGGAGATAGTCACGGCTCCCCTCCGCTCCTTCCCGTGTGCTCAGCTCTGAATCAGTGTCCACCTCATTGTCCATTTGTCTGGTGAGCCTTTTGTTTTCGAAGGAGAACTTCGACTGCTTGGCATCGTGTTTCCCCATGCCGCCTTAAATGCCAGGAGTGGGCCCAGCGGCGCGAAAAGGACAGCTTGTGTGCTTTACCATTCAAGTTTATGCAGCCTGGTTTTCCCAGAATTGTAGCGGTTCACGCCCCTATCTCCACAACTGTCCGTATTCTGGGAAAGTTCCAGTAGTGCACTGCGTCCCCTCCCGCAAGAGGCCAGAGAGTGCCACCCGCGCACCCCCAGCCGTCACGGTGGGCCCAGGTGATCCACTCCAGTGTGGCCTTAAAATGGTTTTATGCGCTCAGTCTGGGGATGCACCAAGGTATCAGAGGTCAGCCCGAATCCGAACTGGTATGTGGTGTCTACTCGACCTGGGGTCACAACAGCATAGTCGGGGCCACAGCACCCAGCTTTAGGCATTCCTGTCCCTCACTTCCCAGGTAGATCTGTGCAGTTCGTATTTTTAGCCTCCTGGCACCGGCGCCCATGACCTACAAACTCGGGGAAACAACGACAAGGCCTCCATCATGAGCAGTTCAGCTGCAGCGATTATTTCCTGGGGGAATGGATGGGTAATCGGGGCCTGGGTGGCCTCGCGTCGGCACTCTACCTAAGCGCAACCCAGGGCCCCAAGCGATGTTAGCACAGTCATTCTGCCCCCGCTCCAGCAGCACCTCTCGCACCTGCACGGGACCTCACAGCTCAGTCAGGCCCTCAGCGCCAGGGCACCGGCAATCCCTCCTCGCTGGCCTCCTTCATCGAAGTCAGTAACTGCTGGGCCCCGCACAGGCCGCCGCCCATAGATCACGCGGGCGCCCAGCAGCACCGAAGCCCTACTCGATGGTCCCAGGGCACCTATGGCCGCAACTCACCTAGGGCAATCAGGGGCCTCCTCTCAATTTCTTCACTTGTGTCCCGGGCCTTGCCAGAATCCGCCCAGCGATCTGATGTCAGCCACGGGGGTGTCTTTACGCGCAAGCGGTGTGGCTCTGGGATCCGGCCACGGCCCCCCGGCGCTGCTTCAGGCACAGATTGTTGTCAGCGTCGGATGACTCCCTCGGTCAAACGGAGCGCTTTCTCCCGCACAGCTCAGCACTCGCCTTGCGACAGCACCAGGTACAGCGCATGGGCGGGCCAGCTTCCTCCGGCCGCACAGCAAGGCCCAGATCACCACTCCGATTCTCCGCTGTTTTTATTGATTTCCCTGGGTCATGCGCAGCGCTCTGCACCTCCACCGACTCCTGCCCCCGCTGCACCAAATTCCCACTCCTGCCAGGTGTTTATGAGCTCTCCAAGTGGTAGGATTATTTAGGATTATTCTGCGGCCGGCAGAGCCCTCTCAATAAGTGCCCATCTTGCTGCTCGGCAAGCCACGCCCCCTGGAAGATTGTATTGTAATTGCACTTATATAGCGCTTACTACCCCTGACGAGGCATTGAAGCGCTTTTTCAGTGAGTAGCACGCTACTCAGGAACCCTTTAAGGATTAGTGGTGAATTAGTATAGTGAAATATGAAAGTAATTTGAGTGGTGGATATGTTAGTCAGTTATTTAGATTGAGAAGGATAGTGGAGGGATTCATTTTATTTATTTATTTAAAGAGTTTTATATAGCGCTGGCTAGACCCGAAGGTATCAGAGCGCTTTACATAAGGTTCAACAATGTAACAGAAAAAGATCAGCAATTACACATTACGTCAAAAAATGTGCAATACATTAAGAGAGGAGAGAAAGGAGAGAGAAAAGTAGTAGAGGGGGGAAGGGGAGGTGAGAAAGGGAGGATGAGGGAAGAGACAACAGTAGAGACGAAAGGAAGTCTGTCTAAAGACCGACCGGGTAGGTGACGTCCAAGGAGGGAATCCACGGCCCGTCTCCCCCTTAGCTAAACCAGGTAGCTCCATCGGGCATCAGACAAAATAGTTCGGTCTCAAGTGGCGAGGGAAGAAGTTCACAGAAAAACAGGGTGGGGACAAAGGGCAAGGGCAGGTGAGGGCAAAGGTCAGAAACTGGAAAGAGTAAGAGCGGAGAGGGCTGAGGGGTGGGGGAAGGTAGTGGGGGGAGATAAGGTCAGGAGAGACGCGGGAGAGTTTGCCCAAAGTCCGGCTGGGTAGGTGATGGTCAAGGAGGGAGTCCAAAGTCCATCTTCCCTATAGCTCGCGAGGTAGCTCCACCGGGCATCAGACAAAAATAGCTAGGTCTCAGCTGTCTAGGGAAGTTAGCAGGGTAAAGGTCCTGGTGGGTGGGGACAGGGACGGGAGAGGGCTGGTTGAGGTCCCGACGGTGATCAATGATTAAAGAGCAGGGGAGGAAAGAGCATCGCAGAGGGTCTCACTGAGTCGGCCATCTAGAACTCAGGCAGGGGGTACGAGTCATTGCAAGTTCGGATACAGTCAGTCCCCATGAATCTCTATGGCCCAGAAGGGAAGTGTTAGGGCGGCCATCTTAAGATCCGGTCGAAAACTCTGGGGCAGAGACAATTAGAGCCATTTGCCACTTAAAGATCGTCTTGGAGACAAAAGCGGCCCCACAATGATAGGCATCTTCCAATCATTGGGCACAGGTACAGCAACAATCGTCCAGCATGCCCAGGTCTCCTCGCGCAGCACCCCAGGAGAGGATGAGACGCTCTGAAAAGTCCTCATTTCGCCGCCATTTTAGGGTCAGGCACCATCCACGAGATCGTCGAGGAGACTAAAAACGGCCTCACAATGAAGCGCTCCTCACAGCCAACAGGCAGCATCAGCGCAACTGACCAAAATCGCCCAGACTTCAGCGACAGTACGGTGATAGCGCGCCCCTCCCCCCCGGCACCGGGGGAGATCTCCCCTCCGTTAGGACTCGGTGTAACCTTCAGGTGTGCCGCTCGTCATGCGGGCAGTTGACCGCAGTGAGTAGTCCCCCGATCCAGGGGTGGACCCAGGGAGAGGGAACTGAAATATGGGCGAACACGGAAGCCGGCGGCCACATGGAGCAGCTCCCATGGCACTGGGCAATACCTCACCGCTTGGCAGGCGGCATCTTGGCCTCTTCATCGGCGGGGACATCAAGGCTCGTTTCTCCGAGATGTCAGATCGGAGAAGGGCGCTAAGGATCTACTTGGATTCAGCCCGCATTCCAGTTGCACCAACGCCGTTTAGGTGAGAAAAACAGCGCAGCGGGATGCCCGCTCTAGAAGTCAAGGAGAAGGTTCAGCACGGAGCATCAGCTCCGCGCGGCCATGATGGGCTGGCTCCTCCTCCACCAACAGGGATTGAACAGGGAAAAAGGTTTGCATTTATTTATAGCACTTGCTACCCCTGATGGGGTGTTGAATCGCTTTTTCGGTCAGTGCACGCTACTCATCAAGGATTAGTGGTGAATTAGTATAGTCAGGGGTGTGGAAATTAATAAAATATCTACTTGTCCATGAGGCAGGCTGCTTCATAAATCTACTTGTCCTGTAGCAAAATCCACTTGTCCCTTTGGTGCCATGTAGTGAGGCGACAATTTATGGTAGCAGTCTCACTATATAAGAGCTCTGACAGCCTCTCTGATTATGCCAGGGCTCATACCATAGTAGTGTTTGAATACTTGCATCCCCTTATGTTGCCACGTTTCCACAGGTCTACATACTGGGGCTGCAGGTAGTGGTAAGCAATAGTTCAAGGGTTAGAATGCCCTTTTGAGTCTGTGCAAACCTACTAACTTGCATGTTTTATGGGTTTTCAACTACTCTGTTCTAGTCTTTTCCCATACTGAGAAATGTTGGAAATTTACTCCTGACGATGGCAGACGTAAACCTTCTTCCAGAATTGGGGGAAAAAGTGGTTGGAGGGAAAGTGAACTTGCAAACACTTAGATTTTCGCATGAGCAAATCTACACATGCATATTTGCTCATGCCAAAATGCAGTTCACAAATATTTTCTAGGAGTACTATTTGTTGTCTTACTTCTGTAAATTCTTGGGAATTCACGAAAGCCGTGTAGCTGCAGTTAAGGCAAGGACATATACCATGGTTGCACTTTTGAGACTTTCTTTAATAATTGGGCCCCTAATTTGGTCTGGCGTTGACCATGACCTTTTGAGTTTATTAAAATTCTGTCTCTCTCTCTGTATCGGCTGGCTTCACTGTGAGTGACCGCATTCTACAATTTCACAAGGAGCATATCGGCACACAAAGTAGTTTTGTTTAGTGCCAGTAACTACTGTGGCAGTGTGTACTTTTTGAGACCAAAAACAATTTTTGCTTTTGCCAATGTTTGTTATAATGGTGAGGGCCTGGCAGCTCCCACGCCAATAAGATTTTACAAAACCATGCCGAAATAAGTCACACATTGACAAAACTAAAAAGCTGCCCACCGATTTCTGACCTACTGGCTTTGCCAATGCTCGTTTTAATGGTTTCCCATAATCTTATTGAAACTGGTTACACTGATTTTCCATTATGAATATTTTTGGGAAATGCTAGCATGCAACAACATGTTAATAAATAATGCCGCAAAGAAATGGTACCTAAAATTTTAAAGTAATTTAGCGAAATGTTTTTTTTTCCTGCTTTCATTTTTTTATGAACATTTTATTTTGAAAGCAAAGAATCATCAATCTTGCTTTCAAGCTTCTGCAAATATTTTCATCAAATCAGAGAGCATTCTGGGAGCATTAAATATAGCCTCATATTGCTTAACTTTGAAAACGTGTGTACACATTTTTATACTGGAACCACTGTCAGTGGTGCAGTCAGAGCTTACAACATTTACCCTAATAATAAAGGCTTTCAATTAATGAGCCATAAATACAAGTTTGAACAGCATTAACATATGGACAAAATATTACCTGAACTTCAGATAGTGCCCTTTCCTGATCCATAATGTGATACTGCAAACTGGCAGCCAAAGGGTTTGTGCTGCAGGGGGTTGGGCCTACAAAATACACATGAAAACTTGTTGCCCTTGACCCCAAACAATATGTCCTGGGCGTCGATCTATAGGAATTCCACATCCCTGTATAGTGAAATATGAACTTATTTTGAGTGGTGGATAGGTTAGTCTGTTACTTGGATTGAAGAGGATATCGGAGGGATAGAAGAGGGAAGGATTTAGAACTTTTTTTGTGTTTGTTTTGGAGCTCATAGCAGTAAGAGGAGGCTTAGGATGAGTAAAAGGGAGGTGGAGGGAAGAGTCAGAGGAAAGGGTTTAGAATGGCTTGTTTTGGGAGATTGGAATAGTAAAAGAGGTATGAGATGATGCAAGGAGGGGTAGAGTAGGGAAGAGTCTAGAAAGGGTTAATTTGGGGTCATAGTAGTGGTATGGGGTTTGGGATGAATGAGAGAGTGGAGGTAGAGGATATATTGAGAGCGGTATAGGGTGAGAAATAGAGGAGTGCATTGGATATGCTGAATTAGAAGAAAAGTAATAAATATATAGATCCATAAGTGCATGGAAGGTATATAGATGCATTAAGGAAGGTAGTATATGTAGATTAAAGATGCATTAAATAAACTCCAGCTTTCAGTACTTTAAATAATTTTTTTTGTAATTCAATAGTGAAGCAATTGTAGATAAATAGTTTTGATGGAAGATTTACTTATTTATGCAGTCACTTATATACATGTTAAAAACATAGAATAATGTAACTACCAGTAATATGTACATTTGTTAAGCAGAACTAGTGAATATCTATATTTTTTTTAAAACAATTATTCTGCACGTTTATACAAAGCGATACACATCAATAGGTACATATCTATAGTACAAATAAATGCTTATATACAGAGGGATATGCTGTATATTTCTGTTTGCGTATGGTGGTTATGTGGGGAAGAGCCAATTCTTGAATAGTTTTCTGAAGATAAAGTAGTTATCTGTGGATCTTATGTTGGGGTGGTAAAGAGTTCCATAGTTTGGCTGCTTGAACAGAGAAGGATGTGCCACCCATGGTTTTTTTCTTGTATGTTGGTATTTTGAGGCGAGGTGCCACTCTAGAGCGGAGGTTCCTTTGTTGAATGTGTTTGGTGATTTCATTCCTGATGAAGAGCGGTCCTGTTCCATGTATCGCTTTGTGGGTGATACAAAGCAGCTTGAGCGTGGATCTTCTTAAACCCGTATAATGAGGAAACTACATTCTCCGATTTTCTCCCTCAAAATCTGCATACTAGGTGTTTGCAAAGTTTAGTTGTGTAAGTAGGCACTGCAACACTTTCCTTTTAGCTCACCAAATTGTCAAGCTAGAGGATGTGGCTTAAAGGTTAGAGCGGCCGACTTTGAAGCTGGTGAAACCAGGGTAGAGGCTCGGGGGAGGCTCAAAAATCCTGTGATTCTGGGCAAACCACGTAATCTCCCTGTGCCTAAAAGTGAATGTTAGTCTGTAATGCAACTGGTGCTCATGTAAATGTGATGCTATGGTCTTAAGTTTTGGTTGAGTCCATGTGAATAGGTAGCAAGCAGGGGTTAAGTACCAAGGCCTCTGGCCTAGGCCAGGGGTTATGTACCTAGGCCTTGGGCCCCAATAGCACATGTGGCCGGGTGGGGGCAGAGGTATGTGCAGGGTCCTTCTTCATCCTACAGTCAGTAAATGGGGTTGGGTGTGACAAAGGGTCTGGTTCTAAGCACATCTGTGGAAGGTGCATAGACCATCATGCCTTCTTTCCTCCTAGCTGAGATGAAATGGAAAGGAGAGAACTTACCTGAGAAGTTCTTTGCACATCTCATGTTCAACAGAAAGCACTATTTAAATGGATGCTCCAGAAGCTAGAATGAGAGTGTGAATTTACAGAAAATATACTATCCTTCTCAGCAATGGGAGAATAAAGCCTGACATTCTGAGTAAAACATGTACTTCCAACAGGAGCAGCTTGTCGGTTGATTCCCCTTTGTTCTGCTGCAGCCTCCCAGAGTGTTCTAAAGAACAACTAAGGAGCTACCAGTCTTACTTATGACAAAGGTGTGGCAGTCCTGAAGGGTTAATTAAGTCATAGATATTCTGGTTAGTGCTGTAGGAAGCACAATTAGGGCACATTTTAAATGAATTCTTAAATATCTTTCTTATATATTGTTAGAAATGGGATCTCTAGTTGGCAAGGGCTTGCACCTTTGTCCAAGTAGGGACCCTTCTTCCTAGACAGGGTAAGGGTGTTACACTCGTGAAGTAACCCCTGCTCACCCTCGTGGTAGCTTGGCACGAGCAGTCAGGCTTAATTCAGAGGCAGTGTGTAAAGCATTTGCACATAACCAACAGTAATACAGTGTAAGCACTACAAACGGACACCACACCAGTTTTAGAAAAATAACCAATATTTTATATACTCAAGACAAGACCAATTACGACAAAAATCCACAATACTATACTTTAAAAACGAATGCTTGATACGGTAACTTCTTCTTTGCAGGAATAGCACAAAAGCAAAGTTCGTACGAGTCGGTAGCTCCGTCCGAGCCTACCGCGATGCTGAAAACCACAGAGTCTAACAGTTCCAGCCGACCGCGTCGATACGGGCCAGCAGAGTCATGAACAGACTCGGTTACAGTACCTTTCTCGTTGTGGCTGGTACGGAGTGTACGAGCCGGTCGGCGTTCGTCGCGGTTGCGGTGCAAGACGGAGCGATGCAAGGTGCGGTGTCCCTCGATGCGGTGCAGGTAGCGGCTCGATGAGCGTCGTGCAGACGGAGTCGGTGAGTCCAAGGCGTGCGATGCAGGGTGAGACGATGCTCGATGCGGTGCTGACAGGTTGCGATGCAGGCGACCAAGCCGGAGTGCGGGAGCTGGCGTCGGACAGCGGTGCGAGTCGGAGCGGTGCGTCGCAGACGTGCGAGCGGTGCCCCAAATGCGATGCGGTCACGACTCTTGAGCCAGTTGCAGCTACCTCGTCGGTCGGGTCCGGTTGGTTCAGTGAAGCGATGCGATGCGAACTGCGGTGCCCACAGGTCACGGTGCAAGCAGCGGCTCGATGTTGGCGGCGTCGGACGTCGCCCACGGTGAGACCAGGGTTGCGATGCGAAGCGGGGCGATGCGGTCTGCGGTGCAAACAGGTCACCGGCCAGGGATGGATTCGGTTGACGGAGTCGGTTGCAGTTCCCTTCCTCTGTGGCAACTGAAACAGCGTTCCAGAAGCGGTACCCAGAGGCTTGTGAAGTCTTTGTAGTCCCTGAGACTTCTTAACAGGAGGCCAGCTCGGTTCCAGGCCCTTGGAGATACTCAGCACAAGTTTGTAGAAAGTTCAGTCCTTTCACTGCCCAAGGCAGAAGCAGCAGCTGCAGGCCAACCCAGCAAAGCAACAACACAGCAAAGGGGCAGTACTCCTCCTGGCAGCTCTTCCAGCTCTTCGTCTTGGCAGGTTCCTTGATTCCAGCGAGATCTAAATTCATGGGGTCAGGGCCCCAATATTTATATCCCAAATTCCTTTGTTCTCTGAAGGCAGAGAGGCCTTTGCCTAGTCCAAACCAGTTCTGGAGCACTTTGTTGACAAGTCTCCGTCCCTTCTTTCAGTGAGTAGGCAAGGGACATCAGACGCACCACAGGAGGTGGAGCCAGCATTGTGGAGGGAAGGCACTGTCCTATTCAGGGTCCAGGTGCGACCCCTCCCACCCATCTACATGTAGATCTCGCTATTCAGCCCTGTGCTGACTCACCCTGTCTCCTGGCATCCCCCAGCCCCTGTCACTCACACTCCAGACACGGAATACACAACCTCGCAGAGGCAGGCTTGGATGGTTAGACAAGAAAATACCCACTTTCTAAAAGTGGTATTTTCAAACACAGAATGTTAAAACCAACTTCCCTCAAATCTGTATTTTATCATTCTGAGTCCAGGCATACTAAACTCGAATTTCTACCATGTTCCCGGGTCAGTTAGGATTATAAGCTGTAATAATCAAAACTGCCCGTTCTGGCCTAGGGGGAACAGGTAGCCTTGCAATAGTGAAAAACGAACTAGGCTGTAATTCACTATCAGGACATGCCGCACACACCCGGGCATGTCCTACCTTTCGCATACAACGCACCCTGCCCACAGGGGTACCTTGGGCCTACCTTAGGGGGACTAACATGTAGCAAAGGGAAGGTTTAGGGACTTGCAAGTGTGTGCACTTGCCAAGTCGACATGGCAGCCCCAGGCTGCGCACAGGCTCTGCGGTGGCAGGCCCGAGTTACACTTTACGGGCTGTTTGCGTGGGTGGCACAATCCAGTGCTGCAGCCCACCAACAGCATTTGGTCTATAGGCCCTGGCACTCGCAGTGCACTTTACAAGGGACTGACACATAAACCAAATAGGCCAATCATGGAAACACCAATCCATAACGCATTTTATACAGGAGCACTTGCACTTTCCCACTGGACAGCAGTGAGGAAAGTGCGCAGAATCATTACACCAGCAAAAACAGAGTCAAAACCGGGAGGTCAGAAAGCAAAAAGTCAGGGGAAACACGCCAAAAGATGCCAAGTCTAACATATATTTTTCATTAAAACATTCTCACATGCAGAGGGAAATGTACTTTCAATACCAGCAGCAGACTGCCAGTTACCACAGTGTTCCAATTATGGGTGGGTGGAACTCGCAGAGTTTCACTCCACAGAGTGCCAGGAACGGGTAGAATTAGGCAGGTTGCGCTGATTTTTAGAGCCAGGAGCTCGTTCTGCACTGAAAAATCAGCGCAAACGGCACTACGCAGCACCAGAGTGCACTGCTTCTCTAGTTTATTTTGCTGCCGCTTTAGTAGATTCTCTACTCAAGCGGCAGCTTTCTAACCGCAAAGGGTCTCAACCGTCCGCGACCACCTGTGTTGAGGAAATCTCGCCGGGTGCCATCCTAGTGATCGAAAATCACGTTAGGGGGTGCCAACTCTTGCTCACACTTGCCAACTTACTGTTGGCGAGCCACGCGCTAGAAAAAAATCCGCCACGCGGCAGCTGCAGTATTTGGCCGGTACTCCACATACATGAGTAATGCGGAGTGGACAAAAACCCGCCAACTCCACCGGCGGCGCGGAATTTATTGCCCACCCCTAGTTCTAACGAGCAACTAGAATGCTAACATTCTGAATTTATGACAAAAGTGTGGCACGTCTGAACACCATCTTGATGGAATCAAAGTGGAAAACGAAGCATTTTCTACTGAGGTTACTGCAGTGAATGAGGAAAGGAGGGGGCTTCATAACAAAAACGTTTCCCCAAGATGGCCACCAGAGAACAAAGAGCCCAAATACCACCCAAAAATGGCCCAAGTATAGCCCGATTAAGCATTTTGCAAACTAATGTGAGTTTTTTTGGGCAGTTTTATATAGCATGGACGTGACCTGAAGGTACTGGAGTGCTTTAAAAGGGCAGTTACATTACACAAGGACACATTCAATTTGGTTTTAGGCATGGGGAGATTAAGTGATTTGCCAAGAATCACAGGATGTTAAGCGGACATGAAACTCAAACCTGGTTCCCCAGTTCTAAAGTCGGCAGCTCTGGTCATAATGCCACATCCTCTCCTCTAACTGCAGCAAATAATCAAGTGATCAACTGGATACAAAAAAACAAAAACAACAAATAAATTGAAAGCGCTTTGTCACTATTTTAGAAGTCAGAAAATATTTCTGCATTTTAGTTTTTTAGAGCACTAACTGATTTCTACAGGAAAAAGACCTCCTCATTTTTATAATTTCTAAAGAAAATGTGTTAGGTTTTACAGTTTTGATTCCATTAAGATGATTTCAGGTGCGCCACACTTTTGTAATAAATACAGAATAGTAGTCTAGTTGTTCATGAGAACACTGTGGAGAGACCGAAGCCAGGGCCATGGACTCAGACAATTGAGCGTAGGGATGAGGAGGATGAGAGGGCAGAGGCAGCAAGTTGACCACAAGGGGCAAGAGAGGGGGGCAATGGCAGCACAACGGACCATGGAGGGTAGGGGAAAGGGGGGCAGGAGCAGCATACCAACCATGTAGGACAGACAAGAGAGGCTTTGGCAACACAACTGACCTTTTGAGGGCAGGAGGGAGAGGCTTTATTGTAGCTGTCTCTTGCCTAAAATATCCTCTTTTTCAATGTGCATCAATGGGGAAAATCAATTTCCATTTTTTCCATTTCAAATCTCCCTCTTACCAAGTTTAAAATGTTGGCATGTATGGTATAGCAGATCATGGGGGCAGGAAGAATGGGGTAGGAACATTGACTGCATCACAGTAATAGGGAGGGGAAGGGGCATGTATAAGGACAAAACAGGGCATGTCAGGGAGGAAGGAGGCAAGGGCAGCAGGGTGACCATACAGGGCAGGCAGGAGTGACATTGCAGCACAACGGGCCATGGAGGGCAAGAGGGTAGGGCACCCCAACAGACCATGCATGGTAGGAGTGAGGGGTTATGGGCACAGACTCAGATAACGGAGGGTAGGAGGCGGTAGGGACAACACGCAAATCACAAGCCAGGAATGGCAGTGGCAGAACAATGGACCTTAGAGGGCAGGAGGGATGGGCCATGGTAACACAATGGACCTTGGAGGGCAGGAAGTAGGAGAGTAAGAGCACGGACCAGGACATAAGAGGGAGGGGGAGGGGGACAGTGACAGCAAGCTGACCACACAGGGCAGGTTGGACAGGCAGTGTCAGGATAAAGGGCCACACAGGGTAGGCAGGAGGGATAGTGGCAACACAATGGACCATGGAAGGCAAGTGGAAGAGTTGAGGGGCCTGCACAAGGACAACAGAGGGCAGAGGTAAGGCGAGAGGGCAGGAACAGCAAGATGACAATGCGGGTGGCCATTGGAAGCACAACAAACCATAGAGGGCAACAGTCATACACACGGACAATGGAGTGAAGACAGGAGGGGGTCAGGGGCAGCAAGCTGACCACACTGGGCAGTGGGAGCAGCAGTGGCAGAACAAAAGACCACACATGACATGCAGGAGGACTAGCGGCTGCACAACCGTCAATAGTCACCTAGCAGGGCAGTGGCATGCACAAAGGACCATGGAGGGCAGGAAGGGGTAGAGTCTGGACACAGGCAACAGAGGGCAAGGGAAGGTGGCAGGGGCTTCACAACAGACCACGCAGGTGCGGTGCAACAGAGCATTGAGGGAGGGGCAGCACAATGGACCATGAAGGGAAAGAGTGAGGGTATATGGGCTTGGATAGGGATAACGGAAGGCAGAGGGGAGGGAGCAGGGACAAGGGTGGCATTCTGGACTGCTAGGCAGGCGGGCGGTGCACTGGCAGTGCAACAGAACACTCAAAGTAGACATCAGAGTCAGCGGCAGCTCAATGGAACATGGTAGGCAGAAGAGAGGGAGCAGGGCCATGCACGGAGACATTAGAGGGAAGGGGTAGCAAGTTAAGCACGGAGGCTAAGCAGGAGGGCATAGACCCAGGCAAGGAGAGCAGGAGGAGTGGGCAGGGATATGAAGCTAACTGGAGGGCAGTGGCAGCACATCGGACCATGCAGGGCGGAGAGAGGGGGCAGGTGCATGGACTCGGACAACAGAGGGCAGGGAGGAGGTGGGTAAGGACAGCAAGCTAACTGTGTAGGGGAGGCAGGAAGGGCAGTGGCAGAACAATGGCCACACAGGGCGGGATGAGGGGGCAGGGGCATGAGCTTGGACAATGAAGGGCAAGGAGGAGGAGGGCCAGCAAGCTTAGGTAGGGGCAGCACAACGGACCAGGCCAGGCCCGGCCCTGTGTCCAACCACCCCCCTCCATACACCGCGATGGACCTCTTACTTTACATTTTTATTTAAACCTAAAAACTCACTGACAAAAACAAATTTTAAAGTGATGTTATAGTTAGGAAGTGTAAGAATATCTAACTTTACATTACATAAACCTTACAAATTCAGTGAAAAAAATCAAAGGTTAACAGGATGCTACAGTTAGGTGAAGCGGTTACTTAAAACATACCTTTTAAATTAACAAAACCACTGAAATTCACCAGTAATAGTTATCTTAAGTAACTATAACTTGTCCCCTAAGGTAACTATAACTCTGCCCTCACCATGCACTGCTTTTACCGTTGCGTATTAAATAATTGGTGAGATATTCAGTGATTACATTTATAACATCCCTAATCACATCTGAAATGCCATCTTTGTTGACAATACAGTGCATGGTGGGGGTGCGAGTTACGTTACTTTAGGGCATGAGTTATAGTTAGGTTTGCGTTTCTACATTTTGCTAATAACTTTGACACCAGTTGACCAATCTTCAGGAAACTTTAAACCCCCCCCCCCCTCCAAAAAAAAAACTTCACCTCAACTCCTGCCTGGAAATTATAGGGTGATTCATCAAGTGAGGACCAAGACAAACGAGGGGGGGAGCTCCAAAACGCATTTTCTGCATTAATTTTTCCATAGGAAAATTGAACAGTGATAAAGCAAACACTGATGAAAAGAATTACACCAAATTTGCCAGTAAGCTTGATCTTGGTCCAGAAAGCGTGATTTTTATTATTTAGTGTAAATCCGTTCAGGCTTTTTTGTGAAATTAAGCTTCAAAATAACTGTATATTCCACACCATGGAGGATCTATGGATCCCCCAGATCAAAAGAAATTATCTGATTGGCTGACACCACATCAACAAAGATGTGAGGTAGCCAAAAAAGTTTTTAAAAAACATAGCGGGGCAGGGTAGGGATATCCTACTCCCAGAGCCTGGTGGGGTGGTCCCTCTGGGCCAAATATTTTTATTTAGACCCTCCCCCCATGGTAAAATGAAAGAAAAGAAATGGGCGGGCTTGAAAAAAAATAAGCTCCTTAGGTGGGCTAGGGCCTGGGCGTTGGTGCAATGTTTTGTTTTATGGGAAGGGGCATGTTACCCTTTTCCCTGAGCCTCTTCAGGCCCCAGAGACACCAATCTTTGGGGTGGTTTTACTTTTTTGGGGGAGGGGGCGCTTGGCCTGCACTTTTTTTTTTTTTTTTTATTCAGGCGCTTTACTGTTTTTGGGGAGCAGAGCGTGCGGACCCCTCCTGGAGCGTTTTTCAGGCCCTAGGTACCCCATCCCCGGGGCCCCTTTCCTTTTTTTAATGAGAGATGGTATGCCTCCCCCCTCCCAGTCCATGAGCCTTTTAGGCCTTGGAGACCCCATTCCTCAGGCCCAAAACTTTTTTACTATTGGAAGGAGGATTGTCCTCCCCCTCTCTGGGGTGCTGAAAGGCAACGGGGACCGAGGGCCAATTTGTTTGGGCGGGATAGGGGGCATCGGGGCCCCCCTCCACAAGTGTAGATTGGCTCCTGTGCCCCCATCCCCGGGAGCTCACTTGGGCTACAGAAAAAGCTGCTCCCATCCACTTGGAAGCAAAGCATTGGAGCTGGCTTCCGCTGACACCTACGATGGGTGCCGGCTGAGGAGCTGGCAGAGGCCATTGGGGCTCCCTCCAGGGCCCTCAACTATTGACACGTTCTGGGTGCTTTGGGTGGGCACCTTGGCTCCCGCAGTAAAAAAAGAAAATCACAACCTCTCAGGGCATTGAAGTAGACATGTGATGCAGGGGCTTTGGGGCTCCCCCCTTGGACCCAACTTAAAAAAAAAAAAAAAAAAAGACTGTGTGGCTACCCCGGGTGGGCACCAGGGCACCTAAAAAAACAAAATAAAGCCATAATAAATGAATGGCAGGAGCTGCTCATTTATTATTCTCTGCTCCAGACAAGGAGCGCTCCATGATGCCCTTCGTGGGTTTTTTGTTTATATTTTTGGATTCTGGTAGTGCCCCAAGAAGGGGCGGGGGCAATAACTAGCATTTTATGTTGGGTCCATTCAGGCTTTTTTGTGAAAGTAAGCTTTAAAATTTCTGTATAGTCCACACCGTGGAGGATCTATGGATCCCACAGATCAAAAGAAATTATCTGATTGGCTGACACCACATCAACAAAGACGTGGCGTAGCCATATCAGGACTAGGTCCCCTGTCCTCCCAAAAAGTTGTTTTAAAACATAGCGGGGCAGGGTAGGGATGTCCTACTCCCAGAGCCTGCTGGGGGCTGTAGGGAGTGCAGCAGCCACCAGCAACGTTGGAAAAACAAAAAAAACAACAAAAAAAAACACAGTATGTCTTCAAGGTCATTGAATCCATGACCTAAGGAGAGCTTCCCATATTTTTTTTTAAACAGTCCAGGTTAAAGCCATATGCTCTTCAGCTTGTAGTGGGTTCTATGGCTGCACTTTGTCACCAGAAAAATGTTAAAATAAAAACAGGTTTATTTTCTTTTAATAAGGATTAAAAAAAAAATTGACAGTCACTTTTATTAAACATTGCGATGTGTAAATTTATAAAATATACATTCGGTTATATTTATTGGTGATCTTTTGACAAAGATAAGTTTATATATGTTGATGTGCTGATGCCTTGATAAAGCCAACAGGCCTACTCTATATATTTGGTGTTCTGACCCTTTGGCAAAGTCAGTAGATCTGCCTTTCTTAAAATGACACTTTTTATATTGTAACATCACATAGCCAGCCTTACATGCCTGTGGAGATGGGCGGCGCATCCTCGCCGCAGGCCACGCTCTGTGCCCAACCCCACGCCGCACATGGCTGAAGGCCTGCGGAGGGAGGGGGGGTCGGAAAAGATACAGATTTTCCATGTTAATTCCCATAGGACCTTTGAACAAGACTACAGCCCGCACCGCTGGACTGAATTACAGCAAATTTGGCATGACGGAAGACTTTGGTTCGCACATCACGCTTTGTTATCCAGTGTAAATCCGTCAGTAGTTGTTGAGAAATTTAAAGGAAAGCAAATAAGGATATCTGGGTGGAGCCTAAGCACAGGTATCATGGTGAGATCTGATTGGCTGCCAACACTTCAACCAGGAAGTGTTGCCAGCCATCTTGGGACTCGGCTTCAGCCGAGTCCCAGAAAAATTGTTTAAATGAAAGAAAAGTGGGCAGGGTAAGAATACCCTGACCCCCTAGGTGTGGCGCACAGGCCCCCCTCTTAAGGCTTTATTGATAATAAGGATGGGCGCACTGGGCCCTGCTCTATGGGCTCTGTAAGCCCTGGGGACCACCAACTCCCTGGAGCTAATGAAAGATTAATGGGGGGGTGCAGACCCCCCCGCCCGAACCCTGGGGAACACCACCTTCCTGGGGCCCTATAACACCCACAAGTCCCTCACAGCCGGATTGCTGAGACCTTGGAGGCCCACATCCTTTCTCAACCACTCTGCAAATGCGCCTCTTGGCTCACTACTGGTTGGGGGGGGAGTAAGTCCCCTTGGCTGCGGAGGGTCGTTGGAGGGCCAAGAACCCCTATTGTTGCAACAAGTAAGTCCCACGCAGCTGGATTGCTCAGACCTCGGAGGCCCCACCCTCTTTCTCAACCACTGCAATACTTGTTGGAGGGGTGAAGTCCCCTTAGCTGCTGAGGGATGTTGGGGGCAAAGAACCCCTATTGTTGCCACAAATAAGTCCCCCACAATGGGACAGCTCAGACCTTGAAAACGCTGCCCTCCTTTCTCAACCATTCTGCAAACGTGCCTCCTGGTATACTACTGGTTGAGGGATGAAGTCCCCTTGGCTGCGGAGGAACGTTGGGGGCAAAGAACCCTTATTGTTACCACAAGTAAGCTCCCCACAGCCGGATTGCTCAGACCCCGGAGGCCCACCCTGTTTCTCAACTACTCTGCAAACGCGCCTCCTGGCACACTACTCTTGAGGGATGAAGTCTAGGGTCGAGCGCCACAGTAAACTCTGCTCCACTGGCGATTGGCTGAGTTTTTGCCAAACTCCACGTACCAAGCGAAGTGTGGAGTGGCAAAATGCGCCGGCGGAGTGGAGTTTACCACCCACCCCTATCAGAGATTGACACACCCACTCACAGACCCACTCAGGCACTCAAATATCCACTTACAGCTCCACTTATACTTTCTCACACCCACTTTCAAGCCTACTCACACTGATATATCGACAGACACTCATGCACTCACTCACACAATCAGGGCCTGATTACGAGTTTTTCGGATGGGTTACTCATCACAAACATGACAGATATCCTGTCCGCTGTATTACAAGTTTCATTATATCCAATTGAACTCGTAATACGGCAGACAGAAAATCCGACACGTTTGTGATGAGTAACCGTCCGCCAAACTTGTAATCAGGCCCTTTGTGTCAAAAGTCAGTGGTTACAGTTAAGACATAAAAAAAAAGAAAACGTAGAAATTCACAGGAAAAAAAAAAGGTTACAGGGATGTTATAGTTGGGCTCAGATTTCACTCGTACAAAAACGAGTGAAATTCATCAGTTATAGCTACTTGAGCTAACTATAACTTACGCCCCTGCAATCCACTGCTTATGACCTCACATATTACATCTCAAAAAACCAGCATCCCTTTTGGCCAATTCCTGCGTCTCCACAGGAACTGCACCAACTTATCAGGCTTCAATCTGCAGGCCATTGAGATTAAAGAGAAGTTCATAGCGAGAGTATACCCAAAAAGATTAATACTGGACTCATATAAAAGAGCACGGTATTATGATAGACAGCACTTACTAAGTAACCGTGATCCCAAACAGACATCTATACTGGTATTCGTCACACGCCACTCCTCGATGAATGAGAAGATACTCCAAATTATCAATTCTCATTGGCACATCTTAAATGCAGAAAGAGAAAAAAACATATACCTAGACCCCTATTTGCACATAGGAGGAATAAGAATCTTAAGGATTATATGGTCAGATCACGCATGATATGAAGGAAGCCTGCCATCCAAACCACCATAGATGGCAATACACTTCCTCTAGGTAATTTCAAATGCACCATATGTAAAGCATGTGACTTTGCCATAGAATCAGCAAAATGGAATATCAATGGATATAATGTCAACCTGAAAAGTCTCACGAAATGCAAAACTAGTAATATATACTTACTGCTGTGTCCCTGCAAGCTTGAATATGTGGGGGAAACTTCACGTACCATGGCTACTAGGCTGACGGAACATCGATCAGCCATACGAACAAAAAAATTAGCTGCACCACTAGTAAAGCATTATATAGAGGCATCACATACACCGGATGACATACAATGGATAATTTTAGTAAAAATCCATACGAAGGTAGACAGTTTAAGTACAGAAATTTGGAAAAGGATAGAGGTTTTCTGGATTTTTATATTGGATACCCACAAAAAGGGTCTGAATAGTGAAATCCCTTGGGAAAACGCAATCAGATATAACACCAGATGATGTAGAAAACCCCACCCCCTTTTTTGCTGCTGTCCTTTCCCTCCCAATGGGACGATCTAGGAAATACGGACTGTTAGTTTGTAGATTGTAATGCTAGCCGGGTTTGTTCCTCTGTCTGAAATTCAAGGTGATATACCCTCTTGCATTTGCATTGTGGGCTGCTCCCTTTGTAACTTCTGGGTTAGTTAGATATGCCATGATGTCACATATTTTATGTGGATCTATTCAGAGTCTTGCTTACTGCACACTTCTCTCAGATTCTGTAGAACTCTTTATTAATGTGTAACATGCTGTACATACTAAGAACATACAATAGCCCTGCAACATTTTTGCATGGATAGTTTTAAGTTCAATGTACTCTTTCTTTCTGTATAATTCTAACCACTTTCATTTAGGGCGAGTGATTTACTATCACATATCATCTAGCCTAATATATCCGGTCTATATATATATTGCTACAGTCTTATAGACTCTTTTACTATTTTTTATGTCTTCAGTTACTAATAAAGATTTCTCCCTTCAAAATGGTAACCATTATAGACGGTTTAAAGGCTGACTCGTATTCTAGTATTCTGTTCAAGTCAAGGCTGGAATTTAACCAGCAGATTAGTAAATACATTTTAGATATCGGGATTTCTACATTCGATTTTTCTGATATATATTCTTTATACATATCACATCTTGTGTATTTAGGTAATTTTTAAGTTCCATCAGTAACACGAAACCGCCCCAACATGGCCGCTATCACTGCGTCTCTGGGGCCATACCGGAAGAGAGTTTTCAGTCTAGCTCTCCAGTGATAACACACCATGCGTCTAACGTCCAGGAACTATGGTTTTGCGCCATTTCAATTAGTAAAAGACAGAGGTAGTCAGGTTATCTGTTTCCTGTAAGAGACGGACCATTAATCAAAATAGCGTGTCCAAGGTACATCATGACTTTATATCAGGCGTAGAAACGTGAGGCAAATATCAGACATTGGCTTTTTTTAAGTAATGCGAGGTAATATTAAGAACAAGTTCCTGAACGCGAGGCAGTATCTGGACATCGGCTTCCTATAAACAATGCAAGGTAATACTGAGAAGAAGTTCCTGAACATTGAGACGCCCAGGAGCATTCCATGCAAGGCAATTGAATAAACGTTGACGAAGAAGCACCTGTTTCACCGTTATATGCTACCTTAAGGTAAGACATTAAACAGTTTGCGGCGTATGTAAAGTAGGATCAATACAGCACCGATATCAGCCGTCATAATTATGATTGGCTTTGCTTTTATTTTCACCATTTAGGAGCCTAATTTATGCCATCACATTGAGCCGTATTACGAATCCATTCTGCCTGAATTTCCCTCGGCTTATGTGCGAATACACTGGCCATTGGGAGCACGTTGATGTCAATACATAGGGAGTACACCCCTATATTTTTCTCTTCACAATATTCTTTTGATACATTCTTTTTTGCTCCAGCTAGAGCTTTAGCCTTGCCCTTTATTGACGACCCATCAGGGATTACCTACCAGTTGGAACCACGTATAAATACCAGGTGAACTCTCTATGACACCTTGACAATACTAAGTGACTATAGGTGATAACATCATGGTTCTACTGTTACAAATATTTTTTATGCAGAGCCATGTATCGTTCCCCATGACATTCCCAGTTACTGGTGAATAGAATACACCAGAGTTTTCTCTATGAGTTTGGGAATCTTTTATAACTCTTTTCTTAATCTTTTCTGTTCCTTAGACTAGTTATTTTGGGATCCTGTTTTAATTTCTGCAATTTACAGACATGGAAGTGGATTTATCTATGGACATAGATTGTTTCACTATAAATATGGGCTATAAGGTGGCACATTGGAAACATGTTACGGATGGGCGCAGATTGTCTGGTCACAAATTATGGAACATAAGGTAGCACAGTTGGAACGTGACACACAAACTAAATCAGAGTTGTTATTGAAATATTCTGTAGGGTTTTGAGACCGTTACCCAGATTTTTCTTTCTTTATTGTATGCGTTTTATAGGATTTTTTCCATTATACATGGCTTCCTGATGAAGGCTGGTTAGTTGAAACGCGCGTAGGAGATGGGAACATAAAGCCATGATGGATAAGAAATATTCATTCATCCAGTCCTCACAATTTGAGATATAACTTCATTGAATAATGACAAAGAACATTGGAAAACCTATCAAAGTGAATAATATTGTCATTTTATAAATAATAGACAAATATGTCCCCTTTGTGAGATCTAAACCATGAAATGTTAATTTATCAAAATAGGAAGAACTGAGCCAAATGAAGGTGTAATAACGAAATATTGTACAAAGAAAGGCATAATGAAGGATGAATGAGGACGGATGAATGAATTAAAGGGTTGTTTCATGATCTAGTAATGACAAAACATCTTTTTTAATTTATTGAACTATATATTATATATTGATTGAAATGTCTGTATTCATGTAATTTCTCTATTTTTGATACAATAAATAATCTAATTTCAGTCTTATATCTGGGTTTTGGTATTCACAATTTGATGCCCCTATCATGAACATACTATTTCAATATATAGTTGCCTAACCATTTTATAAATACAATTGTTCTGTAGTCCCTGGCTTAGGAACTCCACCCAGCATCAGAGGAACCCCTATATATTTACAGTTGGTCATTAGAGTAGTAGCAGATGTCACATGGGTACAACTTTGTAGAAGGGTTTGAAGGACTTGCATACAAATCTGTTTAGTGGTTGTAGAAGTATCTTTTGTTATAAATGTAACTGCAAATAAGGGGTTCCGACTACGATGGAATACTGACGAGCCCATGCTATACAGTATATAAAACATATAGATGCACAATAATATCCTTAAAAACATGCAATATATAATGTAACACATCTATCTGTACTGATAATATTTTGCAAATAACACAAAATATTAAGATATGGATTGATTTCTGTCTCCATGCTGTTTTCTCAAGGAAAGTGTAAAATACACCAAGGTGGAAAGGTCCTGCTAGTGCACAATACAAATCTCTGCAATCACTCCCAGTTTTTAAAGTAGAAATAATGTGAGAAAAGTCTGTGAAAACTATACATAATAAAAAGGTAATGCGTGCATGCATGTGGGCTTCTTTATGGAAGTAGTTCAGTTTCCTACTGGGGTAGAATGACGTCTAGTGAATGTATACACTGTTGTATTCTTGCTCTTGTGCAGATTTCACGACTCTGGTACAAACATACATGAAGGCCTATGAGCGACATTGTAAACTATGAGAGTGGGCTTTGCAGGATTTAGGTCACCCAAACCAGAAGTTGATAGGTATATATATATATATATATTTCAAACCAAATTCCACAAGAAGGGAAGCAGGGCACTCACGGATGGCAGAGATGTCATTTATTTAATTAACTGCAGAAGCGTTTCGGCAACAAGCCTTTTTCAATTCGAATTAAATAAAACCAAGTTCAAAGGGGAGATGTTGCAAATCCGGTTTTAAATTCACCATGTACTCCTCCCATTGGATAGTCCATCATAGATACAGAGAAAGGACTGCCAAATCACCATGGGTAGTTCAAACATCACGCCGCCATCATTGCATGTTTTATTAGGTGCTCCTTTTGCCAAAACATGCCCGAACAATTGTTTTACCTGAGGTAGGTGTGATCCCACAGTGGTTACAGGTCATGTGAATGTCCCAATCTGGCAACTGCACAGTCTCTTTACTCGTAATGCAACATACTCCCCTAAAATATGAACTTGCCGCCTTCCTCGTTCAGCCGCATTATGCCATTTAACAGTGTCACAAACGGCAGGCGTACATCTCAGTGAATTTCTTGCATAGAAAAAGGCTTGTTGCCAAAACGTGTCTGCAGTTAATTAAATAAATGACATTTCTGCCATCCGTGAGTGCCCGGTTTCCCTTCGTGTGGAATTTGGTTTGAAATTTTATGGCGAGAGGCCACGCTCGCAACGGAGCACCCGTTCTGTAAAGAGTTCGGCAGTGTATGTGGCATCTTGATCAACATGCTGTAAATTACTGCATGAACCGCCGTGAGCCATAAGGATTGCCACAACCTTCGACACGGAGTCGAGCATTACAACAATGGCTTGGCGTTTATTCACGGAGATGTACGCCTGCAGTTTGTGACACTGTTAAATGGCATTATGTGGCTGAACGAGGAAAGCGGCAAGTTCATATTTTAGGGGAGTAGGTTGCATTACGAGTAAAGAGACTGTAATTGTGCAGTTGCCAGATTGGAACTCCTGCGCTTCGTTATATTTAAGCCCCCGGGTGGGCCAGGTCCCGGGGGCATGAGTAATTATGTTACGGGGGCCCAGGGGGCCCACGCAGCCCCGGGACCGCCACCTCCCCGGGGCTTCATTTATGATTCGGCGGGGGCACGCAGCCCACCCCGCAGCCCCGGGGACCACCACCTCACCGGGGCTTTCTCTTTTTAAAAAAACATGTGGTGGGGCTCGAGCCCCCCCCACACGCCCCGGGGACCACCACCTCCCCGGGGCTTTGCAAATTAAACGCGGGGCACGCGGCACCCCCCGCAGCCCCGGGGACCGCCACCTCCCCGGGGCTCTTTTTTTTAAAAAAAAACGTGTGGGGTGGCTCGAGCCCCCCACATGCCCCGGGGACCACCACCTCCTTGGGGCACTCTGTATTTAAATGCGGGGGTCCGTTACGGACCACCGTGCCCCGAGGACCACCACCTCCCCGGGGCTTTGCAATCAAGGGGAGGGGGGCCACGCAGCCCCCCTCCTGGAGCCCTTGATGGCCCTGGGGACCGCCACCCACCAGGGCCGGCTCCTGCAGTGTCCCGGGGTGCCCACCCCCGGGACACTGTTTGCTATGACAGGGCGGGAGCCGTGCGGCTCCCGCCCTGTCATAGCAAACACTGGTTTGGATTTTGACAGCGAGAGCAGAGAAACCTGCTCTCACTTTCAAAATCCAAACCAGATTGCTTTTCCACAAGGGGAGCTGCAAGTCAGCAGCTCCCCGTGTGGAAAAGCAATGCTGGCTCCCGCAGGAGGCGGGGAGCTGGCTGGGACCGTGGGGGCATTGGGGCTCCCCCCACGGTCCTCAACGGAGAGGGCCGGCCCCGGGGGATGGGGTCCCCCGGGCCAGAAGTGGCCCGGAAGGGGGGCCATGCGGACCCCCTCCCCATAATAACATTTTTTTTTTTTTTTTTTTTTTAAAAGGAGAGGCCGGCCCCGGGGGATGGGGTCCCCGGGGCCAATAGAGGCCTCAGGAGGGGAGCAATGCAGCCCCCCTCCTTAAAAAAATAGCCACAATTTTTAAAAAAAAATGTTGTATGCCCCGGGCGATGGGGTCCCCGGGGCCGAAATTAACCTCTGGAGGGAGGCCGCGCGGCCCCCTTCCCGTTTTTTTTTTAAACTACAAAAACGGGTCAGGCCCTGGGGGATCGGGTCCCCAGGGCCCAAAATGTTGTAAAAAAGGGGGGCCCTTCGACAAAAAAAAAAAAAAAAGACGGCATCGCGCCGGGAGGCCCCGCCCTCCCTGCAGCACTTCAGCAAACGCGCCCCTGGCACGTTGTAAGTTGGGGAATTAATTCCCTTGAATACTGGAGTACCTGGGGCCAACTAGCCCACCAGGTACCTCCAGTATGCGCTACAGGGCTGCGTTGCAGAGAGGTGGTCTGAGGCCACGCCCCTTTACACCTCTCTGCAACGCAGCTCTGTGGCGCTTACTGGAGGTACCTGGTGGGCTAGTTGGCCCCCAGGGACCCTCAGGATTCATCCACCCATACAGCCCTTCACAGATGCACTCTTGAACCCATACACCCAGTGAATCACCTACTCACACATCTATGCACAGAGTCACACCCACCCACGGATACTCAGGCACCCATACAGATACTCAGACAACAAATCAATAACCCATGTAGACAGTCATGTAGCTACACACCAACAGACAGACTGATAGACATTTACACAGTTTACTCACTAACCCATGCATTCAGTAAGATACGCTTAATGAGTCACTTATACAATCAGTCACGCACCTATTAAATCATCCATTCAGACACTTATACATCCACTCATTCTTCAATACACCTTGGCATATATATAAAACATATTTAAACTTTACAGAAACACACAGTCACTGGATGATGTCATCAGTGATGTAATCAGTGATGTCATTTGAGATGTCTATGGATGAGTGGTGTTGTGTGAGTATATGTATAGGTGTATGAGTGCATATGATAGTGCTGTATTGATGAGTGACTGAATGTATGAGTTACTGTATGGGTGAATGAGTGGATGTGTGTGTGTAGACCAAGGAATCACTGAGCAGGTATGTACTAACTGCTATTGGTGTGTGTATGGTTTCGAACATGGTGGTCTGTATTTTAGAGTGGGTGTATAAAAAGTTATATTAGGGTGTGAAGAGGTGCATCAGATTATCACTTGGATGATGTCATCAGTGATGTCATTTGAGATGTCATCAGTGATGTCACTGACCATGTCACGAATGATGTAATATGTGACGTGATCAGCAGTGCATTGCAGGGGCGCGAGTTATAGTTAGCTGAACTAACTAGAACAGTGGAATTTCTCTGGTTTTGTACGAGTGAAATCTCCAACTAACTATAACCTCCCTGAAACCTATGGTTTTTTCCAGTGAATTTCTAAGGTTTTTTTAAATGCTAATTTCTAACTATAACCTGCCTGAAACCTATGGTTTTTCAGTGAATTTCAAAGGTTTTTTAAATGCTAATTTCTATCTATAACGTCCCTATTAAGTCCCGTTGAATCCGGAGGGTCCCTGGGGGCCAACTAGCCCACCAGGTACCTCCAGTAAGAACCACAAAGCTGCGTTGCAGAGAGGTGTAAAAAGGGGCGTGGCTTCGGACCACCTCTCTGCAACGCAGCTCTGTGGCACTTACTGGAGGTACCTGGTGGGCTAGTAGGCCCTCAGAGACCCTCAGGATTGAAGGCGACTTAATCCCCCAATTTACAATGCGCCAGGGGGCGCGTTTGCACACTTGCCATATCAGGCCGCGCCCCCTCCCTTCACCACTGTGCAAACACGCCCCCTGGTGCATTGTAACTTGGGGTATTAATTCCCCTTGAGTCCTGAGGGTCCCTGGGGGCCAACTAGCCCACTAGGTACCTCCAGTAAGCACCACAGGGCTGCCTTGCAGAGAGGTGGTCGGAGGCCATGCCCCTTTTTACACCTCTCTGCAACGCAGCTCTGTGGCGCTTACTGGAAGTACCTGGTGGGCTAGTTGGCCCCCAGGGACCCTCAGGACTCAAGGGGAATTTATCCCCCAAGTTACAATGCACCAGGGGGCGCGTTTGCACACTTGCCATATCAGGCCGCGCCCCCTCCCTTCACCACTGTGCAAACGCGCCCGTGGCGCATTTTAAGTTGGGGGATTAAGTCCCCTTGAATCCTGAGGGTCCCTGGGGGCCAACTAGCCCACCAGGTACCTCCAGTAAGCGCCACAAAGCTGCGTTGCAGAGAGGTGTAAAAAGGGGCGTGGCCTCAGACCACCTCTCTGCAATGCAGCCCTGTGGCGAATACTGGAGGTACCTGGTGGGCTAGTTGGCCCCCAGGGACCCCCAGTATTCAAGGGGAATTAATTCCCCAACTTACAACGCGCCAGGGGGCGCATTTGCTGAGTGCTGCAGGAGGGGGCGGGGCCTCCAGCGCGTGATGTGTTTTTTTTTGTAATTTGTCGAAAGGGGGCTGTATGGCCCCCCCCCTTTATTTTCAATATTTGGGCCCTGGGGACCTCATCCCCCAGGGACTGACCCATTTAAAAAAAAAAAAATGGGAAGTGGGCCGCGCGGCCCCCCTCCCGAGGCCAATTTCGGCCCCAGGGACCCCATCCCCCGGGGCATGGGCACAATGTTTTTTTTTATTTAATAAATATTTTTGAAGGAGGGGGGCTGCGTGGCCCCCCTCCCAGGCCACTTCTGGCCCCAGGGACCCCATCCCCCGGGGCCGGCCCTCTCCGTTGGGGACCGTGGGGGGAGCCCCAATGCCCCCACGGTCCCGCCGGCTCCCCGCCTCCTGCGGGAGCCGGCATTGCTTTTCCACATGGGGAGCTGCTGACATGCAGCTCCCCGTGTGGAAAGCAATCTGGTTTGGATTTTGGAAGAGAGAGCAGGTTTCCTGCTCTCGCTTCCAAAATCCAAACCAGTGTTTGCTATGGCAGGACAGGAGCCGCACGGCTCCCGCCCTGCCATAGCAAACAGCAGTGTCCCGGGGGTGGGCACCCCGGGACACTGCAGGAGCCGGCCCTGGGGGGTGGCGGTCCCCAGGGCCAATGAGGGCTCCAGGAGGGGGGCCATGCGGCCCCCCTCCCCTAGATTGTAAAGCCCCGGGGAGGTGGTGGTCCCCGGGGCTCGGGGGTCTGTAACAGACCCCCTAATTTGAATATTTGGAGCCCCGGGGAGGTGGTGGTCCCCGGGGGTCCATAACAGACCCCCTAATTTGAATATTTGGAGCTCCGGGGAGGTGGTGGTCGCCGGTGCATGTGGGGGGACTCAAGCCCCCCCACACAGGTTCTATTTTAAAAAAATAGAAGCCCCGGGGAGGTGGCGGTCCCCGGGGCTGCGGGGGGGCTGTGTGCCCCCCGCATTTTATGTGCAAAGCCCCAAGGAGGTGGTGGTCCCCGGGGCATGTGGGGGGGCTCGAGCCCCCCCACATGTTTTTTTTTTTAAATAGAAGCCCCGGGGAGGTGGCGGTCCCCAGGGCTGCGGGGGGCCGCGCGCCCCCACAAACCATTAATAAAGCCCCGGGGAGGTGGCGGTCCCCGGGGCTGCGGGGGCCCCGTGGGCCCCAGCACAATAATTACTCATGCCCCCGGGACTTGGCCCACCCGGGGGCTTAAATACAACGAAGCGCGGGAGCCCGCACTTCGTTTTTTTTAAAAATTTCATTGGCAGGATTCGCGGATCCCTCGCGATTTTTGCCACTTAAAAAAAAAAAATGCTTTTTTTGGCCCTGGGGGTCCTTGTGGGACCCCCTGAGCAAGCCTGGGGAGTCAGGGTGTTTCTACCCTGCCCCCTTTTCTTTTTTTTCACCTTAGTTTCACTGTTTTCTTGTGACTCGGTTCTACTGAGTCACAAGATGGCTGCCAACACTTCCCGGTTTGGAGTGTTGACAGCCAATTAGAATAAAGCTCGTGATCGGGAGGGTTCGCAAACCCTCCCGGCCATAGATATCAAAACTCTTATTTTTGGAGTTTCTCAGCAACTACTCAACGGATTTACACCATTTAACAAAAAGGGCGCTTTCTGAATCAAGAGCTACCTTTTTGCCAAATTTGGTGTAATTCCGTTCAGCAGTTCGGGCTGTAGCCGTGTCTAAAGTTTCCTATGGAAAATAACATAGAGAAAACACGTTTCGGGACCCCCTTTTTCTCGGCTCAGCTTGACGATCACCCCGAAACTTTCAAGACAGGAGCTGACCGGAGCGCCCCACTAGTTTTGAAAATTTCGTGATGATTCGTCAAACGACGCCAAAGTTATTGAGAAAACAAAAAATGCTTTTCCTGTGGAAAATAGGTCCTAACTATAACTACCTACTGGCGACCACAAGTAGGTAATATATATATATATATATATATATATATATATATATAAAACTTTACAGAAACACAGTCACTGGATGATGTCATCAGTGATGTCATCAGTGATGTCACTGACCATGTCATGAATGATGTAATATGTGACGTCATCAGCAGTGTATTGCGGTGGCGCGAGTTATAGTTATCTGAACTAACTATAACGGCTGAATTTCACTGGTTTTGTACGAGTGAAATGTCCAACTAACTATAACGTCCCTGAAACCTGTGGTTTTTTCAGTGAATTTCTAAGGTTTTTTAAATGCTAATTTCCCACTATAACGTCCCTGAAACCTATGGTTTTTTTCAGTGTATATATATATATATATATATATATATATATATATATATATCACACACACATTTACTGAAAAAACCATAGGTTTCAGGGACGTGATAGTTAGTTGGACATTTCACTCGTACAAAACCAGAGAAATTCCACCGTTATAGTTAGTTCAGCTAACTATAACTCGCGCCCCGCAATGCACTGCTGATGATGTCACATATTACATAATTCATGACATGGTCAGTGACATCACTGATGACATCACTGATGACATCATCCACGTGACTGTGTTTCTTTCAAGTTTAAATATGTATTATATATATTCCAAGGTGTATTGAAGAATGAGTGGGTGTATAAGTGTCTGGATGGAGGATTTAGTAGGTGCGTGACTGACTGTTTAAGTGAGTGATTACATGTGTCTTACTGAATGCATGGGAGAGTTGGAGTATATAAATGACTATACGTGAGAGTCAGTGATTGTGAGAGTGGCTGTATGGATGAGTGTGTACATGTATCAGTGATTGTATAAGAGAATAAGTATGCGTTTGTTTCTGTTTGAATAAGTGATATAGTGTGTGTGTATAACTGTATAGGTGAGTAAATGGAAGTGTGATTGAATCTTTGCATGACTGACTAGGTGTGTGAGTAACTGTTTGGATGAGTGACGGTGTGTGTGAGTGTCTGTATAGATATGCGAGTGCATATGATAGTACTGTATTGATGGTAGACTGCATGTATGAGTAACTGTATGGATGAATGAGTGGACATGTGTGTAGACCTAGGAATCAGTGAGTGGGTATGTAGTAACTGGTATTGGTGTGTCTATGGTTTCGAAAATGGTAGTCTGCATTTTAGAGTGGGTGTATCAAAGGTTATATTAGGGTGTGAGGAGGTGCATCAGATTATCATGTGGATGATGTCATCAGTGATGTCATCAGTGATGTCACTGACCATGTCATGAATGATGTGATATGTGACATCAGCAGTGCATTGCGGGGGCGCGAGTTATAGTTAGCTGAACTAACTATAACGGCTGAATTTCTCTGGTTTTGTATGAGTGAAATGTCCAACTAACTATAAAGTCCCTGAAACCTATGGTTTTTTTCAGTGAATTTCAAAGGGTTTTTAAATGCTAATTTCTAACTATAACGTCCCTGAAACCTGTGTTTTTTTCAGTGAATTTCAAAGGTTTTGTAAATGCTAATTACTAACTATGCCTACAGAAGTAGGACATGTGCAGAAAGAGGAAGAAAGGCGCAGAAAGAAGCAAGAGAAATGCTGAAGGAGGCAACAGAAGTCCAGAAAGACGAAGAAAGGTGCAGAAAGAAGCAAGAGATGTGCACAAAGAACCAACAGAGGAGCAGAAAGAGGCCTTTATGCAAAGTCATCCTGTGCCCCCAACTTTTTGCTGACGGGTACTGGTGGTAACTGACTGACTAACCAGGCCAGGAGCTAGTGCTATGCTTAAAGACACTTAGAATACAGTGAAAACACCTACATACACTAGGGTACACTATGGGTTGGGCTACCCCTGTGATTGGCATGACCTCCCCGGGAAGGCCCTAGTACATGATAGGGCAGGGGGATTAAAACTACCTCTAACTAAGAGGTGCAGAAAGAGGCAAGAGAGGTGCAGAAAGAAGCAACAGAGGTGCCGAAAGAGGCAAGAGAGGTGCAAAAAAAAAAGCAAGTGAAGTGCAGAAAGAAGCATAAGAGGTACATAAAGAGACAACAGGGGTGCAGCAAGACAGGTGCAGAAAGAAGCATGGAAAGTGCAGAATGAAGCAACAGGGGTGCATAAAGAGGCAAGAGAAGTGTAGAAAGGAGCAAGTGAGGTGCAGAAAGAGCCAACAGGGGTGCAGAAAGAAGCAAGACAGAGGCAGAAAGAAGCATGGAAAGTGGAGAATGAAGCAACAGGGATGCAGAAAGAGGCAAGAGAGGTGCATAAAAAGGGGAGAGAGTTACAGAAAGAGGCAAGTGAAGTGCAGAAGGAGGCAAGAGAACTGCAGAAAGAGGCAATAGAGGTGCAGAAAGAGGCAATAGAGGTGCAGAAAGAGGCAAGTGAGATGCAAAAACAGGCAGGAAAGGTACAGAAAGAGGGAAGACGAGTGCAGAAAGAGACAACAGGGGTGCAGAAAGAAGCAAATGAGGTGGAGAAAGAGGAAACAGATGTGCAGAAAGAGGGAAGAGAGGTGCAGAAAAAGGCAAGCAAAGTCCAGAAACAGGCAAAAGAGGTACATAAAGAGACACCAGGGGTGCAGAAAGAAGCAAGACAGGTGCAGAAAGAAGCATGGAAAGTGCAGAATGAAGCAACATGGGTGCAGAAAGAGGCAAGATAAGTGTAGAAAGGAGCAAGTGAGGTGCAGAAAGAGCCAACAGAGGTGCAAAAAGAGGCAAGGGAGGTGCAAAAAGAGGCAAGGGAAGTGCAAAAAGAGGCAAGGGAGGTGCAGAAACAGGCAAGAGAAGTGCACAAAGAGGCAAGAGAATTGCTGAAAGAAGCAACAGAGGTGTAGAAAGAAGCAAGAAAAGTGCAGAAAGAGGCAAGTGAGATGCAGAAAGAGACAACAGGGGTGCAGAAAGAAGCAAATGAGGTGGAGAAAGAGGAAACAGATGTGCAGAAAGAGGGAAGAGAGGTGCAGAAAAAGGCAAGCAAAGTCCAGAAACAGGCAAAAGAGGTACATAAAGAGACACCAGGGGTGCAGAAAGAAGCAAGACAGGTGCAGAAAGAAGCATGGAAAGTGCAGAATGAAGCAACATGGGTGCAGAAAGAGGCAAGATAAGTGTAGAAAGGAGCAAGTGAGGTGCAGAAAGAGCCAACAGAGGTGCAAAAAGAGGCAAGGGAGGTGCAAAAAGAGGCAAGGGAAGTGCAAAAAGAGGCAAGGGAGGTGCAGAAACAGGCAAGAGAAGTGCACAAAGAGGCAAGAGAATTGCTGAAAGAAGCAACAGAGGTGTAGAAAGAAGCAAGAAAAGTGCAGAAAGAGGCAAGTGAGATGCAAAAACAGGCAGGAAAGGTACAGAAAGAGGGAAGACGAGTGCAGAAAGAGACAACAGGGGTGCAGAAAGAAGCAAATGATGTGCAGAAAGAGGCAACAGACGTGCAGAAAGAGGGAAGAGAGGTGCAGAAAGTACATGAGATTTGCAGAATGAGGTCAAGAGAAGTGCAGAAAAAGAAAGTAACGTGCAGAAAGAAGCAACAGAAATACAGAAAGAGGCAAGAGAGGCGCAGAGGGAAGCAAGAGTGGCTTGCACACCATTAGTACCACTTTAACACCCACATTTAGCAATAAGTAACACGTGACCATTCTAGGTTTGCAAAGGGCCTTCCACCATGCTGTAACACTTGTCGCTGCATTTTTTGTAACGTTTGACCCGTTTCAGCTAGAAACAAGGCTTTTTTTTTGCAGATTAGGGTGCAGATGATGCATTATGTGGCTAATGCAGAAAATGTATAATTGTACGAAAGTCGGTGCAGCCAAACAGTCACATAATTCCAGTGGCCCTGTTCATACCTCTGACTAGGTCCACAAGTGCTCCTCAGTGATTCAATCTTTTTTTGTCTCACTGAGTTCATAGTTGAGCTTCTATGGAAACGAGGAAGACTAAACCTGAGGTTACCACTCCACAACACAGACTACCATACCACATAATTACTCTCCATAACACATAATCCCACTCTACATAATTCCTATACACTAAATACCACATACTTTCTATCCACATAATTTCACTGCACAACATACCACATAATTCCACTACACACAACGTACATCCACTCCAAAAAACATTAGTAAAAAACTTTTGCATTTACAACGCCAATAGCTCTAATTCTCGCAAATGCGAAACCTATTACATTGCAAACACTTCTTTAACTAGTAGTCGTGTTTGCAGAGTGGTGGAGAAAGGGTGCTGGGCCTCCGACCAGCGCTCAGGAATTCCGGTGCGTAGGGCTTACAGGAGGTACCAGTAGGGCTTCTTGGCCCCCAAAGTCCCTCAGGAGAAAATTGGACTTCATCCCCCATCCCGTAGTCTGCCAGGAGGCGCGTTTGCAGAATGGTGAAGAAAGGGGGGCATGGCCTCCGAAGACGTCTTAGCAATACCACTGTACAAACGACCCCCCTGGCGCGTTGTAACTTGGGGGATTAAGTCCCCTTGAATCCTGAGGGTCCCTGGGGGCCAACTAGCCCACCAGGTACCTCCAGTAAGTGCCATAGAGCTGCGTTGGAGAGAGGTGGTCCAAGGCCACGCCTCTTTGTACACCACTCTGCAAACGCGGCTTCTGGCGCTTACTGGAGGTACCTGGTGGGCTAGTTGGCCCCCAGGGACCCTCAGCATTCAAGGGGAATTAATTCCCCAACTTGCAACACGCCAGGGGGTGCGTTTGCAGAGTGCTGCAGGGAGGGGGCGGGGCCTCCGGCGAGATGCCGGCTTTTTTTCTTTATTTTATTTTTTAGAAGGGGGGCTGTGTGGCCCCCTTCTTTTACCATTTTTGGGGCCCTGGGAACCCCATCCCCAAGGGCCGCACCCCTATTTATTAAAAAAATTAAAAAACAAATGGGAAGAGGGCCGCGTGGCCCCCCTCCCAAGACCAATTTCGGCCCCGGGGACCCCATCCCCCGGGGCATGGCCAGTCTTTTTAAAATATTTTTTATATATTTATTAGGAGGGGGGCCACGTGGCCCCCCTCAGGCCAATTATGGCCTTGGGGACCCCATCCCCCAGGGCCGGCCTTTCTTTTTTTTTTTATTGATGGAGGGGGGCTGCGTGGCCCCCCTCCCTGGCCACTTCTGGCCCCGGGGACCCCATCCCCTGAGGCCTGGCCTCTGTGAATGGGACCGTGGGGGGAGCCCCAATGCCCCCACGGTCCCGCTGGCTCCCCGCGTCCTGCGGGAGCCGGCATTGCTTTTCCACACGGGGAGCTGCTGACATGCAGCTCCCCCTTGTGGAAAAGCAATCTGCTTTGGATTTTGGAAGTGAGAGCAGGAAACCTGCTCTCGCTTCCAAAATCCAAAGCAGAGTTTGCTATGGCTCCCGCCCTGCCATAGCAAACAGCAGTGTCCCGGGGGTGGGTACCCCGGGACACTGCAGGAGCCGGCCCTGGGGGGTGGCGGTCCCCAGGGCCATCACGGGCTCCAGGAGGGGGGCCGCACAGCCCCCCTCCCATGTCTTTAAAGCCCCGGGCAGGTGGTGGTCCCCAAATTTGCATAAAAGAGTGCCCCGGGGCATGTGGGGGGCTCTTTCGCTCCCACACATTTAAAAAAAAAAAACACAGAGCCCCGGGGAGGTGGCGGTCCCCGGGGCAGTGTGGGGGGGGTTGGGACCCCCCCATGCATTTACTAAATCAAGCCCCGGGGAGGTGGCGGTCCCCGGGGCTGCAGGGGGGCAGAGTGCCCCCACGCATAAATCATAAAGCCCCAGGGAGGTGGCAGTCCCCGGGGCTGTGGGGGCCCCACGGGACCCCACACCATAAATAGTATTGCCCCGGGACTTGGCCCACCCGGGGGCTTTGAAAACAAAGCGCGGGAGACCGCGCTTCATTTTTTTAGTTTTCGGGCGGATTCGCGCACCCAGCGCGACCCCGCCTGATTTTGTTTTTAAAAAAATGCTTTTTTGGGGCCTGGAGGTCCCTGTGGGACCCCCTGAGCAGGCCTGGGGGGTCAGGGTGTTTTTACCCTGCCCCCTTTTCAATCTTTTTTGTTTACCTTTTTCCTTCTCCCTCGTCCGAGGCACAAGATGGCTGCCAACACTTCCTGGTTTGAAGTGTTGGCAGCCAATCAGAGGCAATCTCGTGCTCGGGAGTTAGGCTCCGCCCCGATATCGAAAGTTTTCTTTTTTAATTTCTTAGGAACTATTGAACGGATTTACACCATTTAAAAAAAAAAAAGGTCGCTTTCTGAACCAAGCGCTACCTTTTGCTAAATTTGGTGTAATTCCGTTCAGCAGTTCGGGCTGTAGCTTTGTCTAAAGTTTCCTGTGGAAATTAACATGGGGAAACGCGTTTTGGGACCCCTTTTTCTCGGCCCCGCTTGACGAATCACCCCGAAACTTTCAAGACAGGAGCTGACCGGAGCGGGCCACTAGTTTTGAAAATTTCGCTAAGATTCGTCAACCGGCGCCAAAGTTATTGGGAAAAGAAAAAACGCTTTTCCTATGGAAACTAGGTCCTAACTACAACTACCTACTGGCAACCGCCAGTAGGTAATATATATATATATATATATATATATATATATATATATATATATATATATATATATATAAATATATATCACACACACACACACACACACACACACACACACACACACACCCACACACACACACACACACACACATCTATATATTGTGTTGGACATATTTACAGATATATTGTCCTAGATATACTAACAATTTTAACTGTTGCAAACACTCTAAAATGTGATTATGAATGGAAATCAAATCAGTATTGGAAGGGCCGTGTTCTAGGCGTCCTTCAAAATACAGAATCAGTATTTAATGTAATCCGGTCACAAAACATTGATATTTTACCAACACATCAGAGGAGGTGATAGTGCATTTACAAAATGGAAGGTGTTCCTTCAGGCCCCTTGTCCACTGTGAATGGAAAAAAAAAACACGTTTGTTGAAGAGTAGGCAGTGATCCCACAGGACCCTTGCCAACTCTTAAACACACAAAAAGTAAACTTTTTATCTTAATCACAGTCCTGTTTCCTTCAAGGGAAATGAGCTGCATTTGGTAAAAAGAAAAAGTTTACTTTAAAAAATTGGCCTCCAATCATTGCAGCCGCTCTTGGGAAAATATTCAATGGAATAAATGGCTAGTCCGGCCCTGATTGGAATAGAGGCAGAGAAAAACAGGTAAAGCATTTATCTGGCATGGTGTTGGCACTGGGGAAACACAGAAGCCTTTACTGTATTGTGCTGTATTCAATAGCAGTGATAACTTATGCTGCACAAATGAAGGCAAATTGAAATATAGTCATGCAAAATGTCTTACCCTATTCATCCACCCGAATACACAATATTTTAATTTGGATGTTGCTTTCATTTGTCCGTTCATAAACTTTATTCGGGTGTATAAAAAAATACAGCCATAAAAGTACATAGCTAAATTCATACATATAGCATACATAGAATAAAATCCATACTGTGTATAAAATATTGTATAAAAAGGGGTGGTTAAACACATCTAAAAATAATATGTACAGATGATCTGAAGGGTGGATACTACAAATCAGTATTATAAGCATATCAAAGTCCAACCTTTCATAGACCTTTTGGTACATCACCAGTAGCTATTGCGGTATGCTTTCCTAATTTTAATAGCATTCGTTATAAATAGTATAACACTGTAACACACATGTGGGCCACCGAGTCACACCAAAAAATTCAGTGCATTGTTACGTGTTCAGATATTCTGGGTGATAAACATAGGTTTCAGAAAGCGGGTCCTCAAATTCTGGTACATTTTACAGAATAAAAAGTGCAGAGTGCTTTGTTTACTGTGGCCATCACAAGGGCACAAAATTGCATCAGAGGGGCACGACCTCATATGTGGGAAAGCGACTAGGTGATGCACAATACCGCATCCCAACCTTGTCAGCACAAAGCGATGTTGTATGATATTTACGTATGTCAAATAATGGTTAGCCCCCACTTCCTTGTCCAGGGTCTTGTAAAATATCCCTAGTGATTTTTCCCCTCATCCAGATCACGTTTGGCGAGCCTAGATTGGAAAAAAATGGTTTGATCCAATTCTTGCCAAGTGATGAAAACTGGGTGATATCAGACCAAACGGACAAGTTACACAATTCGCCCAAAAGGGAATTAATTATAATAGCAACGGTATGTTTAATGTTTATCCATAGTTAGACAATCAAGAATTATGTTTCTAGTAAAGCTAACCTCATCCTTAGCCCACAGTGATATCCATAATAACAAGGGTTTAACCAGAAGGATGTCCTCTATAAATTGCAAGTTAACCTCATTGTGGACTATGGTGTTTGCAGCACAAGGTGGCAAATATAGAAGCCTTTTTAAAATTTTATTTTCCTCAGATTGCAGGGCATGGGCATTGGCGTGGCCCCACAAACCGGCTCCATTAGTTGCCGTTGTCACGCCATTAGTTTTATATATAGCCACCATTTTCTTGATAGGACGGCTGCCCAGTTTCGACGCAAACTTGAAGATTCCCTGGGAGACCTTGCCCATTTTGACTCTGGTATTGAATACATGCTGGGTCCATGAGCCATTGCCCGCAAACAAAATCCCCAGATAACAAAAGGATTTCACCGAAACAATTGGGGTACTATCAATAAACAAAGTTCTACATGGTTTGCGTATATGGCCACAGCCAATAGTGAATGTTTTGGTTTTGTTAATAATCATTTTCCTTGAAGTCATAAATTCGCCAAATGCATTCATCAGTTTCTGCAGGCCTACTGGTGTTCTAGCTAGGAGTACAGCGTCATCTGCATAAAGCAGTACTGGTTTTGAGACTCATCCAGTCTTAGGGGCATCAGTGTGCATCGACTTAAGATGACTATCCACTCCATTAATAAAGAGTGAAAAAAGTAATGGAGCCAAAACACACCCCTGACGGATGCCACGCCCTACTTTAAATTGTGGCGTGCATTCTCCTTGGGGGCCAAAACGTACCTGACTCCCTAGCTTTTCATGGAGGCGTGAGAGGAACCCCACAATCGGTCTTGGTGCGCCTAAGGAAATCAACGGTACCCACAATAGATTATGGTCGACCAAATCAAAAGCGCTGCTCAGATCAGCAAAACATAAATATAGATTACCTGTCTTAGCCCTTGTGTATTTACCAATTAAGAGCACCAGGTTAATGCCTTGTTCAACCGTACCCATCTCCATCCTGAAGCCATACTGAGCCGGGGACAGGATTGAGTTTTCTTGTACCCATCCTCCTGCCTTACCAATAGTACTCTACTCATGACCTTTAATGAGAAGTCTAAAAGTGAGAGCGGGCGATAATGTTTGGGGTCTGCTTTGTCCCCCTTCTTGTATATAGGTATATGTTAGACCTGGCATTTCTTGGCGTGATTACCCCTGACTTTTTGCCTCTACCTCCTCTATTTTTGATGCTGTGATGGATTTTGTTTGACTGGCTTAGATGCTTTGGGCACTTTGCCACTGCTGATCAGTGTCAAAGTGCAAGTGCTCCCTGTGTAAAGTGTAATGGTAATTGGTTGTCCAACATCATCAACATCAAAATAACTTTATTTCGCCTACCAAAATGGTGGCATAAAAAGTATACTAAAAACAGTTACATTATAGCACAGTCCAATATTTACAATTTTACATAACAAACCCAGTAATATAAAACCAATTGATCTCATAATCTTATACATAAGTCCATCCTTGAGTAAATATATCAAATAACAGATTAAAAAGTCAATCTTCTCTTCTTCAATGCTAACAGGAAAAAGGACGCCAGTGAAAAACATGTAAAAGGGTCAGACAATAGCTGTAAGTAAAAAGGGCCACACGACACTGTCTAAAATTCATCTTGCGTATAAGAGGGATAATAAACCTTTTTCTTTGTTCCTGATAAAATTTACAAAAAAATAAAAAGTGAAGATTATTCTGAATAGATAAATCATCACATGTGCAAAGAGGCAATTCAGAAAGTGCATACATTTTTGATGGAAATCCTAACATCAAAGGGATATAATTTAACCGAAATCTCACTAATATGAATCTATGTTGCTGGTTAGTGACAAAAGACAGATAAGTTGTATTAGAATCCAGTGACGTAATACTTGGAACAGCAGAAAATGTTCTAACAGTTGTCAGGCTAAAATTAGCGTTCTGCCTCCTTACTTGTAATCTAGACAGTAATTGGTATTTTAACTCTTTCTTTGAAACAGAGCAACATGACACAGGGTTAGTATACAATTCATGTAACCCAACTGCCTTAAGTGTGGATTCTACATAACATATCCATCTAATCCTACTAGCCCCATCTAACTTCTGGACATCATTTATTATATCTCTAGTTAGCGCAAGAGTGTCCTTACGCCAAATCGAATGCCACAATAAAACAGGTGAAATAGAGATTTTGTCACAGATATAAGGGACATCTAATTCAGTGTGACAAATAAAATTAGAACAGGATTTGGGTAAGGAAACTAATTTCTTCAAAAAGGTATCCTCAATCATTTGTAGTTTCGAGCAATCTACAACACCCCACACTGCTGCTCCATATGTTGCAACAGATACACTTTTAGCCTGATAGACTTTCTTTATAGTTTCAATCGGTTTTGATCCAATCTTTTTACAAATTTACTAAGGGCCCCAATAGTCTTCTCCATCTGCAGACACCTATTTTCAATCATAGACTTCCAATTACATTGTCCATTAAACACAATCCCCAAATAATTAAAAGAATCTACCACTTCCATTTTACCCCTTCAATATGGATATTGGGCTGTTTCCTCTGTTTAGCACCTGCCACTAACACAAAAGACTTGGAAAAATTAATTCTCATATCCAGATCATTCATAAATTTAATATACTCCCTTACTATCCGGCGCAGTGCATTACCAGTGCGAGCTAAGATCACTGCGTCATCCGCATAGAGGAGTAGAGGTACCTGCATAGACTTAATGTAAGGGACATCTGGAGTAATACCAATTAGGGCAGATTCAACAGCATTGGTATACAATGAAAATAAAAAGGGGGCAAGGACGCACCCCTGGCGTACACCTCTTGTAATTTTAAAATGTCTCGTACACTCACCATTTTTCCCAAAACGAACAGAGGCTGAGGCCCCACTATACAAATCCTGGATAATACGTATGATCTGGATCTCAACTCCCATTGCCTCCATGATCTGCCACAGCCTATGCTGTGCCACGCAGTCAAAGGCTGCGGACAGATCCATGAAGGCAAGATACAAGTGGCCATTTTTTGCAGCCGTATATTTTGCTATTATCAGGTTCAAGTTCAGGCACTGATCCACCGTTCCTTTCCCTTTCCTAAAACCATATTGAGTAGGGATAATAATATTCTTCTCCATTGCCCAGACCTCGAGTCTATTTAAAAGGAGCCGTCCCATTAATTTTGCTGTGGAATCTATCAAAGATATCGGCCTGTAATTGATTGGCAATGTCCTATCTCCCTTTTTATAGATTGGGACAATTACAGTCGTTTTCCACGACTGGGGTGCTCCAGTTTGAGAAATATTGTTAAAAACATTAGTTAGAAGCGGAGCCCAAAGGTCTTGATTGTCTAAAAAAGGTCGATCGGAACACCGTCCGGCCCTGGTGCCTTCCCTCGTTTACATTGGCTGAGAGCGTATTTAGTTTCGTCTACTGTAAACCAAACATCTATTCCTACGTTATCAGAGCCAGGAGGCGGAGGCTGAATAGATACCTCCTCCAAGGCCCCAAACAAAGCTTCAAAATGTGTGACCCAATCCTCCTCAAGAACATGACTATCTAAAGATATAGTTAATTCATCTTTTAAAAAGGGTGCATTTATTACAGACCAAAATGCCTGTGAACTTTTTATTAGGACAGCTTCATATAGGCTGTCCCACCATTCTTCTTTTAGAGCGTTTTGCCTTACCCTTCTGGCTTCCTTATAGACCCGCCGTAGAGATGTAATCAGATGCTGGTTACGTGGTATTACTTTAAGGGCCACATGTAGATTTCCAAGTGCAGTTCGGCAATCTTCATCAAACCAAGTACAAGTCTTAGGGGATCTATTACGGATGCGGCACATAAGGTTAAACTTAACTTCCCTCAGTATCAGTTCAAAAGCATTGACCATTCCATCAGTGATTGAGGGATCTAGGCATAGCCTTATCTCTAAGGCACACTTCCTACCTATTGTAACCAAAAATTTCTCTGGGTCAACTTTCTCCCATTTCAGGACGATCCCATTTACCCTTCCAATCACTGGTACTATGGGGAGGTTTAAACGACATTCCCCTTTTTTTAAGGAAGAGATAAAAAAGTGATCGCCGCATGGTCACTAAAAACATAGAATTTAATCTGTAGTGGGGAAAAATATTTCCTTATAGAATTAGAGACCAGAATATAGTCAAGTGTAGAAGAGGAGGTACGACTAAAAAAGGTACAGTCTAAGTGCCCAGTTGAGGTATCAATAGTATTTAAAAACACAAGATTCCTAGTGATGAGTAGTCTATTTAGCCCAGAACCATAATCAGTATGGTCAAAATGTAAGACACAGTCCCCATCATCATCTAGTATCCCACATGCCGGAGTATCTACTTTATCACATGGATGAGCATTATAGTCGCCAAGCCAGATTATATCACAGGGTTTGCTAAGTGTTTTCTCTAAATTAGCAATATCCCTTTCTAGTGGTGCCAATATCGCAACTTGGTTATTACCAAAATTATTATTGTAGAAATTTACAAGTAGCCAATATTTATCAGCACCCTGCTCCAAGACTATAATGTGATAAAATGATGATGTATTTAAAAATCGTTTTACTTTTAATGGGAAGCTATTAGAAAGTAAGGTTAACAAACCTCCCTTAGCGCGGCCCGATACCGACGGTTTTGCTGGCGTATGATATGAACAGTACCCATTAAGATGTATTGAATTAATTTCCCAGGTTTCCTGTAGACACACTATATCCTTAGATGTTATAAGGGAAAGCCACTCATTATTTGCTTTCTTTTGGTTAAACCCAGCAATGTTCCACGACATCACTGCTACGGAAGACGTAGAACAATCTATATGAGGCGTAGTCTGGGGCACAGTCAAACCAGATACCTTCGTTTTTGGATGTGTATGGGCGTCCACAGTTAAAACAGAAACTACAGGTGATATAAATTCCAAGACTAAATCAGCTGACTCTATATGTGATGAAGTCTGCCCTGTCAGTCAATCACAGTCTTGCATACCGTCCAATGTTGAAAAACGGTTACTAAGAGAGAGAGGTAAAACTGTTGAGGTAGCACATAAGTTAGGAACAGGATACCCAAGTCTATTACTCACATTCCTTCTATTTGACGAAGCCTCTAGAAAGTTGTGCGGTTTATAAAAAAACCAAGTGGAAGTGCACAAATTTCTGAATGGGGTGAAGGAAAACTTGGCAGAACAGATAGTAACTGCCCCACCACATTTTGGTTGTCAAAATTAATAATAATGCAATCCCCTTTAAAAGTTTTGGGGCCTTACCTATCCAGTTAACTCTCCTGGCCATAATCACATGTCCATATATGTTATAGTTGTCACCCGCACAATTAGTAAGCCAATACTGGGCTTTATGGATCAGCTGTTCAGTAGATTCTATTTGCTTTAATTTTAATGCCGGTACATTAGCCAAAACAATCACATATGGGCAAGCTGCTGGCGGAAGATCTATCCTGTCTCTAGCATTCAGGCCCTCAGCAGAATGATGAACAGCCCCCTCCCACAGGTAATTGTGGTTCCCTTTTCTGAATTCACTGTGTTTAGCAAGGGGGTAGGCAGGAAAGTATCCACTAATGGCCGGGATGCGTTACGTGTACTTCTAAAATGAGATAGGGGATTGTATATATTTGCATGACTATTTTGCAAAGAATAAAACCGGTCATTCGAATCACTCAAATTCGCTTGGGAATCGCCATGTATCAAGGTGACACTCTCTTTGGGTGCCACCAATTGGGCTTGCGCCCCTACCAAAATCTGTGGGGCATCACTACCCAAATTATCCACCAGCACATGAGGAACCGCACCTGAGGTCAGTCTTACTTCCTCATTTAACTGATTACCCCTTACGGGATTTTGTTTTGATAAAAACATTGCCTCCAAAGAGTTTAGCTTTTCCTCAATTAAAGATAGTTTACACGTTAGAGGAGTTAAAAGTGTAGAAACCATTAATTCAATTTTATTTAAAAAGGCAAAATCATGGGCAGAATCATTTACCACTGGGATTTGCTGATTAAGTTGCATATTAAGAGCCTTAGCCATGACCTTAGACCTTGTAATTCGCATCGTTTTGGGGGAGATAAACAAGAACCCCCACATGTTTCTCCAGACGAGTCCTTTTCATTGTTCGTTGCTTTAATGGCCCTCCTCCTCTTTTCTTTACAATGGAGGGTACAAAATTACTATTCTGTGGGAATATTGGTATGGTCTGCCCCTGAGACACAGACTGACAACCTGTCGTATCATCAGATAACGTGGGCTGACCCATAGATATAGGAATGCCCAACCCGCCATCAGACTGCACCAGTTCTGTCACTGATACTAGGGCGTCCAAAGAGTCTTGGGAATCTGCGATAGTTGTTCTTCCTAGCGAACAGCGTTTATGTGCAATATGTGAGTCCAAAGAGAGCCTCCTCTCAGTTAGTTCAATTTCGTGGACAAGGACTGATTCAGCCCTCGTTAGAAAGGCGTCCAGAGTCCCAATTGGTCCACCCATATGTTTTTCTTTACTTCCCTTCCTTTTACTCATATTCGCTTCTAGTAACTGAATATCACACCCAGTCAGTGAAATTTAAAAAAAACCAAATTCCCAATATAAAGTTTGTTAAACTGTAAACAAGTGTACAATAACAACAATACCTTTCAGTCTCAAACGATCAAACGGTCCAGAGCACAAATATCAGAGAGTTTGCCCAGCCCAGCCTCCTCCGGGCTCCGACGGGCGTGGACGGGCCCGCCCTTGGCCCGGGCTTCGCCCGGCGCGTCCCGCGCCGCGGGACAGCGCGCTCCTTTCAGCGCGTCCGCGCGCTGAGGATGCTGGTCAGTGGAGTCCCCTCCTGGGGAGAAGAGCGGAAGATGCCTGGAGTCGCTCGCAGTCCCCCTGTCAAGGCGCTACGGTCTGCAGTGCGCCGCGGGACAGCGCGCTCCTTTCAGCGCGTCCGCGCGCTGAGGATGCTGGTCAGTGGAGTCCCCTCCTGGGGAGAAGAGCGGAAGATGCCTGGAGTCGCTCGCAGTCCCCCTGTCAAGGCGCTACGGTCTGCAGTGCGCCGCGGGACAGCGCGCTCCTTTTCAGCGCGTCCGCGCGCTGAGGATGCTGGTCAGTGGAGTCCCCTCCTGGGGAGAAGAGCGGAAGATGCCTGGAGTCGCTCGCAGTCCCCCTGTCAAGGCGCTACGGTCTGCAGTGCGCCGCGGGACAGCGCGCTCCTTTTCAGCGCGTCCGCGCGCTGAGGATGCTGGTCAGTGGAGTCCCCTCCTGGGGAGAAGAGCGGAAGATGCCTGGAGTCGCTCGCAGTCCCCCTGTCAAGGCGCTACGGTCTGCAGTGCGCCGCGGGACAGCGCGCTCTCTTCAGCGCGTCCGCGCGCTGAGGATGCTGGTCAGTGGAGTCCCCTCCTGGGGAGAAAAGCGGAAGATGCCTGGAGTCGCTCGCAGTCCCCCTGTCAAGGCGCTACGGTCTGCAGTGCGCCGCGGGACAGCGCGCTCCTTTTCAGCGCGTCGGCGCGCTGAGGATGCTGGTCAGTGGAGTCCCCTCCTGGGGAGAAGAGCGGAAGATGCCTGGAGTCGCTCGCAGTCCCCCTGTCAAGGCGCTACGGTCTGCAGTGCGCCGCGGGACAGCGCGCTCCTTTCAGCGCGTCCGCGCGCTGAGGATGCTGGTCAGTGGAGTCCCCTCCTGGGGAGAAGAGCGGAAGATGCCTGGAGTCGCTCGCAGTCCCCCCTGTCAAGGCGCTACGGTCTGCCTCCTCTATTTTTGATGCTGTGATGGATTTTGTTTGACTGGCTTAGATGCTTTGGGCACTTTGCCACTGCTGATCAGTGTCAAAGTGCAAGTGCTCCCTGTGTAAAGTGTAATGGTAATTGGTTGTCCATAATTGGTATGTTTGCCTTACTAGTGAAGTCCCTGGTAAAGTGCACTATGTGTGCCAGGGCTACTAATACAAATGCTACTAGTGGGCCTGCAGCACTAATTGTGCCACCCACACAAGTAGCCCTAAAGAGAGAACTCAGGCCTGCCACTGCAGTGCCTGCGCGCAGTTTGTTAAACTGCCTTGTTGTCCTGACAAGTGCACCCACTTGCCAGGCCTTACCCTTCCCTTTCTAGCACATCAGACACCCCTATGGTAGGCCCAAAGTACCCCCCTGGGCAGGGTGCAGTGTATGTGAAAGGTAGGACATGTACTGAGGTGTGTACCATGTCCTGACATTGAAATACTCTCCATTTCATTTTTCACTGTTGAAAGGCCATCTTGCCCATAGGACAGAATGGGGAAGGCTGTGTAATAGGTTTCCAGCCTATCTTCCCAAAGGCTTAAGATGGAGAGGTGAAGTTTAGTGTGCCTGAACTCACAATTTAATAACATCTTTTTGTGAAGGTGGTTTTTGAATTGCGTGTTTAGAAACCACTCTTTTAGAAGTGGCTGGGTTTTTGTGCTCTAACATTTCTGTGTCTCTGCCTGATTGTGGATTGACTGTCTGGATTTAAATGTGATAGGCTCTGGGGAATGTCTTGACCCAGGGGAGTAGGTGAACAGCAACAGGATGACCTGCATCTGGAGTGTAGGGGGGAGGAGTAGCCCCTGGAGGTGAAGAGGCCTGGGTTGCTGCCATAAACCAATGGCTCCGTCCCCTGCTGAGTGATTAAGGATCCAGACCCCCACTATCAAAAGGTAGAAGGTGTCACGGGCAGGGAGACACCCAGAACTGGTTTAGACAGGGGTCAGTGCCCCCCTGAACACAAAGACTTCAAAGACATTTAGGGGTATAAACTATGAGAGCTGAAACCCCTGGACTTTGGAATGGAACTGTTCATCCTTACCCTGGATAAAGAAATCACAGCAGCGGAAGAAAATTTTCAACAATGTCTCTCGGCTGTCTTCGAATGGATGAAGACCAACCACCTTAAATGCAACAGCCAAAAGACGGAGATTCTGCTGCTGGGAAAATGTAATATCTTTTTACCCAAAATGTGGTGGCCAACCGACGCAGCCCCACCCCCCAATACTGTGGACACTGCAAAAAATCTAGGAGTACGATTTGATAGTTCTCTCTCTTTTCATCAGCAGGCCCTGTCGGTAGCAGGAACCTGTTTTCATTGGATAAAAACTCTGAAAAAATTATTTGACCTTCTGCCAGCCATAGCTCGCAAGTCCGTGGCAGTGGCGATGATCTTATCACGACTAGATTATTGTAACAGTCTCTATGCTGGTATAAAAAAAGAGTACTCTAAAAAAGCTGCAGATTGTACAAAATGCTGCGGCCCGAATGGTACTGAATTTACCTAAGGGGTCCTCTGCCTCCGAGGCTCTTCAAATCCTCCACTGGCTACCCATACACAAGAGAATTCTCTTTAAAATCCTTGAGATAACCTTCAGAGCTGTAAAACAAACTGGTCCTAAATACCTTAGGACCAGATTAAAAGCCTATGTACCTGCTCGTAACTTGAGATCCTCTAAGGAAAATCTACTTGCACTCCCCATTTTCGTCTGAAGTCCAGAGGAGGAAAATCTATGGCTGTTCTAGGGACAAAAGCCTGGAATTATCTACCTACCCAATTGAGACTTATTCAGACGGAGTGCATCTTTAAGAAAAAATTGAAAACTTGGATCTTCACAGTTCCAGACAGTCTGGCCCTATCTTTCATCTGACAACTGCGACATTAGAGACCACACTCCCTTTGACACCCACTCTCAGCGCCAAGATGCTCCATTGGAGTGATAGCCAGCGCTTTATAAATGACATCATTCATTCATTCATTCATTCAAGACTGTAAAGGATTGAACCTACTTCGTGGTCAAGAGGAACCTCTGCCAAGGAAGAAACAGCTGAATAGACTGAAAGAAAGGACTGACCCTTGCTGTGTGTTTTGGGGCTGGCCTGCAGTTTGCTGCTTTAACCAAGGAGAGGGTAAAGGGACTTTGTGGTGTGCTGTGTCTCCCTGCTTGAAAGGACTTTGCTGTGCTCTGTCCTGAAGTAACTTAACCCCAAGGGCACAAGGAGAGCTGGCTCCCTGTTGTGGAAACTCAGGAACACAAAAGTTTCCAGAAGTGTCTCAGCGACGCTGTGTGCATGTGCTTTTTGCAGCCTGAGCCCTTCGTGAGGATTGTCCTGTGATCGTGTGCACCTGGGGTCCAAGTGAGTCTCAGCGACGCTGTGTGCGTGTGCTTCGTGCAGCCTGAAACCTTCGTGAGGATTGCCCTGTGATCGTGCACACCCGAAGTTCAAGTGTGTCTCAGCGACGCTGTGTGCGTGTGCTTCGTGCAGCCTGAGACCTTCGTGAGGATTGCCCTGTGATTGTGTGCGCCCGGAGCTCAAGTGGGTCTCAGCGACGCTGTGTGCGTGTGCTTCGTGCAGCCTGAGACCTTCGTGACGATTGCCCTGTGACCGTGCACACCCGAAGCTCAAGTGAGTCTCAGCGACGCTGTGTGCGTGTGCCCTGTTGCAGCCTGAGATCTTCGATATCGCCATCGGCCCGGAATCAACCAAGTCGCATCGGAGGCCCAAGTCGCGAGAGGAGGAGAGCGAGGTCGCACCCCCCAGGTAACGTGTGTCGCCGCCTGGGGCGGGGTGCGGGCTCGGAGAGGGACGCTCTCTGCCTCTCCCATTCTTGCAGAATGAGCCTCTGCTCACGCTCGTATCGTGGCCTGTACGTGCCAACGAGTGGCAGTACCGGGGCTGGAGTGTGGAGCTGTACTTTGGTTTACACCATAACCGTGTTGGGGGCATATGTTGGCGGAAGCTGACTGCGAGTCAGTACGAGAGGCAGAGAGACTGTCTAAAGCACCGTGATCGGTGCCGAAGTGCCTTGCGCATTGCATTGTTTCTGCATTACGAACTGCCTGATTGTTGCGTTACGCATCGCATTAGTTTGCATTACGAACTACCTGATTGTTACATTGCGCATTGCATTGTGTTTGCATAACGAACTGCCTGATTGTCGTATTATGCATTGCATTAGTTTTGCATAACGAACTGCCTGATTGTTGCATTACGCATCGCATTACGAACTGCCTGATTGTTGCATTACGCATTGCAGTATTTTGGCATGACGAACTGCTGGATTGTTGCATAACGAACTGTATTATTTTTACATTGCAAAGTGCCTGATTCTTGCTTTACGAACTGCATAGCATTGCATTAGGATTGCATTGGATTACCTAGATTTGCTCATTAATATCGCCAGACCCTACAAGGGCTGGCTGGCCTAATAACCGGCTAGGAGGAATATTACAAGTACGCATATGTTGGATTTTTATCGTGTGGTCTCATCGTATATCTTTTTATATAAACATATACTTGTTTTTCTATGAAACTCGTGTGGAGTCCTTTTGTGGTGTCATCATTGGGTCACTGAGAGCGTGGTTGCAAATACTTTACACATTAGCCTTGAAGATAAGCCTGGCTGCTCGTGCCAAGCTACCAAGGGGGTGAGCAGGGGCTATCTGAGAAGGTGTCCTTCCTTTCCCTGATGTGGAAGCGGGTGGGGATTTCAACCACCCGGTTCTAACACTGGAGGTAGCGGTTGGGACCTACCGTTGATGGTCAGCGGTTTTGGAATTTGAACGTGTATTTGCAAATTCACTCACAGTGATTGGCGTACATCACAAGTTTAGCGCAGACCACGTCGTAACCACATATTGTGTGTTTTGATTTTTTTTTGGTTCTATTTTTGAGCAACCTTTAACCCACACATCATGTCTCAGAGGAGTCAAGTAGCCAGTGAGGCTGCAGAATTAGAGTTCGACATTGAGGCATTGCTTACCTACAAAGTTGATCAATTGAGGCAATTCTGCAGAGCTTTGGGATGTCCCATGAAAAGTAGCGCCAAGAAGGAGGAGCTGCAAATGGCCTTGAAGGCCTGGTGGGAAGCCAAAGGGGCTCAGGAGACAGGTGATGTTGAGGTGGATGAGGATGACCCAGGGAATGGATTTGGTCCACAGGATTTGCCATTGGAAGGACCAGCCTCAGGGGCTGGTAGTGACCATTCAGGGAGGAGTTTTTCCCCAGAGGAGCTGGAGGAAAACCAAAGGGTCAGAGAGCATGAGTTGGAGGTTTTAAAACTTAAGGCTCAAGCAGAGGAGAAAAAGCTGCTCATTGAAAGTGAAAAGCGAGCAGAGGAGAGCAGGAACGCTCTCGCCTTGGAAGAGAAAAAGATTCTCTTAGCTCATGAGTTAAGCATGAGGGAACTGGACATGAAGGTTAAGCAGGCGGAGTCCAGTTCAAATGGTGGCAGCACACAACCAGTGCCAGTGGGTAAGGTGTACATTCCCAAAGACTTAGTGCGAGATTACCAAAGGGGTGATGATATTTATGCGTGGTTCACGGCATATGAGATCGCACTAAGGATGAATGAGGTGCCTGAGAAGCATTGGGGGGCGGGCCTATGGAAACACTTTGAGGCTTCTGGGAGGGATGTTTTACCCCCTTTAGAGAGGGCGGGAACCCGGACCTACGCCAATATGAAGGAGGCTTTATGCCTCAGGTATGGGCTCACTCCTGAACAGTACAGGCAGAAATTCAGGAACTTCAAGAAACTGGAATCTAGTACTTGGGTTGAGTGTGTGAATGCATACACGCGTGCACTGAATGGTTGGATGAAGGGCAGCAAGGCAACTGATTTTAAGGGCTTATGCGATTCAATTAGTTGGGAGCACTTGAGTAGTCGGTGTGTTCCAGAGCTGCGCCAGCTTCTTTTGGACAGTAAGCTGACTGATCCTGGTAAGCTTGCTGAAGATGCGGACCACTGGACCAGCACCAGGGTCCACAAGGGGATTGGGGGTACCACTACCAAAGGTGTACAGGGTCCCCCGCAGAAGGTGGGGGAGGACCAGGGTAACCACAAGGGGTTCTCTAAAGGGCCCCAAAGTAGTTCCCAGGTAAAAGGGTCCCAGTACCCCAAGGCTAAGAGGTCCTGGCCCTATAAGGGCAAGCGGGACAACAGAGGTCCTCCTACTTGTTATTTCTGTAAAGAAGTGGGTCATATTGCCCCCAAATGCCCCAAGAAGTCACCTGCTTCCCCCGGTGCTCCAACACCGGGTTTAGTGAGTGTAGCATTGGGGGAGGAATATAGTCCTTGGAACGGGGAGGAGCAAGCAGTTAAGACCCTGGTCTCGTTAGGAGATCGAGAGATGGTCCAGGAAGTCTCTCTGCCTGAGAATACTAAGAAGTACAGGCAGTGGGTGACCATCAATGGAAGGAGGGTGGAGGCTCTGAGAGACACAGGAGCCAGTTTGACATCTGTCAGGTGTCAATGGGTGTCTGAGGAGCAGGTGATTCCCAATGTATTTGACCCTGTAGTTGCAGCAGACAACTCCGTGCGCCTCTGCAAGGTGGCGCTAGTTCCCTTTGAGTGTGGGGGGGGTCTCAGGTTCTTTGAAGGTCGTTGTAAGCCCGTCCATGCTGTAGACTGTCTGCTGGGGAAGGACCTGGAGAGTTCCCCCTGGAAAGAGGTGGAGCGCCAGGCGCATTTGGAGATGTTGGGTCTGCCTGAGTGGGCTTGTGTGACCACTCGGTCTACGGCAGCCAGTAAAGGTGTTCAAGAGGACCTGGAGCCTGAAACAGTGGCCCAGGTGCCTGCCTTAAAGAGATGAGGCAGGTAGCACGGGAAACCGGCCTCCAAAGTTCCCATGGTCCAGGAGGAGGCAAACCTTGAGGGGGATGCCCTGGAGCCTACGGGGGAGCAAGTAGCTGAACTGGGGGACCTACCTGAGCTGACTGAATGGCAGCAGGAGGGAGGGCCCTCCAGGGAGGAATTCTGTGAGGAACAGAAGAAGTGCCCTTCTCTTGTAGGTTTGCGGCAACAGGCAGCAAACCAGGCAGCAGGCGATCCGTCCGGGTCCCACTTGATTTACTGGGAGAATTATCTCCTATATAGTGAGCCTATGGTTGCTGAGCCTGGGTCAGCCTGTGCGCTGGTGGTACCCCAGCGCTTCAGAGCCTTCCTGCTGGGGTTGGCTCTTGATTTACCTTTAGCAAGACATTTGGGGTAGGACAAGACCTTTGAGGGGCTTGTCACCCACTTCTACTGGCCTCAAATGCGCAAGAGTTCTGATACTCATTGCAGGACCTGTCAGACTTGCCAGGCAAGTGGTAAGAGTGGAAGGAAGCGCAAGGCTCCTCTCCAACCTTTTCCTGTAGTCAGCACCCCCTTTGAAAGGGTGGGCATTGACATAGTGGGGCCTCTGGATCCCAAGACAGCCATGGGCAACAGGTTTATCCTGGCCTTGGTGGACCATGCCACCCGGTACCCGGAAGCCATCCCTCTCAGGACGGTGACGGCGCCCGTGGTGGGCCGTGCACTGATGGGGATTTTCTCCCGCGTGGGGGTTACCCAGAGAGGTGGTGTCCGACAGGGGTACTAATTTCATATCTAGGGATATGAAATCTCTGTGGAAGGAGTGCGGTGTAACCTACAAGTTGAGCACACCTTACCACCCCCAGGGTAACGGTCTGTTTGAGAGATTTAACCGGACCCTGAAGGGCATGATTATGGGTCTTGAGGAACCCATGAGGCGTAAGTGGGACGTCCTCTTACCATGCCTGCTGTTTGCTTACAGAGAGGTGCCACAGAAGTCCCTAGGGTTCAGCCCCTTTGAGCTCCTGTATGGGCACCCTGTACGAGGACTCTGGAGTTTGGTGAAGGAGGGCTGGGAGAAGGCTCCTAGTAAACCCCCCCAGGTTGTATATAGCTACATGCTGGCCTTCAGGAACCAAACTAGGCGTTTCCGGCAACTCGCTCAGGCGAATCTGGAAGCCAGCCAGGAAGAAATGAAGCAGTGGTACGATCAGAATGCCACTCTGGTCGAGTTTCAACCTGGGCAAAAAGTGTGGGTGATAGCGCCAGTGGAGCCTTGCGCGCTCCAGGATAAGTGGACTGGGCCTTATGAGGTGGTAGAGCGCAGGAGCGAAGTGACCTACCTGGTTGACTTACAGTCTCCTAGGAACCCTTTGAGGGTCCTCCATGTGAACCGCTTCAAACCCCACTTTGAGAGGTTTGATGTGACCATGCTCTTGGCTACAGATGACGGGGCGGAAGAGGAGAGTGAACCTCTTCCTGACCTCCTGTCAGCCAAGGAGAAGGATGGGTCAGTGGATGGGGTGAACCTCTCGCCTACCCTGACCCCGGAACAGCAGAGGGACTGTCGCCAGGTATTGGGTCAGTTCGCCTCCCTGTTCTCCCTGACCCCAGGAATCACCCATTGGTGCGTCCATGATGTGGACACTGGAGACAGCCTGCCTGTAAAACAAAACTTTTACAGGGTAGCTGATAAGGTCAGGGCCAGCATCAAGGAGGAGGTTTCCAAGATGCTGGCGCTAGGGGTGATTGAGCCATCCAGCAGCCCCTGGGCTAGCCCAGTGGTCCTTGTGCCAAAAGCTGCTGCACCAGGTGCCACCCCAGAACTCCGGTTCTGTGTGTATTACCGTGGGCTCAATGCGGTCACCAAGACTGACGCTCACCCCATCCCCAGAGCTGATGAGCTCGTGGATCGGCTGGGAGCTGCCGGGTACCTCAGTACATTTGACCTGACATCTGGGTACTAGCAGATTGCCTTGACCGAGGGGGTCAAAGAGAGGTCGGCGTCTCAACGCCAGAAGGCGTTTGGGTTGAAGAATGCCCCTGCCACCTTCCAGAGACTGGTTAACCAGGTGCTGAGTGGGCTGGAGGAATTCAGCGCCGCCTACCTGGACGACATTGCTGTGTTTAGCTCCAGTTGGGAGGAACATCTGTGACACCTCTGTGAAGTGTTGAAGGCCTTTCAGAGGGCAGGCCTGACTATCAAGGCAAGAAAGTGTCAGATAGGGCAGGGTTCTGTGGTGTACTTAGGACACCAGGTAGGGAGCAGCCAGGTGGTGCACCTACAGGCAAAAATGTATACCATTCTGGCTTGGGAACACCCCTCCCCCCCCCAAGACCCAGACAGGAGTGAGGGCCTTTCTAGGACTCACTGGGTATTACAGACGGTTTGTGAAGGGGTATGGCATCATTGTTGCCCCCTTGACAGAACTGACGTCAAAGAAACAGCCCAAGAAGGTGATCTGGACTGATGCCTGCCAGACCGCTTTTGATGCCCTGAAAACTGCCATGTGCACGGCGCCCGTGCTCAAGGCGCCTGATTTCCCCAAAGAGTTTGTGGTACAGACAGATGCTTCAGAGCATGGTGTGGGAGCAGTACTCTCACAATTGAACGACGAGGGCTTGGACCAACCCGTAGCTTTCATTAGCAGGAGGCTACTTCCCAGGGAACAGAGGTGGAGTGCAATTGAAAGGGAAGCTTTTGCTGTGGTCTGGGCGCTGAAGAAGCTGAGGCCCTACTTGTTTGGGACTCACTTCCTGGTTCAGACCGACCACAGGCCCCTCAGATGGCTGATGCAGCTGAGGGGTGAGAACCCAAAACTGTTGAGGTGGTCCATCTCCCTACAGGGAATGGACTTCACGGTGGAGCACCAACCTGGAACAGAACACGCCAATGCTGATGGTCTGGCCAGATTTTTCCGCCTTAGTGATGAGAACTCCCATGAGGGTGGGTAGTTCCCCCCCCCACTTTTCGGCTGGAGGGGACATGTGTTAGACCTGGCATTTCTTGGCGTGATTACCCCTGACTTTTTGCCTCTACCTCCTCTATTTTTGATGCTGTGATGGATTTCGTTTGATTGGCTTAGATGCTTTGGGCACTTTGCCACTGCTGATCAGTGTCAAAGTGCAAGTGCTCCCTGTGTAAAGTGTAATGGTAATTGGTTGTCCATAATTGGTATGTTTGCCTTACTAGTGAAGTCCCTGGTAAAGTGCACTATGTGTGCCAGGGCTAGTAATGCAAATGCTACTAGTGGGCCTGCAGCACTAACTGTGCAACCCACACAAGTAGCCCTAAAGAGAGAACTCAGGCCTGCCACTGCAGTGCCTGCGCGCAGTTTGTTAAACTGCCTTGTTGTCCTGACAAGTGCACCCACTTGCCAGGCCTTACCCTTCCCTTTCTATGCACATCAGACACCCCTATGGTAGGCCCAAGGTACCCCCCTGGGCAGGGTGCAGTGTATGTAAAAAGGTAGGACATGTACTGAGGTGTGTACCATGTCCTGACAGTGAAATACTCTCCATTTCGTTTTTCACTGTTGAAAGGCCATCTTGCCCACAGGACAGAATGGGGAAGGCTGTGTAATAGGTTTCCAGCCTATCTTCCCAAAGGCTTAAGATGGAGAGGTGAAGTTTAGTGTGCCTGAACTCACAATTTAATAGCACATCTTTTTGTGAAGGTGGTTTTTGAATTGCGTGTTTAGAAACCACTCTTTTAGAAGTGGCTGGGTTTTTGTGCTCTAACATTTCTGTGTGTCTGCCTGGTTGTGGATTGACTGTCTGGATTTAAATGTGATAGGCTCTGGGGAATGTCTTGACCCAGGGGAGGAGGTGAGACAGCAACAGGCTGACCTGCATCTGGAGTGTAGGGGGGAGGAGTAGCCCCTGGAGGTGAAGAGGCCTGGGTTGCTGCCATAAACCAATGGCTCCGTCCCCTGCTGAGTGATTAAGGATCCAGACCCCCACTATCAAAGGCAGAAGATGTCACTGGCAGGGAGACACCCAGAACTGGTTTAAACAGGGGTCAGTGCCCCCCTGAACACAAAGACTTCAAAGACATTTAGGGGTATAACTATGAGAGCTGAAACCCCTGGACTTTGGAATAGAACTGTTCAAGACTGTAAAGGATTGAACCTATTTCGTGGTGAAGAGGAACCTCTGCCAAGGAAGAAACAGCTGAATAGACTGAAGGAAAGGACTGACCCTTGCTGTGTGTTCTGGGGCTGGCCTGCAGTTTGCTGCTTTAACCAAGGAGAGGCTAAAGGGACTTTGCTGTGTGCTGTGTCCCCCTGCTTGAAAGGACTTTGCCGTGCTGTGTCCTGGAGTAACTTATCCCCAAGGGCCCGAGGAGAGCTGGCTCCCTGTTGTGGAAACTCAGGAACACAAAAGTTTCCAGAAGTGTCTCAGCGACGCTGTGTGCGTGTGCTTTTTGCAGCCTGAGCCCTTCGTAAGAAGTGCCCTGTGATCGTGGGCACCAGGAGTCCAAGTGAGTCTCAGCGACGCTGTGTGTGTGTGCTTCGTGCAGCCTGAGACCTTCGTGAGGTTTGCCCTGTGATCGTGTGCGCCCGGAGCTCAAGTGGGTCTCAGCGACGCTGTGTGCGTGTGCTTCGTGTAGCCTGAGACCTTCGTGACGATTGCCCTGTGACCGTGCACACCTGAAGCTCAAGTGAGTCTTAGCGACGCTGAGTGTGTGTGCCCTGTTGCAGCCTGAGATCTTTGATATCGCCATCGGCCCGGAATCAACCAAGTCGCATCGGAGGCCCAAGTCGCGAGAGGAGGAGAGGAGAGCGAGGTCTCACCCCCCCAGGTAACGTGGGTCACCGCCTGGGGCGGGGTGCGGGCTCGGAGAGGGACGCTCTCGGCCTCACCCATTCTTGCAGCACGAGCCTCTGCTCACGCTCGTATCGCGGCCTGTACGTGCCAAGGAGTGGCAGTACCGGGGCTAGAGTGTGGAGCTGTACTTTGGTTTACACCATACCCGTGTTGGGGGCATATGTTGGCGGAAGCTGACCGCGAGTCAGTACGAGAGGCAGAGAGACCATCTAAAGCACCGTGATCGGTGCCGAAGTGCCTTGCGCATTGCATTGTTTCTGCATTACGAACTGCCTGATTGTTACATTGCGCATTGCATTGTGTTTGCATAACGAACTGCCTGATTGTTGCATTACGCATCGCATTAGTTTGCATTACGAACTGCCTGATTGTTGTATTATGCATTGCAGTATTTTGGCATTACGAACTGCTGGATTGTTGCATAACGAACTGTATTATTTTTACATTGCAAAGTGCCTGATTCTTGCTTTACGAACTGCATAGCATTGCATTAGGATTGCATTGGATCACCTAGATTTGCTCATTAATACCGCCAGACCCTACAAGGGCTGGCTGGCCTAATACCCGGCTAGGAGGAATATTACAAATATGCATATGTTGGATTTTTATCGTGTGGCCTCATCGTATATCTTTTTATATAAACATATACTTGTTTTTCTATGAAACTCGTGTGGAGTCCTTTTGTGGTGTCATCATTGGGTCACTGAGAGCGTGGTTGCAAATACTTTACACATTAGCCTTGAAGATAAGCCTGGCTGCTCGTGCCAAGCTACTAAGGGGGTGAGCAGGGGCTATCTGAGAAGGTGTCCTTCCTTTCCCTGACGTGGAAGCGGGTGGGGATTTCAACCATCCGGTTCTAACAGTATAATTGTCGATGTCTCCCATGAAGGCGGGATGCAATCTGTCGATGCTGCATTAAAGACCCTGGGCAGGATAGGCCCCCAAAGGTCGGGAGCAGATTTAAATACATCCACTGGCACCCCATCTGGACCAGGGGCCCGTCCTCCTGCACTAGTTATAATAGCCAGCTTGACTTCGTTGAGGGAAATTTCCAGGTTTTCTCGTCCCCCTTCGCCACGTCCTCCATATAGGCCGAACTACATCCTCACTATGCTATTTAAAAATCTCTGAAAAATGTGTCGCCCAACTATCACAAGGGGCAAGATGCATGAACTCCGGGTTATCAGCATTTTTTAAGAATGGAGCATTCACCGTGACCCAGAATAGCTTGGTGTCATTATTCTCTGCCGCAATAGTAAGGTTGTCTCATGCTTCATTCTGGAGTGATTTTATCCTATTATCCCTGGCCTGTTTATATTGGATACGCAGAGTCTTGATTGTCATGGTGTCCCGCGGTAACCTGTTCAGGGCACGTTTCAACAACCGGAGTGTTTTGGTGCAAGCGGTGTCAAACCATCCTTTGTTCTTCTTCCCTGCCCTAATGGGATGGCGAGTAAGTAGTAAATTTATGGAGCTGGTAATTTGGCAAAAATGTTGGTGTGGTGTACCACACAGAACATTTGCTAATGCGGATATCAGCAAATTGTCAATGATGGAGGTCGAATTCCTACCCGTATATGTTGGAACTGTTTCACCATTTATATCAAAATCGCCCCTCAATAATTCAAGATCATATTTGGTAATAATAAAATTCAAAGCTTCACCATATTCATTATGGCAAAAATGGTCATATCCCATCTTGACTAGTACAACCACATGTCCGAGTATCACCTAGAGCACAGGCGTGTATGTTAAAATCTCCTGCCTATATTAACATATAATTAGTATTATAACATTTAGGAAGGTTTCCAAATAGTGATCTAATGCCGTCGCCACCCTACTACGTGTTGGATCAAACACGTTATTATAGTAGTTTATTATAACCAGGTCTTTCTCTCCATTTTTCTTCAGGCATAATAATTAAAAAAGTGGATCAGGGTTCACAATCTTCTTAACCTTAACTGAGATTTTGATGGAAATAAGGGTTAACAGCCCCCCTTTGGCCCGCCCTGCAGGTGATGCTGTTGCTTCTAAGGAATATGAAGATAACCCATCTACATGTATAGGTTTCAAGCACCATGTTTCTTGCAAACATATTATTTCATATTTCGATATAAAATCATGCCAGTCAGGGTTCCCTAATTTATTCATAAGCCCGTTCACATTCCATGTCGCAAAGCTATGTAGACCACCATCAGACCCATTGGTTGAAATCATGGTTGAGGTTATAGTTACTGCTTTACTGCGGATCGTACTGTTGGCATGATTATTTTTTCTAGGCTTGGGCAGCTCCCTACTAAGCTTAATGGCCTTATCGTGGTCACAGTTATTGGCATTGGGTGGCACATTACCCTCCTGGGCCTTGGCCACCTCCTTGCTATAATACTCTACTGTATTATCTGCCACATATTTAAAGCTACTGAGTCAATCGTTATCTTCCATTTTACTTAGTGGTTAGAACCTATTTGACAGAGATAAAGCCTGGGAACAGGGATGAGCCGATCTTAGGGCCTGTACTTATGACAGGTAGGCCCGAGTGTGGTCATGGGTTGTTAGGTGGCTGTAAAAGAACCCTAGAGGTAGAATAACCATGCTCGGCCAGCCAAAGGTTGTATTGCTACCTTTGCGTGAAGGTTACCAGCTGTACAGTGGTTTTGAAAATTAACAATAATGCAATCCCCCTCATAGCTTTTCGTTTGTAGACCTATCCACCTTACCCTTCATGTGAATAGAATCTGGTCTGCATTAGTTGGTGAAAACAGGCATTTGGAACTAAGCCAATGGACCACTTTGTTCTTCAGGCCTTCCGCTGTTTCCCTAGTACCATTTATTAGTGGGGGGACATTTGCCAGGACGGCCACATATGGGCAGCATGCTGGAGGAAGGTTGATGGTTACTTGCTCTTGGGGATGATTACAGTTGTTAGGTGTATAATTTACATTGCGGGCTACGTGGCTTTGGTCTTCTGTGGATGACAGAGTAGAAATTGTGTTAATGGGTCCTAAGCCTACGCTGGATATCGGGTTTGACCATGGCAGGCTAGGGGCTGCACTTGTGGCAGGTTGATCACCAGTCCCTGCCGTTGTAAAGCCATCGATTGTATTGGGGATTTTGGGATGTACCTCCTTGCCCCCCCCCCCCACCTCCCCAAGGACTGTGTATGTAAGATACCAGGCAAGTTACTATAACCGGTGGTAACAATTTCCAACCCTCCCTCCAGTTTGTCCATTTTCATTTTTATCCGTGCTAATAATTCGTTGACAATAACAGTTATTTGTCCCAAAATGGTTTCCAGATGGCGCTATCCACGTCATCAAGGTAATTAAACAAATCCTAGGCTTTTGATGGGATCAAGTGGGGCTCATTTATAGGATTAGTGTTCTTTGACTTTCTCTTGCGTTTTGCTACAGGCATGATGGTAGGCCAGGGTGGTGTTGAGTTTATAGCCGGCGTAAGTTCCACCCCCCACTGTTCGAACTGTGATTGGAGGGCAGCGGAGGCCCCCGGTCCTCTACGGGTTTATCACTCTGACACTCCTTATCTTTTGGTGACCCCAGAGTTTGGTTCGCAATGGATGCCATCTCTTCGCCTTCCCCATTTGGCCCAGGTACACACAGTGATAAGCGCAATTTGGCCTGGTCTATCTCCTTAGTCAGAGCTCCCACTGCTCGCGCCAGTAAGGTGTCTATTGTGGTCCGTTTGGTAACGGCCCTTGGCTCAATTGAGGCCTTTGTCACACCAGCCTTTCGTTTGACCATTTTCAACCCTCCAACACTCACACCCAAGTATGAATTGCCGACAATGTCACTTACTTGTGGGTAGGGTAGCTGGTCCTTAAACGACAACACTTTACTCCTCCGACGGGCAGCCAACTCCTGCCGCTACGTCCAGATGCAAGGGTATTCGTTAATGGCCGCGTTGAAGGGTGGGGCAGGGAGTCTGCCCCCCTGTTCACGATGGTAACCTCCACAACAGGTCACAAGTTCAGAGTGGGGAAGGGATCAGAAAGACCAAAGGGGGTGGCCCAGCCCAGCCTCAGTCAGCCGCGCGCAGACTGGCCCGCCTTTGGCGGGAAGCCCTCGCTGATTTTAAGCACCTCCTGGCGCGCTGGCAAGTCGCGGGACGTCATCAGCGTAGAGCCGCAAAGGAAACTGGGGGTTGGGGTTTCCTCTCCCCCTCCGTTGGAACTGCAAAATGGGCTCCCGTGCTGCGGGAAGGCCGTGCTGATTTTAAGCACCTTCTGGCGAACCGGCAAGCCGCGGGACGTTTGCGGCGTACAGCTGCAAAGGAAACTTGGGGTTGTGGTTTCCTCTCCCCCTCTGGTGCAACTGCAAAATGGGCTCCTGAGCTGCAGGAAGTCTGCACTGATTTTAAGCGCCTCCTGGCAAGTCGCAGGACGTCGGCGGCGTAGAGTCACAAAGGAAACTGGGGGCTGTGGTTTCCTCTCCCCCTCGGTGCAACTGCAAAATGGGCCCCTGCGCTGATTTTAAGCGCCTCCTGGCGCGCAGGCAAGTCGCGGCACGTCAGCAGCGTAGAGCCGCATAGGAAACTGGAGGTTGTGGTTTCCTTGCCCCCTCCGGTGCAAATGCAAAACGTGCTACTCGCCGAAAAGCGCCAACGCATTTTCAAGTGAACAACAAAAAACTTTGACCATTTAATCAAAAAAAAAAAAAAAACATGATTCAATCCAACATTATGAGTTCCTTTATCAAAATAATTTTATGGCATGGCACGGAGGATAATATTATGCTTTATCTTCTTTATTGCCACACACACAGCAACTACTAGATTAACTTTAGAATTAGAACATTCTAAAAAGTATAAATGTTCCCAACAAGCAGCCATCTTCCTTCTTTGTTGCTGCTTATGCATCAGATAAGTACTTTGTATATCTACTAAAGCTAATATCAGACTTTAATATCTAAGGTTAAGTTTAATAAGTAAAAATATTTTATGTGGATATGGAAGGATGAGAGTTACTTTAGAGCATGGGTACTCACAAACATTTGCCCAGCGGCCACAAAGTACGGTCTGTGGTGTGATCGAGGGCCGCACTAATGCCAGCATGGTGGCGGTAGGGGATCTGGGTGGGTCAGGGATTGTGTAAGGAGGTCTAAAAACATGTTAAATAAATGGGCAAGCATTTATTTGCAGGTTAAAAAATGCTTGTCCATTTATTTAACATTTTTTTCTGAATATTAGTGCCCAGCAGCTAGTGCTGCTGTTCACCAGGGGGCCGCATGTAAAGGTAAAGAGGGCCACAAGCGGCCCCCGGGCCGTACTTTGAGTATCACTGCTTTAGAGTGTAATTAGGAAGGAGAATATTTAATCCTTTCAAAAGTAAGCTTTATTCTTTTAAAAAGTAAGATATTATAAATGTAAGCGTTACAGTGTTTGGTAATATTAGGATATAAGAATGAGGAATTAAAGTGTTAGCATTTTTTTACAAGAAGTATGGAAATTAAACAGGGAAGTGCTCGAGAAGCAAATGACTTTTCCAGTGTTTAGGTGAAGGCCACGGGCTGAATTTGCAGCCAGAACATGGGAGCTTCACAATGAAGCTTTTGGGGTTCCTAGTGTGTATTTCAATATTGGACGAGTTTAGGCACTGTTTATAGTTTGTAAAGGGAATTGTAGAGCTGCGCAAGCGTAGCAAATGGTAGGCGCGGTATGAGCGGCACTTGCAGGTTTTGAATGTCAGAGTCACATGAGTTAGGCGGCTCTGACAGCGGGGTAAGGCAGCATCCCGGCTACACGTGCCTGTCGGCTGCACAAGCCAAGCAAGTTAAATCAAGCCCCTTAGCCAAACAGTTGGCGTGGACATGCGGCTCGAACACTGCACAAGTTTCAAAACCGCTTGCTGCTACGAGCATGGGCAAACAGTACAAGTGCATGCTTGCGAACGCTTTTAATTTTAAAAATTACAAGAGGCATGTTTTCTAATCAGAAGCAAGTTCTTCAGAGGTTTTAGGCACAAGGGATCCTTATGGCTTGCTGTAGGTGTGTCGATGATGCCGGCGACCATTTTGGATTGGTCAAATGATGTGATAGAGGCCTAAATTCATGTCGGACATATTTTGGGATAGAAAAACGTCATTATTTCCAGTCAGAAGCATCGGTTGGAGGCAGAGGCAGTGAGACAGTGTAGAGAAGAGGTGTGTTTTGGGTAGTGTGGTTCATTGAAGTGGTTTGATACTATTAATAGTATATTAATTGTAGAAGTTACTTGCATGGAGGCTAAGGGAGTAGAGTTTGGATGAGAAGCTTCAGGCATGAGTAGATAAAGTGTTTACCACATTGTCATCTCAGCTTGGTAAGGTTAGATGATTGCATGGAAATGATGCTTCAAGAATAAGAAGTAGAGAGGTTCACACTGAGGATGAAGACTTTTGGTCAGTAGAATAAGTAGAGGTTAAGGCCTCTAGTTCTAACACTGCCCGTAAGGCAACTCATAAGAGAAAACATGTGGAGAACAGAGAGGGAGCATTGGAAAATAAAGGGCAAGAGGGTCCTCAGGATAAGAGGAAAAGGACAACTCGTGGAGTTCTATGAAAAGATGTCTATAAAGGCCAAAAAAGGGAATCACAAAGTGGTGGCTTGTGATGGGTCCTCTACAAGTGGGGATGTTGAGTTGAGTTGTCCTCTGATTATTGAGACTCAGATGTGGAAGAAGTTATTTATAAAAAAAGAACAACAGGACCAGAAAAAGAAAGATGAGGAGTTGTTTGACCCGTTGGGAGAAGACATGTTTGATCCTCACTTGATACAAGATCCCTTGTCTCCTCAAAGGACACCGGTGGATCATGTGGCACAGTATGTGCAATATTGTTTGAGGTGAGAGATGCCTAAAGAGATCGGTATGCGTTCGGAGTGTCCTAGGCCAACTTTGGAAAATAAGATAGCGTATTCTCCTGAATTCGATTCAAAGATGATGGCTTTCCTATATAGCAGCGGGAAAGATCAGAGAAAAGGTTTAAAGGCCTTAAAAAGAATGTTGGGACAGACTCCTGAATGTCTTTGGTCCTTTGACCAAGATGTTTGATTTATGTGAGGAGGCGTATGTGAATAATACTAAAGTGAATGTTGTGGAATTAGGGCAATGGGTGCAGAGAGCAGTCTGCTTGCTGGGAAATTCGAACGCTGCACTATGCGCTAAGAGGAGGAAGTGCATCCTCATGAAAATAGATCCCAAACTACCCGAGTTGGCCAGTAAAGAGGCAGGTATTAAGGCCAATGGATTACTATTTGGTGATGAGTTTGTAAAGGATATGGCTAGGTATGTGGGTGCATTCAACGCAATAAAGAAGGTCCAAACATGAGGAAGGTTTCTGGCAGGGTCAGGAGAACGCGGGATTGGCTTCTCAGCCAAGGATATGGCATCACAAGAGCTTCTTTCGCGCGTGGATTCAGAGCCTCAAGTGATTATTATAACCAGGGATTTTACCCACAAAGAGGAAGATCGTCCAGGGGTGACAGAAGGGCAAGAGGAACACAAGGTATGTTTGCATAAAGGCTCTTTGTGTATCCCATTAAAGCTGGATTCACACTAGCCCACTTTGTTATACGATGGATGGAGATAACCTCAGACTAGTGAGTAATACAGATGGTGCAAGGTTATTGAATAGAGTTTGTAGCTTACCAGTTCAGGCAAGATATCCAAGGACATTAACATTTTCAAAGGAATCAACAAATTTAATGAGCCGGAAAGTGGAAGCTCTGGTAGAGATGGGCACAATAGAGAGCTCCTCAAAGGGTTTTGTAAGCAACATATTTTTGGTGGAGAAGAAGGGCAAGGGTATGAGACCAGTCATAAATTTGAGAGAGCTGAACAATTGGATTCAATACAATCATTTCAAGATGGAGGGTATGCACGTGCTGAGTGATCTTCTGAGGAAAGGAGAGTGGTTAACATGGTTGGATCTGAAAGATGCTTATTTAACAATTCCCATTTGTCCGGTACACTGGGACGATCTGAGATTTTCAGTGGTAAAGAAGGATATGGAGGTTTACTGGTCTCCAATTTGGATTGACATCAGCGCCATGGTGATTCAGCACAGTATAGAGAGGGGTAATGGCTTGGTTGAGATCAAGAGGTGTGTGTCTGATTGTCTATTTAGAGGATGTATTGATAATGGCAGAAACAAAGGAGATGACCTTAGAGCAGACAGAACTAGCAGTCTGTATTTTGGAGACCCGGATTTGTGGTAAATAGGGAAAAGTCTAGTACCATGCCTGGAGACAATATTTTTAGGTTTTCAGATACGGACACTGGAACGTAAGGAGAGTAATGGAGAGCAGTTTTCAATTTCACTGAGGCAACTAGCAAGACTGTTGGGCTTGCTTTCGGCTTCGATCAGACAATATTTCCAGCCCCACTTCATTATCGAGCCTTGCGGAGATTGAAAGCGCAGCACCTCCGGCTGTGTTTGCAGTTCTCACAGAAAATTCAATTAAATTTGGATGCGATGCAGGAGTTGGAATGGTGGAAGGAGAATATGAAGGCATGGAATGGGAAAGCAATTTTTGGAGAAGTCCCAGAATTAGAGATAGAGTCAGGGTTGGGGAGCAAGGTGTGGTCCAATGACAACAGGGGGGGAATGGTCCCTTCAGGAGAAGGAGATGCATATCAACCATCTAGAATTGTTAGCAGAGTCATTTGCAGTGAGGAGTTTTTGTAAGGGATCATGTGGATTGTTGCGTGTTGTTGAAAATGGACATTGTGTCAGCAGTGAGGTATGTGAATCAGTTAGGGAGTCTATGATCGAAGGTCCTAGCAGACTTAGGAAAGAATCGTTGCCATTTTTGTTCAGATCATTATCCAGGCACAATATATTCCAGGGTTCAGCAATACTGTGGCAGATTGGAATTCAATGAATCTGTGGGATTTGAGCGATTGGATTTTTAACAGGGAGGTGTTCAAGGTGTTAGAGATCAGATGGGACTATTTACAGATGGATCTCTCTTTGCGAGCAGCCTGAATTCTCCGCTTCCTATGTTATGCAGTTGGAAACCAGATCCAGAGGCGAGTGCAGTAGATGTATTTCTGCAACAGTTAGGACCGACGCACAATTATGCATTTCCCCCATTCTCTATGATACAGTGAATATTTATGAAAGTGAGGAAAGATCAGCAGATCTGTTGTTGGTAGCTCTATTTTGGCCCAAACAAGTATGGTTTCCAGATATAATGAGTTTACTCATGGAAAATACTGTACTTCTGACAGGTTGTGTGAGGTTGTTGGTGAAACTAACAGGGGAATCTCACAATCTGGTACTGAACGGTCAAATACAGTTGATGGCACGGATGATTTCAGCAGAGTTTGGCAAGTGTCAGGATTATCATCGGAGGCTATGAAACTCAAAGGATCATGAGCACCAGGCACCACGAAGGCATATAGATTGGCATGGAAGAGATCGATATGATGGTGTACTGAGAGAGATTTGAATCCAATTTCAGCATCTGTGGTGAATGTGGCAAATTATTTTAACAGAAGTATTTTTGGTAGGAAGTTCTTATAGTTTTGTTAAGTTGTGTAGGTCAGCAATTTTGGCGGGACATGAGTTAGTGAATGGCTTGCCTATAGGACTATTGAATGTTGTGAAAAGATTAATAACATTACAAGTAACTATGCTTCTTTGTTTAGTTTCATTCAGAAAGTGTCAGATATAAGGGGTGTCGCCTAGGAGTTATGTTCCAGAGGGTGTTTGCTTTTATATTAACAAGAGAACTAAGTGTATATCAAGGTCTATTTGTTTACCCTAGTATGAAGGAAAATTAGAAATTGTGTGTGGTAAAACGCTTTAAGGAGTAGGAGAGAAGAACAGAAAGATTGATAGATTCAAGGGATGCTCAAGTGCTGATTTCATTTAGGTATCCCCATAAATCAGTGATATGTCCATCTTTGGCAAGATGGGTCAAAATGGTCATGGAAAAGGAGGTACAGATATATCAAGATTAGGAGCACATTCAGCGAGGGCTGCGATGGCATCAAAAGCATTTATGGTGGGTGGTAGTCTTACAAGCATACGTGCTTCAGTGGATTGGTCAACAGATTCAGCGTTTAAAAAAGTTTTATTTTAAACCAATAAAAAGTGCATCTCTGAATGTTGTGAAAGGCTTTTAACATGCATAATATTTGCCTCCGTGCCTCGCTATAAAATTCCGATTTTCCACAGCAAAGGTGGGAAGAAAATCATGATTTTATTAAAAGACAGAGAGTCTAATATCCCTCCTGAAAGAAACACACCCTTAATAATTTTATGATTACAGGAAATATTTAGGAAGAGTATGAAGTGTTCCTGGAAGAATGACAACAAAGGATAACAAGATGTTGCGTCGCTTCTGGTTCAAAGGGACTTGATTGGTGCGGAGCAAAAAGAAGGAAGATGCTTGTTGGGGATATGTATACTTTTATAATATTCTAATTTGAAAGTTCATCGTTCTAGTAAGTTGCCTCTGTGTGTGTGTGGCAATAAAGAGGATAAAGCATAATATTAGTCTGTGTCTTTAATATAAAATCATGATCTTCTTCCTACCCCTGCTGTGGAAAATCGTAATTTAAAAAACACACCAAGAGAGGCGCTCACATAGGTCTATCTTAAAAAGAACAGAGCAGTGTTGCAATTTAAGCACAGTAAAGCTCAGTGAATAAAACGGATAAAATTTGGACCATGCCACCTCTAGAAGGCTTTTGACTGGAATATTTACATTGTCACGTGGGTTGAGTATGTGAGAAGTTGGAAGGGGACAAGGGCCTCTGCTGGAATTGCTAGATCTGAAAACATCACAAATCAACCAGAAGAAAGCAATTCACAAAATTAGACCAGTCTCACAGTGCCTAAAGTGTTTGTGCTAGGACCACATCAGATAGGAATGCCATTAACCAGTTATGTTTGGTTTCCAGTGTTTCGATATCAGAAGGAATTCTAGGCTACTTTGACAGGGCTATCAGAAAGCCTGTCAGTGCAGTGCTGAATCGACTCCAATAGATAGCAGTGATCACAGCTTTAGGCTTGGGGATTGGGGGAGGCACAAGCGGTAGTAGAGTGTGTGTCAGGAGCCAGGGTGATACTTTTATGCTGTTGGCTGGGGAGGGGTGGATTTAAGAAAGGACGGAGTGGCAGAACACAAGGGAGGTCAGTCTTACTTTTTTCTATGTAGGTGGGGAAGGGGAGGAATTGAAGAAAGGGTGGTGTGGTTGGGTGAGAGGACACCTTTTCATAATTTGAGTGTGCAAAAGGTGGTGGGGTGGCAGGACTTTGTAGGCTTTTTTTATATTGAGAGTGGAAAGGAAGGGTGATTCTGATTGAGTGGGATGGTGCAGGATGCCACACACACAGTTTTTAAAGTTTGGGTGGTGGAGTGGAGTGATGGCCACAAGGTGGTGTGAGGAAGTAGCAGGGCGCAGAGTAGACACAGATAAAGTCATGCTATTAACAGCTCCCCTATGGCTTCACCTGCACAGCTGATGACAACAGTGAGAGATGAGATAGAGGGGATGGGTAACTTTGAATAAAGGAGATATTTTTCACTTTGGGGTTCTGAGTGGCATTGTACACAACTTTAACTTCACTTTAAATGTCCATTTGATGTCACTCAGAACCCCTTATGAAAAACATCACTGTTCTTCACAGCTAAAAAACTATAATACTATATGTTATGTATGGCACTCCCTGAAGGCTAGATTCTAAAACTGGTTATTTACTACTAAAACGTACTCATAATTGGAAACAAACTTTGTTTCCCACAATGTCGAGGTCATTATGGAATTCCAGGCTGCTTTAACTGGGCTGTCTGAGACCCTGTTTGTACAGGGCTGTCTCTCCCACAGCTTTGGTAGGGAGGATGTGCGAATGCAAAGAGGATAGTGGTGGTGGATGGCATGAGCCCAGGTTTTCTTTTTTTTATCTTTTTATATTTTAGACAGCAAGGAGAGTCCATGTTGTAAGGCTCCCCCATTACTCCTCTGCCCCTGTCTCGCAGCTGGAAGCCAGGGCAAACGATTTGGGTGCGCCATACATAACAAAATTAAAGCTGGGTAAAAGTGAATCGCAGATGTTTTTCACCTCAGGATTCTGAATAACATCATTGACAAGTCCAGATCCGCTCTTGTTTTCTATATGTTGTTACTCAGATCCCTTGGTGAAAAACATCCCTGTTGTTCCCTACTGCCCATCTATATTTCCCTTTGCCCTTTTCACTAATTAAATTCACATTGCTCCTCACAATTAGGACAGGTCGTCTCAAAAGACACAAAACGGGTTGATTGATACATAAAACCACAATTCTGCCATTGTGGTGACACCCAAATAATCTCCACATTCACCGCAAACATGGAAACAATAAATGCATGATAGTGCTCTTCTTAAGTATCAATAACAAAAATGAAAGTGAGAAGTCTGGAAACAGGCCTGTTTCTCTTCCCAAATAGTATTACCAAAAACAAAGAGAACGGATCTTTTCTTTACTTTAACACACACACATATCTTTCCCCTCATTTAGGGTGGATGTATCAGGTGTGTGAACTGCCTGAGAAACCCAAACGTTTTGTGAAAGAACCCTCACTCACCTACCTAGTAGGTGACATGCTTCATCATAGGGTTCCCACCCTGGTCACTGAATGATTCCGGGTGGGCTGTGACGCCCGATTAAAGCGGAGCTGGTTGTTTTTGAGGGTGAGGTGTGATAGTGAGTGAATAGTGCTCAAGTGTAGTGCTTTTAAAATTGGCTCAAATACTCTCGAACATTTTGAACTAGGCTTTATTGGGGAGAGTATTGGTCAATGTTAAGAAAGGTGAGCGATATGTGAAGGATTTAAATTTGATCCTTCTTATCCTGTGAAAGGTCTACATGTTTTAGCCATATTCTCATGTGCCCTACAGGGTCAGATGGCTTTCGCCAGGACCAAAATAGAAGCTAGTATGCACTCCAAGGCATACAGCTATTATATGGATTGTACTTACAATCTACTGGAACTTCACTGTGTCGCTTTTATTATCTGTGGAGAAAAGTGTGGGAAACAAACACTAAATTGACATACAAACATACAGGCAGTGGTAAATTTAAACCTGGACTATGGAGGGCGGCAGACCCTCCCAGATCCAAGATTCAGCGTTGTGCCATTCCATTATTTTTAATCATGTTTTAAAGCTTTTCATGTGCCCGAATTTTAGCTTTGTATATTTATAGGAATCATTGCTACTCGCCAGATGGTTAACTGCATTTAATTCCCAACATAAATGAGACATACAAGACTAACAGACATATAGGCATTATGTTCTTTTTTATTTGTCTATTTTAATCGGCATGCAATCAAGTGGCTCATATGAGAATGTTTTTCTGGAATTTTTGTTGTGGTATTTATGGATTTGTATTGTTTTTCAAAAAGGACATACAGATAAAAATGCCTGGTAGTATGGAGCAATTTGTGCTCGTAATTCTCGGCCTATGCCCGGGTTTCTATGCAATGATTCTATGTGTCACTTTCGATCGGCTGACTACGCTTATACACCATTGTTTGACAATATGGGCATTGTAGGTATATCATGTGCAAGTTACAGCTTTTATCTTTTTTATTAAAGAGATATGCATCTAAAGTTAATGAGTTTCTTATGTTTCAGGAGAGACATGCATTTGGTAAATAAAGGGGTAGTAAATACTGACTTCAGCGATGGTAGCCTCTTGCCATCTTAGATCAGCCAAGGGGAGGACCCTGTAGTCACACTCTGTAAGAAAGATTATATATCCCCATTAGAGTCCCATATGTCTTTTCCTGGTTCTAAAAACCTGCTCACCCCATTAGCATGCTTACTTACTTGTTATGTTATGTTAAAGGTATTTATTGAGTGCACGTACACCATATGGTTTCATGGCACTAAGGTCCAGGGAGTGCTGCCGCTAAGTAGTTCATTCGTACGCCTGGCAAAAGAGCCAGGTCTTTAAGAGCTTCCTGAATTGAGGATATGAAGCCGTCGATCTAATGTCTTGAGGAAGAGAATTTTAGAATTTTGGGGCCAGGACTGTGAATCTTAGACCCCCCAGTTTCTTGCATTTGAACAATGGAATAACTAAGAGATTGAAGTGGGAAGACCTAAGATTCCGAGTCAGGGAGACTCTCTGTAACTGAGAAGAAACAAACACTAGGCATTTACCATGGAGCGCTTTAAAGATGATGCAAACCAACTTGAATGCACTGCATTCAGCAACCCGGGAGCCAGTGTAACTTTTTCATAAATCGGGGTGACATGGTGCCATCTCGGCTGGTGATAAATTAATCTAGCAGCCTGATTTTGCACCAGTTGCAGTCTTTTGGATTGATATGTTGGTATACCAAAGTAGAGTGAATTGGCATAGTCAATATGAGAAATTACTAAGGCCAGTACTACTTGGGTCAGGGCTTCAGTGGGAAGAAATCTGCTAATCTTTCTGATCCTCTGGAGCTGAAAGAAGCAGGTAGAAACCACTGTCCCAATCTGAGATTTCATTGACAGGTCGCTGTCAATAGTGATGCTGAGGCTTTTAATAGATCTAGACGGAAGGGGGAGGGGGTCCCAACTCTGGCAGCCAGAAGTTGGAGTTCCAAGGGTTTGAGGGCCCTCCAATTAGGATCAATTCTGTTTTATCTGGATTCAACTTCAAGTGATTGCCGTTCATCCAGTTACTAATATATCGCATAGTTGTTTGAAAGTTAGAGACGGAGGCGGGAGACTTGTCAACATCAAAGATCAGTTGAAGATCATCAGCATAGTTGAAGGTGCACGCCTTCTTTTCACCCAGGTATTGAATAAGAGGATACAAATATAAATTAGAAAGGTGCGGTGAAAGGGAGGAGCCCTGCGGTATGAAGTGTGGAATTGAGCGATGTGTACCGCTTGCAAGCAATCCTCAAGAAAGGATGTGAGCCACTTGAGGGCCAGGCCCTGTATCCCAGCGTTGCTGACACAGTCGACCAGGAGTTCGTGGTCGACCATGTTGATGGAGCAGGGTAAACGAAAAAAAATGTTTTAACCTCCTAATATTTATGTTGAATAATTAACACACAAGTTCGTTTCAGTAAATAACCAACCATGTATGTGTCATGATAAGGGTCATAGGTAACACGCTATATCCGTGCAAACTAATTTACTTACAATTGTTAATGTGGATAACATAAGCTTAATAACTTGCGTACTAACTAGAATAATAAATGCATGATTTGTGCTTGGAAATAAACTGTGAAGTGGCAAAGCAAAGCGGTTGGTAAGTAAGAAATGGCTTTATATGTCGCTTTTGCTAGGTAATACTTAATTGGGGTACGTAGAATGACGGGAGGGAAACGAAAAGGCTTATATTCTTTATTATTAACTATGTTCGGTTTATCTTTATAATAGTTCGCTTAGGCCTGTTGTGCCACGATGTAAAAATGGCTGCCATGGTAAACAAGCTAGAGTACGCACGCGCGAAGTGAGTTCCGAAAGCGAGAAAGGCTGTGAACGAAAGGATCATGTGACCGTCCCAAAGCCTAGGATGGAAGCTTGGTCAAGGCTGCGATGACCTTATTATACAAATGTGTGCCAAAGAAGGACATTACGAAAAGCGTGAGAAGTTGCAGTGAATATGTGAATAAACAATGAACTGTTCAACTTAAAGTATCAGAAAAGGATACAGATTGAGTCCAATATGCGGATGGGTAATGTCATGAACCCGTGAGAAACGACAGAAGTATGAACTTTCCACAAAGAACCGGTTGGAGCAAGGATATTCATAATGAGATGTATACTGACCCAAATGGACCAATTAGAGAGAATCTTGCCCCCAAAGATGTAACATTTTCACTTAGTAAGCTAGTATTAGGGTATAAGAGGACCTACTCTTAGGAAGGGGGATCGCTACTGCTTTTTATATTTTTGATTGAGCACGAGTTGCTGCTGCTGAAGAACTTTTTGCTTTTAATAGATTTTCCATTTTTATACTATATGACCTTTTTATTCTTACAATACTAAAGGGGAAAAGAACAGGATTGTGGCGGGAAACACCCTATAGGTGATCCGTCGAGAAGGCCTGTTTTACAGGACAGATAGACAGTTTTTCGGGAGTTCTATGCTGTGATCTGAATTCATTGCTGTGACGAACTTTAATTTTCCATCTAATAGGTATGCATTGCAATTTCAATTTATTCTTATAATAATGCTAAATGTAATAATCTGAATAATAAATTTGAAACTTATTCATGCTTCTAAAAATTAGATCAACTTTATTATCTTTAAAACAATGAGTCTGTGGTTTCTTTAGCTCAATGATAAATATAAATGTTTAAAGGTTTATAGTGATTGAGCTGGTCTTAATCACCATCAACTGATTCCTACTAGTTGGTCCATCGACCAATGAGCGGAATACCTAAAAGTTTGAAAAGTATTATGTTGTTTTAAAAAGGTATCCCGTCTCCTTCCAGCGAATCTTACTGTTTTCTCCTAAGTGGAACGGATTAAATCCAGGGAATATATGAGAGAGTGAATGTTTATGCGGTGTTATGGGCCCCACCGTCATATAGATATAAGTTGTGGAGAAAGGGATGTTTGTACCTGGACGTCCAAGGCGTATAGGAGAAGATATTTTATTGATAGCGCTGGATCAGATTTCTTGGTAGCAGAGTTATGGTTACTATAGATTAGTTTGGTGATTATTGATTATTGGTTATTTTTTATGTATAACACTTCATGTTGTACGGTATCACGTTATATGCAAGTCAAAGGTTTTGAAGCTTCCGGGAAGTAGGAAGTGGACACGTGTGGCAAGAGACGTCACATGGAATAGTGCATTGTCTGAGTTCATATTGGTGATAACACAGGTTGTGTTAGGATAGGGACATTTTCAGTATAAAAGGTGTGTGAGTGAAATAGCAACCGGTTTTCTTGTGAAACTCTGACCTTAATTCTCAGGAGCAGTGTAGTGTCCACATGTGTTTTATCCCAAGAGAAACGGGTTTACCCCTTGCTTGAAAGAAGGGTAAGGTAGAGGAAAGTGCTACACTTATCGAACAAAACTGTATTCTTGCGAGCTAGAATAAAACTGTCACTTTTGTTAGCGAAATCAGACAATGGAAATGTGTTTTTAATGTTGTAACTAACAAAGAACTGTTGGAAAATAAATTGCCGATAAATTTTGTAAAGGAGGGGTCAGGAGCAGAACTGACGTAGACAAAAGCCGCGCTGGGATTGGACAGTGCACTAGTTATACAGAAGACGCTCTGATTGGAGCGTTGGTGTGAGTCGCGCTGTGATTGGTTGGATAAGCAGTGACGTAAAAGCTCAGGATTGGAGCGTTGGTGTGAGTCGCGCTGGGATAGGTCCGAATAACGCATAGAGAACAGTGTTGAATTGCGGATTTTTGAGAAAGGAAAGAGATTGTGAATTATGGCTTATTATGAGTATGGAAGAGAGAAAATGTCGTGGATGGCGAAAATTAAGAACTTTTTTAAGAAAGACAAAAAGGTAGTGACTAGAGAGGGACAAGTAATTTCTCCGCCGAAATCACCAGCTTCGCATATGATGCTGAAGTACGGATATCATACCTGCATATGGTTAGAAAATTGGACTAAATATACTCAAAATGATGGAGCATTAGCATTTCCTGAGAATGGTTCATTTAGCGTAGCTGTACTTCGGAATTTGAGGGTGAAGATGACGATGATTGAGCCTAGACCTAGACCAACACAGTTTGAAGCTTTAAGTGAATGGGAAGATGAGATGTATGAACGAGAAAGATTCAGAGGATTAAGAAATCATGAGTTTGTACCCGGAAGGTTATGGGGAGTGAATCATGAGGACAGAATAAAGCGTTGGAGATATGCTAATATGACAGGAGGTTTGTTTCCAGCTTTTACAGTTGAGGAGGAAGCAAAGAGAAAGTGTACAGAGAAAAAGAAACATTTGGTTACTGAAAAGTATGGGTATGGTGGTAGTGAGACGGAAGATGAATTGCTGGAAGATATTTTAAACAGAAACCCACCTCCATACCAACAGAATTCTGCGGTGGTGACACCTAATGCACCGCCAATTAAAACTGGGAGGAATAAAAATCCTGAACGAGGATATGAGATAAATAGGTCACAAGATCAATTGAAAACCCCACAAAATGAGAAGATTGAAAGTGACAATACAACTGAATTAGCAAAAACTACAAGAGAATTGACTGAAAAGATAAGAGAATTAACAATGAATATGGAAGCTGTAACTGTACCAGTAACGATAGGTCCAGTAATACCAGTTTTTGAGAATCAGAAACTAGAAGAGCATTCTTTGGTCATTCCTATGAATTCAAACTTGCAAAGAAGGAAAGAAGGGATGGAATTAGACAATGAAGGTGCAAGAAATTTGGTCAGTTCATATAGACCAAGCCCACCTACTAATTTGACGGTAAATGAGAATGAGTTTAGGAGGATACCTATGGGAACTGAGTCTGCATCAGAGACACCAGAAAGAAGTAAAAATTGGATAGAATTAAATAGTACACCTGTAGGTCCGACTCCGGATGAATTGAATGAATGGATGAAAACCCTGAAAACGAAAGAGACAGAATCAAAACCATTAGATGTAATTAGGTTAAAAATAGACATGGAGGAATTGATCTTAGGGACAATTGGCACAGAAAAACTGAAAACTTATCAGGATGACGAGATAATGTTCTTATGTAAGAGCATTACATGGAGAGCTAGAAATTTGCATGACAAATTAGAAGAAACAGCAAATGAACTAGGAGTAGAATTTGTAAAGGTGAGAAGTTTGCAGAAACCATATAGAGTAGATTTTTGCGAGAAAGATATAGAAAATTTGAACACATCAGGACGGTTGACCCAAATAAAAGAATTAATTGTTTTGCTGAGAAAATGGGGTGATGTGGATAGATGGAGAAGCAGGTGGACTAAAAGGAATGAGAAAGTGACAGATAAAGCGACTTTGGCTTTTGCGGTGACAGACAAGGAATCAATTGTAAGGGAGTACCCGATGAGAGAAACTCCAGGAGGTAGTTATGTGCATGTCCCATGGTCTAGACAAGATATACTGTCATTTACAAATGACTTCCCAAAATTAAGAGAAAAGCCAGTAGAATGGTACAGACAAGTGGAGAGATTTGTTAAGGTTTCGAAGGTGTTATGGATAGATTTGGATGGATTATTTGACATAGTAGTACCAGCTGATTTGTGGACCGAATGTAAGATTACTATTGATTGGCCAACTGTAGAATATCCAAGAGACGCTAAAACAGGAGCGCCAGGACCAGAAGTGATGAGGAAATATGACCAAGTTATTACCTTTTTGAAAAATAAAATCCCACCCAAAGAAACGGATTGGGTAAAGATTGACAGAACCAGACAGGAGAGTAAGGAATCTGTACACGTGTACTATGAGAGGTTACTGTTAGTTTTTAAACAGTATAGTGGCTATGAGACACTAAATGAGAAAGATACGAGTCATTTCGTATATAGATTTGTTTATGGGTTGAAACCAGAGATAAGTGAAATGATTAAGCAACATATGATTTGTTGGCAGAATAGCACGGTAGATGAGGTTTTGAGATATGCTAAATACTGTAGTGATGACATTGAGAGTAGACAGCGTAAATTGAAAGAAAAGGCAATGTGGGCACAAGTGAAAGTTGCAGAGAAGCAAGAAGCTCAATTGAATAATCAAGTTAATGAGGCAGGACAGACTAGATCTAGACCAAATATAGGTAAAGGAAAAGGTCAAATGAGCATAGAAGAGGCAAAGAAAAAGTGGCCATGCCACAACTGCGGAAAGTTAGGACATTGGAGAAACGAGTGTAAATTCCCTCCAAAAACTAATGCGGAAAATCAATCATTAAATCCACAGGTGCAGAGTGAGGTAGTTACCCAACAAAGTCAGGTGCCTCAACCTCCACTTCCCAAGAGTGTTAATCCACAGAAATACAGTGCAGAAACAGGATTCTACGGAGGAGAGCAGTAACACAATTGCCGCGCGCAGCTGCCATTTCTCAATACTGGTTACGACAGGATGGGAATGAGTCGGATGAAAGTTTATGAAGTTGCCTAGGAGAGGAGGAAGAGTGCGTGCTTGGCGCAACTCTAGAGGTAGATCAAACAGGTCCATTTGTGGATGGAGAAGTGAATGGTGCAAATGTAACATTCCTTGTGGACACTGGAGCTACCCGTTCTACTGTTAGATCAGTGGAAATTCCAAACCTTCCTCTCTCAGGTGAACAAATCCAAGTCGTAGGTGTATCGAATCAGCAAATTAAGGCGCCTCTTACCAAATTAGTGGAAGTAAAGATTGGACCATTCAGTGAAATGCACCGATTTGTGGTGTGTGATTGCAGTCCTGTGAACCTATTAGGACGCGATCTGCTTTGCAAGATGAACTGCACCATCTATTGTACTCCAGATGGAATTGCATTTCAAACCCCAGATGACGATGTATTATATAAAATGACAATGGTAAATTTAGAATCAGAAGTGAATGATTTATTTCCCGTGTTTGACGTAGAGAAAATCCCAATTGAATGAAAAGAAACAGTGAAACAAGAAGTGTGGGATTTTACGGGAGAATATATAGGGTTAATGAAAGGAGTAGACCCTGTTAAAATCTCTGTTAAAGAAGGAACGAGTTACCCAAATAGGCCACAGTATAAATTGACACCAGAAATAATTGAAGGAATAACACCAGTAATAAATAAAATGATTGAACAAGGGATTCTGAGAGAAATAATGAGCAGCCCATGTAATTCACCTATAATGGGACTGAAAAAGCCGAATGGAACATATAGAATTGTACAGGATTTGAGAAAGGTAAACAAAATTGTTGTACCTTGCTGCCCAATAGTACCAAACCCTGCTGTAATTCTATACCAGATTCCACGCGAAGCAGAATGGTACACAGTTATTGATTTATGCCATGCATTTTTCTCTATTCCATTACATCCAGATAGCCAGCCATTATTTGCGTTTAGGTTCGGAGAGCGTATTTTGGCATGGTGCCGAATTCCTCAGGGGTATACAGAAAGCCCCTCAATTTTTAATCAGATTCTAAAGAAATCATTGGAAGATTTAAAAAGGCCAGAGAAATCCGTGATGGTTCAGTACATTGATGACCTGTTGGTGGCATCAAAAACAAAGGAAGCATGTGTTACTGACACAATTGCTTTGCTGAATCATTTAGCAAAAGGAGGACATAAAGTGTCCCCATCAAAATTGCAGTTTTGTCAGCAAGAGGTCCAATATTTAGGACATAAGATTGAAAAGGGAGTGCGAAAGGTAACGACTGAAAGAATAAAAATAATTCAAGGAATGAGAGCTCCAATGACACAGAGAGAAGTAAGAATGTTCCTAGGAATGGTTGGATATTGTCGACAATGGATAAGTGGATTTTCATTAATTGCAAAACCATTACAGAGATTGACAAAGAAAGATGTTAAAGATCCTTTTGAAATGAATGATGAGGAAATGAAAGCATTCAGAGAACTAAAAACAATACTGTGTGAAGCCCCGGCATTAGGAATGCCTGACTATGAAAAAGACTTTGAGTTGTATTGTAGTGAAAGAGATGGGTGTGCGTTTTCAGTCCTAGTGCAGAGACACGGAAACATGAAAAGACCCATTGCATATTTTTCAGCTGTCTTAGACCCAGTAGCGAAAGCGTTGCCTGGATGTTTGAAAGCAGTTGCTGCTACTTGTGTAAGTCTGGAGCAGAGTGAAGGCATTGTGATGGGATATCCACTGAGAGTATATGTCCCTCATTCTGTGGAAATTCTTTTGACAAGAACCAAAACCCAATATATGACACATAGTCGGCCGACTAGGTATGAAAAAGTAATTTTGAGTGCAGACAATGTCACCATTGACAGATGCATAAATGTGAATCCTTCAACATCATTGCCAGATGAAGAGAGTGTGATTGAAATGGATGAAGTTGATCATGATTGTCTGAATGTACTCGAATATTGTACAAAACCGAGACCCGATATACGGGATAAGCCTTTAAAGGAATCAGATTATATTCTGTTCGTGGATGGCTCTTGTTTGAGAACGAATGATGGAGTTTTGAGTGCAGCATATGCAGTTTGCACAGTAGCTGCTGTAATGGAAGCATCTTGTTTGAGAGGGATACGTTCTGCCCAAGTAGCGGAGTTGATTGCTCTAATTCAAGCATGCAAATTGGGAAAGAATGTCCGAATCACAGTAATCACGGATAGCCAATATGGCTTTGGAGTGGTTCACGATTTTGGGCAGATCTGGTCCCAGAGAGGTTTCTTGACGTCTGCAAGAACCCCAATAAGAAATGGTGAATTTGTGAAAAAGTTGCTTGAGGCGATACAGCTTCCTAAACAGATTGCGGTAGTGAAGTGCAATGCACATAAAAATGGGGAAGACTACATAACTGTTGGCAATAAGTTTGCTGATGAAATCGCACAGTACTGTGCCAAAAATGTCGTCTCACTAAACAGAAACAGAGAAAGAGAGCATATTTCATGTCCTTTGCTTTTTACTAACCCTGTCGAGACATGGGATGAGGTGAGACAATTACAGGAAGTACCAGATGAGGAGAAAGATAGCTGGATAAAAGCAGGATGCAGAAAACGGGAGGAAAATGATGTTTGGGTTTACAGAGATGGAAGACCAGTTATGCCTGATAGCATGATTTCTGACATGGCACGGATGTACCATGGACAAGCACATATTGGGAGAGATGCAATGATCAGACTTTTTAGACAAACATGGTATAATCCAAAATTCAGAGCCATAGCTGAGAGTCTTTGTCAAACATGTCTTATTTGTCAACAGCTAAATCCAGGAAGAAAAACAGTAGTGAGTCTAGGAACAATAGGACGAGAAGGAGGTCCTTTCACGAGAATGCAAATGGATTTTATAGAAATGCCCCCAAGCAATAGACTAAGATACGTTCTTGTAGTCGTCTGTTTGTTTTCCCGTTGGATGGAAGCATACCCGACCAGAAGGAATGATGGAATTACAGTAGCTAAACTTATGCTGCGAGAATTCATTCCAAGGTATGGTTTTCCAGTAACGATTGAAACAGATAGAGGAACACATTTTCAAAACGAATTGATTCAACTGATTTGTGAAGCACTTAGTATTAAACAGAAACTGCACTGTGCATACAGACCAGAGGCTTCTAGAATAGTAGAGCAAGTGAATGGAACAATTAAGAACAGGCTAGGGAAAATGTGTCAAGCCACAGGACTCAAATGGCCAGATGCCTTGCCATTGGTCTTAATGACTATCAGAAGTATACCGGAAAGAAAGACAGGACTCAGTCCCCACGAAATAATTATGGGACGAGCAATGAGACAAGCACATGTACCTGTCAACAAACTACTGACTATAACTGATGATCTCGTGTTGGATTATTGCAAAGGATTGGCTGATGTGGTACGTTCTGTGTTTCATCAGGTTAGAGCGGATGCGACCACTCTTGAAAGAAAACCAGCACATGACTTGAATCCAGGAGATTGGGTCCGCATAAAAGTCCACCAAAGAAGAAACTGCTTGGTTCCTCGCTGGGACCAACCACAAGAAGTGATCCTGGTGACAACAACTGCAGTCAAATGCGCAGGAGTAAAACACTGGGTACATGCCAGTCACACCATCAGAGTTCCAGAACCTGAAGATCGACCTGTAAGTCGACATCTGGAAGTATTGGATATCAGTTCAGCATCTGATACAGAGGAAGAGACGAACAGGGTTCCAGAAATTGAAGATCGACCTGTAAGTCGACATCTGGAAGACCCAGTCACAAGTGCAACGACAGGAGGAGTGGAGGAAATAGCAGAAGTTCCAGAATCTGAAGATCGACATGCGAGTCGACATCTGGAAATATCAGACACCAGTTCAGCATCTGATACAGAGCATTCGGATTGTGAGGAAAATCTGAAAAGAAATTGGAAATTTGATAGCATTAAAGAAGAAACTGAGCAAAAAGAAAGTAACAGTGAGCAACCAAGTACAAGTTATGGTGAAGATCCTTCAGAAATTATATTAATAGATGAAGAAGGGATAGTTTCAAATAGAAAGGTAGAAGAATCGGAAGACCCCGAAGAGCAATAGGGACAGATCGACGAACAAAAGAACAGGGAAATTCAGAAACAGATAGAGAGATTGACACAAATTCGGAAGAACCTCGAGGAGGGACAGAAGTAGGTGATCAAAGGAAAACATCAGAAAAACCAAAAACAGATGAAGGAAGTGAAATTCTAAAATTTAAGATAAGAGACAATAAAGAAAGGACTGAAACAGAGTCAGAAGAAAGTGGAGAAGAAAGAAACCAGAAACAAGAGCCAAGAAAGAGAACAGAAAGAGAGGAAAAAGAAAGTGAACCAAAAAGGCCAAGAAAGGGAGACAATTGGCCCCACGAAGTTAGAAGATTGAGATACAAGATCATAAGGTTAGATGGAAAAAGTGCAGAACAAGTAAATGAGATAACAAGTCAAAAAGAACAAGAAAAACAAGGTGGAAAACGCTTGCAGAAAACAAAAAGAGTAAAGAAAGCCAATCTGAAGTATAAATCGCCTGAATGGTTATACATTGCGTTGACTGATATCAAGGAAGAAGAGATCACTCACGAGAACCCGGAACAAAGCTACAACCTAATGGGTGAAGGTGAAGTGCAACAAATTTGAAGAAATTTTAACTATTTCTACTTTTTTTGACAAAACACTGGATTTGACAAAGGAAGAGTTCTGAAAAGAACTAAAAGAAAGTACCGAAACAAGACAAAGTGAGAGTGTAGGGTGGCTAAGAGGTCATTTCTGAGGTGTGGTGACATTTTTCTGTACATATTATAAAATAGGGAATAGAACAAAATGGTAGATACTAAAAATAGAACATGTAGATGTGAGTTCTTAAGTAGATGTTGTAAGATGTGCTTGTTTTGTACAGGATTATTAATGACCGTATGGGTTATCTTAGCAATCACCATTCCAATTAGATTAGCTGTAGAAGAAACGTCTATATTAAAGAATGACACAGAGAAAGAAAAAGGAGCTAACATGCAAGAAACAGCTATATTAAAAAGTAGTGCAGAATTACATAAAGACAAATCAATAACAGATTTTTCCAAAAACGTTTTTACTAAATTATTATATGAATATGTAGAAACAATGGATGTAAGAGATTGTTATGTTTGTATGCAATTACCTGCGTCTGTTGCAGAAGGTGTGACCTATCATCACCTTCCTTTGACGTATGGAATAACATGTAGTGTTTTAGCAAGTCTATTTTATAAGACAGGAAGATTAGAATATTATTACACTGATATAAATAAGATTTTTGCAAAGATTCCTATAGTTTCCGAACTAAACAAGGTGAAAGAAGCAAGAATATTTGGTGAATTTTTCATAGAAAATAAAAATCTAACATTAGATGATATAGTTAAAAACAACCTTACCTGTGAGTTAAGAAATGAAGAAAAGGTATTTTTAGAAATGGTCGAGGATAGAAGAGTGAAATTTCAAAGAAAAGTGATAGAAGAGACAAAAACACCTCTTTGGGCGTTTGAGGAAGGAAATAAGGAAAAGAAAAAGACAAATGCAGCTATGACTCTGGATTGGCCCCAACAGGGAAGGTTGTGCATTAGAAGAAATAGAACACGATATGACAATTATTTCGTGGGTTCCAGTGATTGCCATGACGATTATAACATTTTAGGAGGATGGGGATTCAAATGGGGAAAAGATCCAATATTTCCTGGGATCTATTATATTTGTGGTAACAGAGCTTATTACAGGTTACCGGACCATTGGTATGGATCATGTTACTTAGGCCTGGTCTTTCCAAAGATTTTTCATGTGGATAGAGCAGAAAAGGGAACACACGAAATGATAAAGACATTTACACGTAGGAAAAGGGAAAGTTTTTCAGAAATAGTAGGTGATATTTTTGGAGCATGGATACCAGCAGTGGGAATATCTTTGAATGCATTTAAAATTCGGAAGTTATCCACAGTAGTAGATCGTTTATCTACAGATACTGCTGGAGGGTTCTTGATGGTAAATACCGAAATGGTTGCCATGAGAGCTATGGTGATGCAAAATCGACTTGCCCTTGATATTCTTTTGGCAAAAGAGGGTGGAGTCTGTGGAATGCTGAAAGTCCAACATTGTTGCACTTACATTCCAGATAAAAGTGAAAATATACAGAAGTATATAAAGAATATTACAAATTTGCACAAAGAACTTGTTCCACTGGAGGTTGAAAATGCATTGGGAAAACTTGGTAAGAGTTCTTCCTCAGTAATAAATTGGTTTGCTAGAATGAGTAGATTAATAATAGGGAAAATCATAATAGTAGCGACCATAATTATAATAATAGTTCTAGTACTGAAGCTAATTATTGTATGTATAAAGAGAAGGAAAAGACAGAATAAAATAGAAAAAGAAAATAAGATAAATAAAGAAAGAGAAAGAGAAATGGGTGAAATAGAGCTAGAAGAAATAAAAGAAAACATGTATAAGAAAACGAAGAGACAAGATGAAAGGGATACAGTTGTGTAAACTAACAAAAACAAACTGGACAAAGAAATATGCTATCTGAAAGAATTGTGTAACATGGGTTTTTGTGGTGATATTAAAAATCACCAAAGGGGGAGTTGATGGAGCAGGGTAAACGAAAAAAATGTTTTAACCTCCTAATATTTATGTTGAATAATTAACACACAAGTTCGTTTCAGTAAATAACCAACCATGTATGTGTCATGATAAGGGTCATAGGTAACACGCTATATCCGTGCAAACTAATTTACTTACAATTGTTAATGTGGATAACATAAGCTTAATAACTTGCGTACTAACTAGAATAATAAATGCATGATTTGTGCTTGGAAATAAACTGTGAAGTGGCAAAGCAAAGAGGTTGGTAAGTAAGAAATGGCTTTATATGTCGCTTTTGCTAGGTAATACTTAATTGGGGTACGTAGAATGACGGGAGGGAAACGAAAAGGCTTATATTCTTTATTATTAACTATGTTCTGTTTATCTTTATAATAGTTCGCTTAGGCCTGTTGTGCCGCGATGTAAAAATGGCTGCCATGGCAAACAAGCTAGAGTACGCACGCGCGAAGTGAGTTCCGAAAGCGAGAAAGGCTGTGAACGAAAGGATCATGTGACCGTCCCAAAGCCTAGGATGGAAGCTTGGTCAAGGCTGCGATGACCTTATTATACAAATGTGTGCCAAAGAAGGACATTACGAAAAGCGTGAGAAGTTGCAGTGAATATGTGAATAAACAATGAACTGTTCAACTTAAAGTATCAGAAAAGGATACAGATTGAGTCCAATATGCGGATGGGTAATGTCATGAACCCGTGAGAAACGACAGAAGTATGAACTTTCCACAAAGAACCGGTTGGAGCAAGGATATTCATAATGAGATGTATACTGACCCAAATGGACCAATTAGAGAGAATCTTGCCCCCAAAGATGTAACATTTTCACTTAGTAAGCTAGTATTAGGGTATAAGAGGACCTACTCTTAGGGAGGGGGATCGCTACTGCTTTTTATATTTTTGATTGAGCACGAGACGCTGCTGCTGAAGACCTTTTTGCTTTTAATAGATTTTCCATTTTTATACTATATGACGTTTTTATTCTTACAATACTAAAGGGGAAAAGAACGGGATTGTGGCGGGAAACACCCTATAGGTGATCCGTTGAGAAGGCCTGTTTTACAGGACAGATACAGTTTTTCGGGAGTTCTATGCTGTGATCTGAATTCATTGCTGTGACAAACTTTAATTTTCCATCTAATAGGTATGCATTGCAATTTCAACTTATTCTTATAATGATGCTAAATGTAATAATCTGAATAATAAATTTGAAACTTATTCATGCTTCTAAAAATTAGATAAACTTTATTATCTTTAAAACAATGAGTCTGTGGTTTCTTTAGCTCAATGATAAATATGTAAAGGTTTATAGTGATTGAGCTGGTCTTAATCACCATCAACTGATTCCTACTAGTTGGTCCATCGACCAATGAGCGGAATACCTAAAAGTTTGAAAAGTATTATGTTGTTTTAAAAAGGTATTGCGTCTCCTTCCAGCGAATCATTTACTGTTTTCTCCTAAGTGGAACGGATTAAATCCAGGGAATATATGAGAGAGTGAATGTTTATGCGGTGTTATGGGCCCCACCGTCATATAGATATAAGTTGTGGAGAAAGGGATGTTTGTACCTGGACGTCCAAGGCGTATAGGAGAAGATATTTTATTGATAGCGCTGGATCAATGTCAAAAGCAGCAGAGAGATCGAGAAGCACCAGGGCCTGTGTGATGCCCTTGTCTGCCCCTTTCCTTAATTCGTCTTGGACCATCTAGATAAATGCCTCAGTGGAATGAGAAGGTCGGAAACCCGCCTGATGGGGGTCAAGAAAGTGTGAATGTTCAATAAAAAAGCAAAGGCAGTTTGCAATGTGAGCTTCCAGGATCTTGGCTAAGAAGGGAAGTAAGGAGATGGAGCGGTAGTTCGTGAGGGCTAGAGGAACTGCCCCTCCCTTCTTCAGGATTGGAACAATTTCCGATCCTGAAGAAGGGATCTTTAAATGCCTTGGGGACTGTCCCCTGAATAAGGGAGTTGCTCAATAGCGAGAGGGGAGGGTCGGGACATGAGAGGAAAACTTCCCTTAAGGTGTGCGGGGGCAACAGTCTATGGGAGAGCCGGATCCAACCTTCATTAGTAGGCTCGAGAAGGCTTCTCTGGTGATGGGAGGAAACTGCTCCAGAGAGTGAGAGTTCCTGAGAGGGGTGGCTGAGCTTTAGGGGGAGAGGAAGCAGGAATACTAGTCTTGATGGTGATAATTTTATCAATTAAATAAGTGTTGAGTAAGTCACATAGTGCTTGAGTGGAGGCGAGTTTCCCGTGACTATCTGGATTGGATAGCTCGTCAACAATAGCAAAGATGTCCTTAGATTTATTGGTGGAGCTCAGTATTTTGGGGAAAAATAAGTTGCCTTAGTTTATAAAATGGCATTTTATACTGTTTAAGTAGGGTTAGGTATCGGTCTTTTGTTTCTAAGGAATAGTTACGTCTCCAGTCGCGTTTGGTGCGACGAAGGGCAAGTTTTTTGAGTTTTAAATCTTCAGAGAACCAACGATGAGCATCGTGGTTTCTGACTGTATTGACTTTCCTGCAAGGGGCATAACTGTCACTGGCGGCCACTAGCCAAGATTTAATGCTTTCTTCATGCTTGTTAATCAAGAACTGTTCAGATGGACCCGTAGTAGCTAGCAATTTGCAGAAGTCATCAATGCTGCAGCAGCTCCAATTTCTTGCCATACGGCTTGCCTTTGCTTGGGGCTTCGCTAAGTACAAGTTGCCGAGGGAGAATTTAATATAGTAGTGGTCTGACCAAGTGCATGGAGAGACCCTCAAATTAGTAACTGCCAGGTTGGATGTGCAGACTTGGTCAAGGGTGTGGCCTTTGATATGAGTGGGAGCTGTCACATGTTGGACACAATTCAGTCCACCGAATAAATCAAACAATTCAACTGAGCTAGTGCCACCCATTGCATCGTTAGCCCAGTCATTAAAGTCCCCAATTTAGACTTTTGGCGTAATTAATAACTAGGTGGGATATTTTTCCACCCAATTGTTGAGGAAAACGTGTCATGTGATAGGGGGGGTCTGTAGATTAGGACGCAGATCAGAGGAGTATGTGGGGAGTCAAGTTTTATGATTAAGCTTTCAGTTGTAGGTATGCCTAGGGCAGTGAGGGAAGAGAACTTTAGCTTCTGATGGACTATGGCTGCGACATCTCCCCCTATCTTCCCAGCGGCCCTATTGGCTTGGAGAATGTAATAGTTGCTGGGAAGAGCCACTAGTATCTCCGGGGTGGACTCTGCTGAGAGACAAGTTTTGGAAAGAAGGAGTAGGTCAGGTCTGTCAGAGTCTAGCAGCTGAAATATCTCTAGTTGAAGTTTAACCAGAGAGCGGGTATTCAAGTAAGTGACTGTGAGTTCAGTCCACCTGTGGCTGTACTGAATGAGAGTATCTTCATTTGTATAATTGCTTTGCTTATTGGGGTTGTCTAGGTCAAGGTATCTCACCCTCTGTGATACCTGATCTGACTTGGTCGTCCCACATTGTGCCGATGTCTGTCTGAGTTGCGTTTAAATGTAATTGGGCCTCGCCGTTAGCCCGGTTTCCTGTGTGCCTCTGTGCATGTTGTGCATGGGACGTGAGCATGTGACGAACGCTGCATTGGTGTAAAGCCGGTAAAGATTGCCTGGGTGCGCGTAGGGTGGGGACTATCTGACGGATGCTGTGTTAGCGTAGGTCAGGAAAGGTTTGCCTGGTCGTCAAGGTTACCTGCGTGGTTACGTGCTTATGCTGCAGCTATTCTTGTTAACAAAGGTAGTTCTCTGTCTAATGTCCGTGAGTGTACTTACGCGGAAACTATTCTTAATAATGATATTAAATGTGTGTAAGAATACCCAGGTGCATGTACATTCTCCGTGACATTCCTGAGTCTCATGTTATGTTATTTGCATGGGTCTGGTTAATCCCTTAACTGCATTTATTGTGTGTTATTGGAGACTCTGTTTATGATTGGGCAACAGACACAAAGGCATTTACAAAATGTGATGTTCTGGACACTCAGTAAAAAATGTTTTCTTTTTATACACATTGGATGTGTGTTATTATGGACCCTATGTTGGCGAGGTAACAGTTACAGAAGGTTTATTAAAAAATGCTACATGGACACTCACAGGGTTCATTGTACTGTGTTCCCCTGGATATTGTCATTTAGTCCAGTTTTTTGGCAGGACAAACGATAGATCCAATGTAGTTCCTTTTCAAAGAGGCGTCCTTCTATATTGTCTCCAGTATTTTCAAACTGTTCAATGTTACACCATGTTAAATCATTAGGGGTGTGGCCTAAACTGATAAAGTGGTGTGATAGTTTGGTGGTGTTCCTTTTGCATCTTATATTGCTTCTGTGTTTGCATATATGGGTTTTTATTTTCCTTGTTGTCATTCCCACATACTTTAGACCACAAATGCAAGTGATTAGATAGATTACATTCATTGTGTTGCAATTATTAGACAGAGAACTACCTTTGTTAACAAGAATAGCTTCCGCGTAAGCACGTAGCCATGGAGGTAACCTTGACAACCAGGCAAACCTTGCCTCACCAATGCTAACACAGCACCGGCCAGATAGTGCCCGCCCTATGCTCTACGCACACCCAGGCAAGCTTTAACGGCCTTACACCAATGCAACGTTCGTCACACGCTCACGTCCCACGCACAACGTGCACCGAGGCACGCAGGAAACCCGGCTAACGGCGAGGCCCAATTACATTTAAACGCACCTTGGACAGACATCGGCACAATGCAGGACGACCGAGGCAGATCAGGTATCACGGAGGGTGAGATACCTTGACAAATTAAGTGAGCATGCTAATGGGGTGAGCAGGTTTTTAGAACCAGGAAAAGACATATGGTAATCTAATGGGGATATATAATCTTTCTTACAGAGTGTGCCTACAGGGTCCACCCCATTGGCCGATCCCAGGTGGCAAGTAGTTACCATCGCTGAAGTCAGTATTTACTACCCCTTTATTTACCAAATGCATGTCTCTCCTGAAACAGAAGAAACTCATTAACTTTAGATGCATATCTCTTTAATAAAAAAGATAAAAGCTGTAACTTGCACATGATATACCTACAATGTCCATATTGCCAACCAACGGTGTATAGGCGTAGTCGACTGATCGAAAGTCACACATAGAATTATTGCATAGAAAACGGGGCATAGGCGGAGAATTACGAGCACAAATTGCACCATACTACCAGGCATTTTTATCTGCATGCCCTTAGTGAAAAACAATACGAATCCATAAATACCACAACAAAAATTCCAGAAAAACATTCTCATATGAGCCACTTGATTGCATGCCTATTAAAATAGACAAATGAAAATAGAACATTATGCCTATATGTCTGTTAGTCTTATATGTCTTATTTATGTTGGGAATTGAATGCAGTTAACCAGCTGGCGAGTAGCAATGATTCCTATAAATATACGAAGCTAAAATTCGGGCACATAAAAATCTTTAAAACATGATTAAAAATAATGGAATGGCACATCGCTGAATCTTGGAACTGGGAGGGTCTGCCGCCCTCCACAGTCCAGGTTGAAATTTACCACGGCCTGTATGTTTGTATGTTAATACAGTGTTTTTTCCCACACTTTTCTCCACAGATAATGAAAGCGACACTGAAGTTCCAGTGGATTGTCAGTACAATCCATATAATAGCTGTATTCCTTAGAGCGCATACCAGCTTCTATTTTGCTCCTGGTGAAAGCCATCTGACCCTGTTGGGCACATGAGAATATGGCGGCAACAAGTAGGCCTTTCACAGGATAAGAAGGATCAAATTAAAATCCTTCACATATCCCTCACCTTTCTTACCATTGACCAATACTCTCTCCAATAAAGCCTAGCTCAAAATGTTCGAGAGTATTTGAGTCAATTTTAAAAGCACTACACTTGAGCACTATTCACTTACTATCACCACCTCACCCTCAAAAACAACCAGCTCCGCTGTAATCAGGCATCGCAGCACACCCTGTAAGCATTAGGTGACCAGAGTGGGAACCCTATGATGAAGCATGTTACCTACTAGGTAGGTGAGTGAGGGTTATTTTACAAAACCTTTGAGTTTCTCAGGCAGTTCAGACACCTGATAGGTGTTTTTCTTAAGGCCATTTTATATAGGAAATTTTGCATTTCAAGTTTTAAACCTCCTCCATAAAATGCTCCCTTATCTGCTTCTAGGTTCAATATAACTTTAATCTGTCTAAACAGGCCATAAAGACTGGTCCTCAACCTGCCAAAACACTGCCACATCTCCCAGCACCTGCGCACACTCCACTGGCTCCCCGTCGAGGCGAGAATCCCCTTCAAGATGCTCACCCACGCACACAAGGCCCTCCACGGCATTGGACCAGCATACCTGAAGAGCCGACTCAAATTCCACGCACCCCAAAGGACCTTACGATCAGCCCAGCTCTCCTACGCCGTGATCCCCCGCACCAGAAAAACCAGATCAGGAGGCCGCTCCTTCTCCTTCCTCGTGGCCAAAGCATGGAACGCCCTTCCGCTCCACCTCAGACAGACAACATCGCTCCCCATCTTCGCAAGAAACCTCAAAACCTGGCTCTTCGACAGACCCCCTCCTTGATGGAAAGGAACCTGCATCCCCCACCCCTAGCGCCTTGAGACCCTTACGGGTGAGTAGTCGCGCTTTAACAAACCCCTGATTGATTGATTGATAAAAGTACATAAAAATATTACACATAGCTATAATCACACATACAAATTTTAAAATGATCATATATTAAAAACAGTTTTAAAATGAGTGCATGGAAAAAAACTTAAGGCTCAGCGACACATCAAGTAATACGTTAAATAACCATACTAGAAATGAACAGAAAAGAGCAAATTGAAAACAGGTTTCAGTACCCATTGCAATATGTAGATAGGGGAGCATGAGACGGAGATAAAGAGAGAACAAAAACCTCAAATAGGGTCTGCCATGCGCTCCTACTATCCTCCAGGAGTAGACCCGACTTCTCTGCCAACTCTATATGATAAAACATACTGCACAAAAAAAAATCTGACAGACTAGCCCATCATGGTGCGTTTAACCCTAAATGCAGCTTAATCTCCACATTCACCGCCAACATGTAAACAATAAATGCATGATGGTGTTCTCCTTAAGGCCATTTTATATAGGAAACTTTGCATTTCAAGTTTTAAACCTACTCCACAAAATGCTACCTTATCTGCTTCTAGCATTTTTAATTTTATTGGTTTCCTTGTGGAAGTAGGTTTTAACTGAAAATGTCATCTTCATCTGTGAACATGCTTTATTTTCTAACCTGTCCTGGCATAAATCTCACATATACCTCTCGCCTTTCTGAATGTTTCATGAAACCGTTTTATCACACATGTTATGGAGCAACGTCTGTCAAGTCTGACTTTAAAAAGTCACATTAACTTTTTGCGTGGTGCATGTTGACGCAGCACCTACTTCCAGAAACGACATTGCATTCCTCTGCACTATGCTTTATGAAGAAAACCCGTCCCGATTGTTGAGAAAGGAGGGAGCAGATGAAGTGCACTAGCCATTCACAGCAAGGTCTAGGCTACAAATAAACAGAAAGCTCTCCCAGTTTTTGATTGTTCACCCTATTATATATGGTGTTCCAGGTTTTAGAAATTTACAGTGACATCTATCAGCCTATGCTGGACAATCAGAGCATCACATCATCACCAAGCTATGTGAACAGCTCCTTCCTTACAGTGCCTGTAATCATTGCGACATACAGAAAATAACCTGCTCTGAAACAGCTTCCATCTCCTAAGCCCTGTCCAGCACATCGCCAGCTGCAAACTGAGGTAGGAGACGTGGATGAGGGACCTTCAGCACATGTCTAAAATAAAAACAACGGCTATACCTTAGATCATCCAGTGCAAGAACCTCAATGAAAATTACACATAAATAACAAACAATATACATTGAGAAAAACGAATTGTCATGATACGTGGTTTAACATGTGGTACCATCAAACTACTTCCTTCGATATTTAAAAATAATTCACATGTTCAGCTAAGTCAAAGGCGTGTTCTTTTATCAGCTGCATATAATTTCTTAATGCCCAACATGTATCCCAGGGTGGTGTATTGTTAATGTCATGTTATGGACGACGAAAGAGCAATGTTATCTGCAACACGTGAACAAGCAACTGACAGAAACCACAAAGGCCAGAAAGCGTCAAGCAATAAAATCTCGTCCACAAATTTTTCCCAGGCCGATACACCCACACCGCAATTATTGATTTTAAACTTAGCAACCGGTATTTCTTCCGTACAGCACGGCAACTGACCAAGGCTTCTAATTTCCTTCATCCGTTTAAAATTACATAGACGTGCAATTCTATCACAAACCTACTGTTTCAAGATCTTCTGTTAAATCATTAAGTGCTACTGTATAGTCGCGCTCCGGGACTTCAGTGCGTGTGTATGGAGGAAAAGGCATCGTATGCATAAGAGGCATCGTAGTTAAATACAAAGTGAAGCGATGCCTGTAATAAAACACCTTTGATTCCGCACCAAATGAAAGATACTGTGGTTTGAGTGTCACGATACTCGGTAAGCATCGATTTGTTTCTGCCTTTCAAAACATCAAGGAAACACAATACAAGGCACCCAGAGACCATCGTCATTTTTCAATTATAAAGACTAAGCAGTCAACGGCTCTTTTAGCTCAACTGATCATCTGAAGCACCGCTGTACCAGCCAGTCCGAGGATCCGCGCAACCTACACCTCCGCATTTCTGATGTTACAGCACACCTTCTCAGCACAACAAACCGCACAAGCATACGAGGAGCTTCCCTGGCTCCAGAGACCTGCGGCTCCATATTCTGGGATCAACACGTCTCCTCGGCGCTCTCTGCACCAGGAGAGCCATTTAGGTAAACAATTTAAAAAAAAAAAAAATAACACCCCACAGCAGCACAAGGGTAAAAAAAACAGCGCCACACTCACCGCATCCCCGGCACAGTACCCGGCTGACCTCCTTCTTCAGATTGCGGCCAGTCTCCAGTGGTGGGAAGGAGGCCCGAAAAAGCCCAGGGCCTGTGTCTCCGCTGCCGTTTGTTGGTTCTATGAAGAAGATGTACTTGCTGTCCTCCTTGAGTCGCAGGCAGGAGCCAAAGTCCCCCAGAACCCAGAGCAGCGCGTCCCTATGGAGGCCGCCAGCTTTAGCAGCCCACACCTGGTGCACCTTGACAAGGTAGGCTGCTGGGCCTGGGGAGGCCCTGCTTGGAGCTGCTGGGGGTAGGGCGGTGGGAGAGTCCGCGGTCCCGTTGGCAGTGTGTGTCTGATCTTCCTTCCCGTTGCTGTTGCTGTCTGCAGTGGTCCTTTCCTCGGTCGCGTCGTTGTTCATTGGTCTCCCTGGAGAGCCCTGTACCCGGCCCTCGATCACCACTCGGGATCGCTGCGCCAACTCCTGCACTGAGCCTACGCTGGGCGATAGGTAGCAGAGGCCGCTGCCCACGGCGGATGGAAGGGAGGCGGCCAGCAAGTGGGTCCGTGGAGTCGCGGACGTTTCGGAAGAAGATGAGGGGGAGGCGGTCACTGCCGCAGCCGCTCCACTCATGCTGGCCGCTACCGCAGCAGAGCTCCAGATAAAAAGCAGCACTGCCCCGCAGCATCCCCAGCAGCCCCCGAAGCCAGCTGTACTCGAGCCCGGCAGTGAAGAGGGCGCGAGACAGGCGGCTGCCAGCGGCCAGGAGAAGGTAGACAGGTGCCTCAGTGTCATGACTGACCTGGTGGGGTGGTTCCTGCAGGGCCGGGGAATGACCAGCAGCGGGCCGGTATTTGCGGAAAGGCGGCGAAGCGCTGCCGGTGTCGTTCCTTTTGAGGCTGGAGGGCGGCTGTGGCTGACAGAAGTGCACGCACCTGAAGATGCAAAGATACACGTAAAATCACACAATCTGTCTGACCAGGATGCAGAGCATCTGCTGCAGGCGTGGCCTGGTTCAGCCTCTGAATCCGCCGGTGTCTTGGAGCACTCAATGTGTGTTTGCACGGGCTGCGGTGAAGGTGGCGCGGTTTTTTACTTCAGGGCAAGGAAGAGGTGGGCCGGAAAAGGTGGGGGCGGGGCTGGAGCATGTGAATATTCTCTTCTTTAAGCCACTTGTTAGGATGCTCAGAACATTGCATTTCACTTTAAAAAATATGATCGTAAAATACTATCTTCACTGCCCCAGTATTGTATAGGAAAACGAGCTTGCTTGAGGAAAGAGGTTTGTGAAATAAAATGGGACATCTTCTTTGTTTCTAGCCAGAGAAGATCCACAGCTAACTTTTTAGGTCTGGCTTGACAGAGTAGCAGTTGCCACATATGTGAGCAACCTAAAAAGAAGGGGGTGGCTTCTCCGTTATAGCGGAGGAGTGTCGGTCCACTGAAATGCCCAGAGAACAAAAATAAAATGGTAATGAAGCTAATTCATTACCATTTTATTTTTCGTCACCCGGTCCGAACGGTGTGTCAGGATGGAGCGGGGCTGCGGCTGAATTGCAGCAGCAGGGAAAAGTTAGGGCTGCCTTTTGCAATTGTTTAAAGTGCCCATGTCTCTTTGGCTGGCCGTCTTGCGATGGCCAGCCACACATGCGGTCTTTAAATCTCCTAACCCATTTAAGACAGCTGGGATGAGAAGAAAAAGTTTTCTAGCTATTGCGTCAAGAATTTTCAATTTTATTGATGACATGGAGGTGAGGATTATGGGAGCCACGTCTGGGCATACATGGCGCACTTAGGACGGGAAAGCAAAAGACATACAAATGATGGACGGAATGTGGAACAAATCAAACATTCACCCCCAACCAGGTCCAGGTTGTTGCTGTAGCACTTTTCATCCTAAGTGGGATGGATAAACACAGACATGGGTCCCTTGCTCATTGTGCCACTGGATTCAAGCCAGCCTGGCTGAGGAGGGGTGAAACCCCAAAACCGGTCCCAGGACCAGTGAGGACCCGGCTTAGCAGTTCGAGCTGGACTGTTTCCATGAGGAGCAGGGTCAAGAATGATTTGCATATGTCTGGGTCCAAACTGGGGTAGCGTAGTGAGCAAAAGAATGAATGATTTAACCCAGAATCTCTTGACTGTGGTGAATATTTGATTTACTCAGCATTCTGTCCATCATTTGTTGCTGGAGCATAGGACAGCAGCACAAAGGTGTAACCATGATTCATTCTTATGATTGCATAGTCTGCAGGTCCCCTCTTGCCCAGGTGGGCCCATTGGTTAAAGTCAGCCACAGGTAGGACTAACAAGCGCATTAATAAAATGTCTCTTTGGGACTTTCTGGTCACAGGGGGAGGAGTGGTTTGCAATCGATAAGTGTGCATGACTGGCCGGCTGTCTTGGGCTGGCCAAACAGTCATGCGCACTTTGCATGTTCCCCACCAGGCTGCATTACACAGCCTGGTGAGTGTTAGAAATGGGGGTCTCTAGTTGGCAAGGGTTTGCACCTTTGTCCAAGTAGGGACCCTTCCTTTTAGTCAGAATAAGGGAGTTACACTCCTAAAATAACCCCTGCTCACCCCCTTGGTAGCTTGGCACGAGCAGTCAGGCTTATCTTAGAGGCAGTGTGTAAAGCATTTGAACATAACCAACAGTAATACAGTGAAGACACTACAAAAGGACACCACACCAGTTTTGAAAAATATCCAATATTTTTATATATCCAAAACAAGACAAAAAACGATAAAAATCCACCACATAGTTATCAGAAATCTTCAGTAATCGAAACAGACTTTAAATACAGTTCCTTGAAGTCGATAGCTCCATCTGGGGCTATCACGGCATTGTGAACAACACATCCAAACAGTTCTGGCTGGCGTCACTGGCCATCTACGGTGTTGGGAAGACCCGCAGAACAGTACCTTTAGAAATGTAGGGCGTCGGCGACTTCTCAATGAGCCCCGTAAGGCCAGCGTCCACAGGTGTCGGTTCGGGAGGTCGGTGCAGCAGTCATCGGGCCCTTGAAGTTACACGCGTTGCAGATCGAACTCTTTGCGGTTGAAGTTGGGAGCGTCGGCAGGCGTCGGGGCTGTGGTGCGAAGTGCAGAGGTGCGGCGTGCGGTGCCCTCCGGTCACGGTGCAGGCAGCAGCTTGGTGATGGTCGTCCCTCGGTGTCGGTGAGACCAGGGCTGCGGTGCGAAGTGAATCGGTGCTCGTCACGGTGCTGGCAGGTCACGGTGCAAGCAGCGGCGTCGTCGTTGCTGAAGCGCTGTCGTCAGCTGACAAACTGGAGTCGATGGCGCTGGCGTCCGTGGGCCAAGGCTGCAGTGCGGATGAGGACGGTGCGTCGTGTAACTTACGAGCGGTGCCCTTGAACCACGGTGCAAGCAGCGGCGTCGATGTCGGAGTGGAGCGTCGTCATCTGGGATACCAAGGCGGCGGCATGAAGCGAGGCAGTGCGAAGTGTGGTGCCCACAGGTCGCGGTGCAAGCAGCGGCTCGGTGGCGGCATCGGGTTTCGTCATCGGTGAGACCAGGGTTGCGGTGCGGCTTACGGTAGTGCCCTCTGTGGTGCCTTCAGGACACGGAGTCGGCAGCGGCGTTGTAGACGGCGTCAGGTTGCTTTTTCTTCTGTTGCAGCTCAAAACCCACAGTCCCCAGTGCTGATGGCAGAAGAACTTGAAGTCTTTGCTGTTCCTGAGACTTCTTGAACAGGGGGCAAGCTCTACCTCAAGCCCTTGGAGAAACTCAATAAAGAAGTTGCAGAAAGTTCAGTCCAGTCCTTTCACTGCCCAAGACAGAAGCAGCCACTGCAGGCCAACACAGCAAAGCACTCTGCAAAGTGGTAGTTCCTCCTCACAGCTTCTCCAGGTCTTCTTCTTGGCAGTCTTCTTGGTCCAAAAGAGTTATAAAGTTCTGGGCCCCAATACTTATACTCTAAATTCCTTTGTCCTCTCAGGCAGAGAGTGTCTGTACTTAGTCCAAACCAGTTTGGTCCTCTCTGGCCCAGCTTCCCTGCAGGAGGCGGAGACAGCATTGTCTACAGCAGACCAGGCTCATTCCGGTGCAAGGCAATCTCCTACTACTACTCTAAATGCACCCAGGTCTATTCAGCCCAGCCCTGACTCATCCAGACTGTCTGGAGCCACTGCACATCCCCAGCCCCTGTCACTCCAAAGCCAGACAGTCAATACACATCCTAGCAGAGGCACACAGGATGGCTAAGCAAGAAAATACCTACTTTCTAAAAGTGGTATTTTCATACACAGAATGTAAAAATCACCTTTACTAAAAGATGCATCTTTAGATTCTGAGTTCAGGCATACTAAACTTTATTTTCCTATCTGGTCCCAATGGGAAGTTATATTTATAAGATGTTATAAATTAACTCCTTTGCTTTCCAATGGGCCAAATAGCCTTTCAATAGTGAAAAACAAAATTGGCAGTATTTCACTATCAGGACATGCCACACACGTCAGGGCATGTGCAAGTCCCTTCACATAAACAGCACCCTGCCCACAGGGGTACCTTGGGCCTACCTTAGGGGTGACTCACATGTAAGAAAAGGGAAGGTTAGGGCCTGGCAAGTGGGTGCACTTGTCAGGTCGACATGGCAGTACTAGACTGCACACAGACACCGCAGTGGTCTGAGTTACCTTTGAAGGGCTGCTTGTGTGGGGGGCACAACCTGTGCTGCAAGCCAACTAGCAGTGTTTCATTTACAGGCCCTGGGCACCCATAATGCACTGTACTAGGGACTGACTAGTAAATCAAATAACCAATCATGGAATCACCAATCCATAAAAACAATTTACAACAGGAGCACTTGCACTTTAACACTGAACAGCAGTGAGAAAGTGCGCAGAGACACCAAACCAGCAAAAACAGAGTAAAAACCGGGAGGTCAGAAAGCAAAAAGACAGGGGAAACACACCAAAAGATGCAGAGTCTAACAGTGAGGAACATACCCAGGCTCCCAATCCCCATCTGAGTGCCGAACCAGGTTGCTCAGGCCAATCACAATGCTGCATTGCAGCGTTGTGATTGACTTAGGGGAAGGAGCATGTGTGTGCTTCCAGTTCCTGCTTCCGTTCTGGGACGTCGGCAGGGAAGTGGAGGACAGACATGGCCGATCGAAGAGTAAGTGTTTTTTTCTTCTTTTGTTTTGTTTTTACCCCCACCTCACCACCCCCATTACCTGCCAACCACCACTTTTGCTCAGAGTTTGTTGAATTCTGGCTTTGGTATGGTCCATTATAACAATGCTGTCTACGTATTGTAAGATGTGTAGTTTTGAGTGGCAAAGTTATGGAGGTATCAGGCAACTGCTCTCCAGAAATTTGCCTAGGTCAGCTGTATATGAGTTAAAAAGAAGAGGGGCAAGGACTCACCCCTGCTTCAGGCCGTCATCAGTTGTGATTTTTAGAGGTTACAGTGTGAGGGTCTGTTCTTACATGGACCCAGGTATTTGAGTACAGAGAGATGATGGTGCCAAGCAGTTGCCAGGGTGCCCCCATGTGTTTAATTTCCCCCAAAGCGTGTTGCGGTCTACCTTGTCAAATGCAGCGATGTAGTCCATAAAACAGCTAAAGAGTGGATGCTGACTTATTTGGGCTGTTCGATGACTCAAAATGGCAAGTGCAGTGATGTTGTCAATTGTTGAAGTGGTAGGACGAAACCCAGTTTGAAAGAAAGGAAAGATGTGGTTTTCCACGACCCATTCCTCTAACTGTTTGAGAGGAGAGTAGGCATAGGCTTTGGCCTCTAGGTCCAGGAGGGCTATGAATCGATAGGTGGATGGAATTGTTGGATCTCAGTTCATAAACTTTATTCGGTTTTTTGAAAACCATAAAAGTCACATATACACACAAAGATGCCAAGTTTTAAAAAGCACACGTAAAAGATATAAAACCAACCATGAGCAGCTAGCCCAAGTACAACGCAACAATAAAAAACATTTTCAATTGTCAATTTTCAAGACACCGGGCCTCAGCAATAAAACAAACATTATTCAAAGTGCATAGTGCGATTTTTTTAGTGCATACTTTCTTGACCACAATACAATATGGGAACTAGAGCATGTAAACACTTGATGAGGTGCATAAAAGCTTTCCACTTGAACTACAGGTTTCAAACATTAAATAAAGTGTATAGTGGCTTTCCAGTGAAGCTAACAAGATTCAATTGGAATTAATTCTATTTCCTATTGTTCACGACTTACAGAAAAAGTTTAGGATTCAGCCGATGGATAAATGCTAGTGTGAGATCAGTCAGTTCATTAAAAAGCAATTATGCTTAATTAACAGAGCCAAAAGTGATCAATATGAACCATGTGGAAGTCTCCCTTCAAGAGGATAACAGCTAAAACACGATCTCAGGTAAAAAGGATTCCTTATTTTCCAACCAACCTCCTTAAGCGGATAGCAGCAGCAATGAATCTATATATCATTTTGGAAATGTATTCTGATTGGAGAAGCGGAAGATAAAACAACGCTGGCCTGCATTTTTTAATATTCAAGACCCTCAAAAGTGTTAGAATGTGTCTACTGCGTGGTTTATTGTATAACTCGCAGAAGAAAAGAAAGTGCAGCATGTTTTGGCTTGATTTACAATCAAAAGGACAAGGATCCAAAAGGGCCTTGTGGTATGTTCGCCTCGGATACAAGACCAATAGCTAAGCGGAGCCAAATCTAAATCTTGTAAGATAAACATTTTTTAAATGACTAAAAGGATACAAAAGATATGGCTCAATTCCTTCGGTCGTAATCAGGGGTAAATACTCGGCTACCTGCTTTTTACTGCGCTCCTTGTATTCTCTAAGGTCTCTTAATTAAGATATTCAAAAACTCTCTTTTCTATTGTGATTTTGTAACAGAGATGATAAGCTGGGGATTTTCAAAGAAATCCTGCCTCCTCAAACGGGTCAACTGGGTCTTCACATAGTTTAGCCACGGTATTTTATAGGCATAGTCACATTTTAAACAATCCTGGATTATATCCTGGTTAAGGGACAGTTCTTCATTGACCCAGATCGAGCGCCATAACATGATAGGAGCGCTTTCTACGCAGCCCATGAGGGGGGTTAGTCCTAATTCCCGATGACAAATAATAGATGGCAAGCTGGGGGGGGATAGGGGGGGCGACAGTAATCTAAGAAAATGTTCTCGGTTCTGTGTAAGATGGACAAATTACAGAAACTCCACACCCCAGCACCGTACAAAATCACAGCAGAACATCGGGCAGTATAGATGTTAATAAGAGACTCAGTAGGACTGCCACCGAGTTTCCTCGAAAACCTAAAAAGGGCCTTGAGCGTTGTTAGACCTGGTACCATTGGCGTGAGTCTCCCTTCCATTTTTTCACCGATTGCTTCCTCTGTTTTTGATATGTATTGCTGGTTTAGATGTTTTGGGCACTGTGCCACTGCTATTCAGTGCCACAGTGCAAGTGCTCCCTATTGTAAATTGATGTATGGATTAGTGACTCCATGATTGGATTATTTGATTTACTTGTTAGACCCTAGTATAGTGCACCATGGGTGCCCAGGGCCTGTAAATCAAATGCTGCTGGTGGGCTTGCAGCACTAGTTGTGCCACCCACAGAAGCAGCTTGTAAAGTGTGTCTCAGGCCTGCCATTGCAGAGCCTGTGTGCAGTCTAGTACTGCCATGTCGACTTGGTAAGTGCACCCACTTGCCAGTCCCTAAACCTTCCCTTTTCTATATGTTAGCCACCCCTAAGGTAGGCCCAAGGGCAGGGTGCATTGTAAGTAAAAGGTAGGACATGCCCTGGTGTGTGTGGCATGTCCTGATAGTGAATTACAGCCAATTTCGTTTTTCACTATTGCAAGGCTACCTGTCCCCATAGGCCAGAATGGGCAGTTTGATTATAAGAACTCAGAATGATAAAATACATCTTTTAGTGAAGTTGGTTTTAACATTCTATGTTTGAAAATACCACTTTTAGAAAGTAGGTATTTTCTTGGCTAACCATCCAGCCTGCCTCTGCTAGCTTGTGTATTGTATGTCTGGTTTTGTGAGTGACAGGGGCTGGGGGACTCCAGGAGACAGGGTGAGTCAGCACTAGGCTGAATAGACCTATCTGCATGAGGAGTGGTGGGAGGAGTAGCACCTGGACCTGAATAGGGCTGTGCCTGCCTTCCACAATGCTGGCTCCACCTCCTGTGGTGTGTCTGATAGCCCTGGCCCACACTGACAAAGGAAGAAGTTGTGCACTGGCAGAATGCACCCAGAACTGGTTTGGACTAGGTACAGACACTCTCTGCCTTTAGAAACAAAGGTTTATGGATATAAAAAGGGGGACCCAGACCCCAGAACTTTAGATCACTTCTGGAACAACAAGACAAACCTTTGCCAAGGAGAAGAACCAAGGAAGCTGCAGGAGTTTGGACTGCCCCTCTGCCAGTGTGCTGTTTGCTGGGTTGGCCTGCAGTGGTCTTCATTGCCAAGGAAAGGAGAAGGAACTTTTAAAGAACTTTCATCATTTTGCAGAATATTTCTCCAAGGGCTTGAACTTGTGCTTGCCTCCTGCTGAAGTCTCAGGGACAAAAGACTTCACCACCAGCTCCCCTCTGAAATCCCTTGCTGGGGATTCTGTCTGCAGAAGCCTGCGCGTCGCTGGGAGCTGGAAGCGCGACTCAACGAGAAGAAGCGTGTCGCTATCGCAGCTGTTGCCGTCGCATCGCCGGAGAAGTGTGTCGCCGCCGCAGAGGCCGCCGCTGCATCACCAGAGAAGCGTGTCTTCATCGCAGCTGCCTGCCGTCGCATCACCGGAGAGGCGTGTCTTCGTCACTGCTGCCTGCCGTCGCATCCCCGGAGAAGCGTGTCGCCACCACAAGGGTTGCCGTCGCATCACCGGAGAAGTGTGTCGCCGTCGCAGCTGCCTGCCGTCGCATCTCCGGAGAAGCGTGTCGCAGAGCCTGTCGCGGCTCCAAGTACAGCGTTCGCTGCACGGCCGTGGGTCGTGCACGCATCGTCTTCACGTCGTTGCATCGCATCAAGGGCGCACTCTCATCGCATCGCACCGGATCATCGCATCGCATCAAGGCGCCTGCTCGCCGCATCGCCCTCCCTGCGGACCCTTTGTTTGTTTTGCGTTACGCATCCCAGGTACTTTTGTGAGAAACGTGTCGCATTTATCATCAACTGGAACTAAGTTACTTCTACCATCTTTAAGTCTATTTTTAGTACAGTATTGTGGATTTTTGTCGTTTGTGGTCTTGTGTTAAGTCTATATAAACAATACTTATTTTTATAAAACCTGTGTAGTATCCATCTGTAGTGTTTTCACTGTATTACTGTATGTGTTCACAAATGCTTAACACACTGCCTCTGAAAAAAGCCTGTCTGCTCGTGCCAAGCTACCAAGGGGGTGAGCAGGGGTTATCCAGTAGTGTAATCCCCTTTCCCTGACTAGAAGCAAGGGTACCTATTTGGTCAAGGGTGTATACCATTGCCAACTAGAGACCCCCAGTTCTAACATTGGTGATCAGCGGTGAGGATTCTGGACTTGCATTTGTGACTCGTATACAGTGATTGGTGTACACTACTAGTGAGTGCAGACCAAACGCAACCACATACTTTTTTTTGGTAGACTTTTTTTCTCCTTGGACTGTTATTTTTTCTGAGAACTGCCAATTCTTACTACCATGAGCCGACCAGCATCTGTTGCATCTATGGATCTAGATTTTGAGGAAGAGAGGTTGGAAACCTACAATGTGAAACAGCTAAAGCGCTTTTGCAAAAAATTAAAAATTGCTACCCCGGGCATTGCCAAAAAGGATGAATACCAAAAGGCGCTGAGGGCCTGGGTGGAAGCAAGAAATACCCCATATCTGGTGGTGGAGCCACTTGGGGATGCAGAAGGGCAGCTGAATATACCATTGATTCCAGCCAGGGAAGGGGTACCGTCCCTGCCTGGCAGTAGCGTCTCTTCCAAAGGCCCGTCCCCAGGAGAGCTGGAAGACAGGGAAAGAGACAGGGCGCACACGCTGGAGATGGCCAGGCTCAAAATGGAGGGTCAGAGGGACCTAGAGAATAGCAGGTTGTCCTTGGAGAGAGAGAGAATGAGGTTGGAACATGAGAGAATGTTGAGGGAGTTAGAGCTCAAAGCAAAAGGCTTAGAAATCAATCCCTCTGGTGGCAGCGCACCATCTGTGTCTGCAGAAAGCAGAGTCCATATACCCAAGGATGTCATAAAGGAATTCCACAGACAAGAAGATATTGGGCAGTGGTTTGCAGCCTATGAGATAGCAATGTTGGCCCACCGGGTCCCTGAGAAGGATTGGGGAGCGGGGTTGTGGGGCCGCTTTGTGAGTGATGGGAGGGATACCTTGTTAGACCTACCCAGTGAGAATAGGATGTCTTATGCCCACATGAAGGAAGCCCTGATGACAAGGTATGGCTTGACCCCAGAACTCTATAGACAGAGGTTCAGGAATTATAAGAAGCTGGAGGCAACTACCTGGGTGGAGTATCAGTCTTTCTTTTGCAGAGCTATGGATGGTTGGGTGAAGGGTAGCAAAGTGGATACTTTTGAAGCGCTCTATGATTTGTTTGCATGGGAGCACTTGTCTGCTAATTGTTTTCCAGAGCTACGCCAGCACCTTATTGATAGCAAGTTAACTAACCCTAGGAAACTTGCTGAGGAGGCGGACCGCTGGGTAAGCACCCGGGTCCACAAGGGTCACGTGGGAGACTTCGCCAAAGGTGGGCAGGGTCCCCAGCAGAAGAGTGGGGGGGACAAGGGTAAACAGAGGGAGTTCCAGAAAGGGCCCCAAAGTAATTCCCAAGGGAACCAAGGGAAGTGTTCCCAGCCTCCCCCTGAGAAAAAGCCAGAGGCCCGACAGGTAAACCTGTTCACAGGGGCCCAGGGCCGGACTGGCCATAGCGGGCACCGGGCGTTTCCCCGGTGGGCCGCTAGGGTGGGGGACGTTTTTGTTACAGGGCCGTTTTTGCAGCATAGCTGCAATATCGGCCCCTGTAACAAAATCGGCCGAAACCGGCCCTGGCAAATAGCTCGGCCGCACCCCCCCAAGCCCCGGGGGGGGGCGGCCGAACACTTTGCCAGGGCCGGTTTTGGTTCTCAGTCCGGCCCTGCAGGGGCGCCTCTAAGTGCTTCACGTGTGGTCAAATGGGCCACCGTTGGTATGATGCACAATGTCCCCTGAGGGACTCCCAAGCGCCACCACGTGCACCACCCCGTCAGATGGCGAGTGTAGCCCTGGGGGGGAGAGGAGATGGGTGCCCAAGGTGGGTGGGGTCCCGCAGAGATGTCCCTTGTCTCTTTAGGAGACTTTGAGATGGTCCCTAAGACCCAGCTGCCTGATAACACTAAGAAGTACAGGCAGGGGCTGACCATCAATGGCCATAGGGTGGAAGCTCTCAGAGACACTGGGGCTAGTGTGACAGCTGTCAATTGCCGGCTGGTGTCCAGAGAGCAGGTTATTCCCCCCATTCTTCCCTGTAGTTGCCGCGGACAACTCAGAGAGCTGGTGTGAGGTGGCTCAGGTTCCCTTTGAGTGGGGGGGGTCTCAGGTACTCTTCAAGTAGCTGTGAGGCCAGCCATGCCTGTTGATTGTCTGTTGGGCAATGATTTAGAGAGCTCCCCTTGGGCTAAGGTGGAGAGAAGGTCTCGTTTGGAGATGCTGGGTCTGCCTGAGTGGGTGTATGTGACGACTCGGTCTATGGCAGCCAGTAAGGGTGTTGAAGAGGTTCTGGAGCCTGAAAATATGGCCCAGACCCCTGCCTTAAAGAGAAGAGGTAGGGGGCGCGGGAAACCGGCCCCCATAGTTCCCACAGTCCAGGAGGAGGCAGACCTTGAGGGGGATGCCCTGGAACCTACAGGGGAACAAGTGGCCGAACTGGGGGACCTGCCTGAGCTGACCCATTGGCAGCAGGAAGGAGGCCCCTCCAGGGAGGAATTTTGTGAGGAGCAGAAGAAGTGCCCTTTTCTTGTGGGTTTGCAGCAACAGGCCACAAACCAGGCAACAGGTGATCAGTCTGGATCACATTGGATCTACTGAGAGAACGACCTCCTGTATAGCGAGCCTGAGATTGCTGAGTCTGGGTCAACCCGTGTGCTGGTGGTACCCCAGCGCTTCAGAGCCTTCCTACTGGGTTTGGCTCATGATGTGCCTTTAGCTGGACATCTGGGGCAGAACAAGACCTTTGAAAGGCTTGTCACCCACTTTTATTAGCCCCAGATGCGCAAGAGTTCAGATACTCATTGTAGGACTTGTCAAACTTGCCAGGCAAGTGGGAAAAGTGGAAGGAAGCACAAGGCTCCTCTCCAATCTTTCCCTGTAGTCAGTACCCCCTTTGAACGGGTGGGCATTGACATTGTGGGGCCTCTGGACCCCAAGACAGCCATGGGCAACAGGTTTATCCTGGTCTTGGTGGACCATGCTACCCGGTACCCGGAAGCCATCCCGCTCAGGACAGTGACGGCCCCCGTGGTGGGACGTGCACTGATGGGGATTTTCTCCCGTGTGGGGTTCCCCAGACAGGTGGTGTCAGACCGTGGTTCAAACTTCATATCTAACTATATGAAGTCCCTGTGGCAGGAGTACGGTGTTACCTATAAGTTTACCACTCCTTACCACCCCCAAGGTAATGGGCTGGTTGAGAGATTCAACCGGACCCTTAAAGGCATGATCATGGGTCTTGAGGAACCTATGAGGCATAAGTGGGACGTCCTCTTGCCATGCCTTCTTTTTGCTTACCGTGAGGTGCCACAGAAGTCCTTAGGGTTCAGTCCCTTTGAACTGCTGTATGGTCACCCGGTAAGAGGACCTTTAAGTCTGGTCAAGGAAGGCTGGGAGCAATCTCGCAGGATACCTCCCCAGGATGTATACAGTTACATGCTGGCCTTCAGGAACCAGACTAGGCGATTCAGACAACTCGCTGAGGCAAATCTGGAAGCCAGCCAGGAGGAAATGAAGCGGTGGTACGATCAGAATGCCACTCTGACTGAGCTTCAACCTGGTCAGAAAGTTTGGGTCATGGCCCCTGTAGAGCCCTGTGCGTTCCAGGACAGGTGGACCGGACCATTTGAGGTGGTGGAGCGCAAGAGTGATGTCACCTACCTGGTGAACTTGCGGTCTCCTAGGAACCCTTTGCAGGTCCTGCATGTTAACCGCCTGAAGCCCCACTTAGAGAGGTCCGAAGTGGGCATGCTCCTAGCGACAGATGATGGAATGGAGGAGGAGACTGAGCCTCTTCCTGACCACCTGTCTGCAACAGAGCAAGATGGGTCAGTGGATGGTGTCAGCCTCTCTGCCACACTGACCCCTGAACAGCAGCAAGATTGTCACCAATTGTTGGGACAATTCTCTGATTTGTTCTCCCTGGTTCCTGGTGTCACTGAGTGGTGCGTCCATGACGTGGATACTGGGGACAGTCCTCCTGTGAAGCACATGGCTTACAGAGTGACTGACAGGGTCAGAGCTCACATCAAGGAGGAGGTCTCCAAGAAGTTTGCCTTAGGGGCGATTGAGTCCTCTCACAGCCCTTGGGCCAGCCCAGTGGTCTTGGTCCCAAAAGCTGCCGCGCCTGGTGCCACACCCGAACTCCGGTTCTGTGTAGACTACCGAGGACTCAATTCAGTCACCAGGACTGACGCGCACCCCATCCCCAGAGCTGATGAGCTCATTGATCGGTTGGGGGCTGCCCGGTACCTCAGCACGTTTGACTTAACATCTGGGTACTGGCAGATCGCCTTAACTGATGGGGCCAAAGAGAGGTCAGCATTCTCCACACCAGATGGGCACTACCAATTTCGGTTTATGCCCTTTGGGATAAAGAATGCCCCTGCCACCTTTCAGAGGTTGGTCAACCAGGTGTTGGCTGGACTGGAGGATTTCAGTGCCGCCTACCTGGATGACATTGCAGTGTTCAGCACCAGTTGGGAAGAACATCTGTGTCACCTCTGGGAAGGGTTGATGGCACTGCGAAAGGCAGGCCTCACGATCAAGGTGAGTAAGTGCCAGATCGGGCAGGGTTCTGTGGTGTACTTGGGGCACCAGGTAGGGAGCGGCCAGGTGGCGCCCCTACAACCCAAGATTGATACCATCCTGGCATGGAAACCCCCCAAGACCCAGACACAGGTGAGAGCCTTTTTAGGACTCACAGGGTACTACAGGAGGTTTGTCAAGGGGTATGGCAACATCGTTGCACCCTTGACTGAGCTAACTTCCAGGAAGCAGCCCACGAAAGTGAACTGGACTGACACCTGTCAGAAGGCTTTTGACGCCCTGAAGACTGCCATGTGCACAGCACCCGTGCTTCAGGCGCCCAACTTCTCAAAGGAATTCATTGTCCAAACAGATGCTTCAGAGCATGGTGTGGGGGCTGTTCTATCACAGATTAATGAGGAGGGCCTAGACCAACCTGTAGCCTTCATCAGTAGGAGGTTACTTCCACGGGAACAGAGGTGGAGTGCAATTGAGCGTGAGGCATTTGCTGTGGTCTGGGCACTGAAGAAGTTGAGACCATACCTGTTTGGGACTCACTTCCGGGTTCAGACAGACCACAGGCCCCTCAGATGGTTGATGCAGATGAGGGGTGAGAATCCAAAGCTGTTGAGGTGGTCCATTTCCCTACAGGGGATGGACTTCACGGTGGAACACCGCCCTGGTACAGAACACACCAATGCTGATGGTCTGTCCAGATTTTTCCGCCTTAGTGAAGAGAACTCCCAAGGGGTTGGGTAGTTCTCCCCACATTTCAGCTGGAGGGGACACGTGTTAGACCTGGTACCATTAGCCTGAGTCTCCCATTTTTTCACCGATTGCCTCCTCTGTTTTTGATATGTATTGCTGGTTTAGATGATTTGGGCACTGTGCCACTGCTATTCAGTGCCACAGTGCAAGTGCTCCCTATTGTAAATTGATGTATGGATTAGTGACTCCATGATTGGATTATTTGATTTACTTGTTAGACCCTAGTATAGTGCACCATGGGTGCCCAGGGCCTGTAAATCAAATGCTGCTGGTGGGCTTGCAGCACTAGTTGTGCCACCCACAGAAGCAGCTTGTAAAGTGTGTCTCAGGCCTGCCATTGCAGAGCTTGTGTGCAGTCTAGTACTGCCATGTCGACTTGGTAAGTGCACCCACTTGCCAGTCCCTAAACCTTCCCTTTTCTACATGTTAGCCACCCCTAAGGTAGGCCCGAGGGCAGGGTGCATTGTAAGTAAAAGGTAGGACATGCCCTGGTGATTGTGTCATGTCCTGATAGTGAATTACAGCCAATTTCGTTTTTCACTATTGCAAGGCTACCTGTCCCCATAGGCCAGAATGGGCAGTTTGATTATAACATCTTATAATCCTAACTGACCCAGGGAACATGGTAGAAAAACGAATTTAGTATGCCTGAACTCAGAATGATAAAATACATCTTTTAGTGAAGTTGGTTTTAACATTCTGTGTTTGAAAATACCACTTTTAGAAAGTAGGTATTTTCTTGCCTAACCATCCAGCCTGCCTCTGCTAGCTTGTGTATTGTATGTCTGGTTTTGTGAGTGACAGGGGCTGGGGGACTCCAGGAGACAGGGTGAGTCAGCACTAGGCTGAATAGACCTATCTGTATGAGGAGTGGTGGGAGGAGTAGCACCTGGGCCTGAATAGGGCTGTGCCTGCCTTCCACAATGCTGGCTCCACCTCCTGTGGTGTGTCTGATAGCCCTGGCCCACACTGACAAAGGAAGAAGTTGTGCACTGGCAGAATGCACCCAGAACTGGTTTGGACTAGGTACAGACACTCTCTGCCTTCAGAGACAAAGGATTTATGGGTATAAAAAGAGGGACCCAGACCCCAGAACTTTAGATCACTTCTGGAACAACAAGACAAACCTTTGCCAAGGAGAAGAACCAAGGAAGCTGCAGGAGTTTGGACTGCCCCTCTGCCAGTGTGCTGTTTGCTGGGTTGGCCTGCAGTGGTCTTCATTGCCAAGGAATGGAGAAGGAACTTTTAAAGAACTTTCATCATCTTGCAGAATATTTCTCCAAGGGCTTGAACTTCTGCTTGCCTCCTGCTGAAGTCTCAGGGACAAAAGACTTCACCACCAGCTCCCCTCTGAATTCCCTTGCTGGGGATTCTGTCTGCAGAAGCCTGCGTGTCGCTGGGAGCTGGAAGCGCGACTCAACGAGAAGAAGCGTGTCGCTATCGCAGCTGTTGCCGTCGCATCGCCGGAGAAGCGTGTCGCCGCTGCAGAGGCCGCCGTCGCATCACCAGAGAAGCGTGTCTTCGTCGCAGCTGCCTGCCATCGCATCAGCGGAGAATCGTGTCTTCGTCGCAGCTGCCTGCCGTCGCATCCCCGGAGAAGCGTGTCGCCACCGCAAGGGTCGCCGTCGCATCACCGGAGAAGTGTGTCGCCGTCGCAGCTGCCTGCCGTCGCATCACCGGAGAAGCGTGTCGCAGGGCCTGTCGCGGCTCCAAAGTACAGCGTCCGCCGCACGGCCGTCGGACATGCACGCATCGTCTTCACGTTGTCGCATCGCATCAAGGACGCACTCTCATCGCATCGCACTGGATCGTCGCATCGCATCGAGGCGCCTGCTCGCCGCATCGCCCTCCCTGCGGACCCTTTGTTTGTTTTGCGATACGCATTCCAGGTACTTTTGTGAGAAACGTGTCGCATTTATCATCAACTAGAACTAAGTTACTTCTACCATCTTTAAGTCGATTTTAAGTACAGTATTGTGGATTTTTGTCGTTTGTGGTCTTGTGTTAAGTCTATATAAAGAATACTTATTTTTATAAAACCTGTGCGGTGTCCATCTGTAGTGTTTTCACTGTATTACTGTATGTGTTCACAAATGCTTAACACACTGCCTCTGAGATAAGCCTGTCTGCTCGTGCCAAACTACCAAGGGGGTGAGCAGGGGTTATCCAGTAGTGTAATCCCCTTTCCCTGACTAGAAGCAAGGGTCCCTATTTGGTCAAAGGTGTATACCATTGCCAACTAGAGACCCCCAGTTCTAACAAGCATCCTATCAAAACTCCTCTTTTTGACAGCTACGAGGTCGGTCCAAGAACCTTTTTGATCAACTGGAATGCCTAAATAGCAAAAGGTCAACACCTGAGCTAGTTTTTTATTTTTAATAAAACAGGCTCTCCCCACCACCATAACCTGTGACTTGGCGGTGTTGGTCTGTAGACCCAGCCCGCTCATAAAATCATCAAATCTGTTTAAAAGAGTCTGCAGGCCCACGCCTGTTCTTGAGATCAATACACAGTCGTCTGCATACAATAGTGCGGGGAGATCTTTCCACCGCACTTGTGGCACATCAATCGCCCCTTCATTCAGAAAGCTTTCCAAATCGTTTATATATAAACAAAATAAAAAGGGGGCTGACACGCACCCTTGTCGGACGCCACTATTCATTTTGATCGGTCCCGAAAGTTCTCCATCCGCCCGAAATCTTACTCTACCCATGACATCCTGGTGCATTTGCGCTAAAAAGTGGACCAAGGGGGCATCTATGCCCATGCCTAACATTTTTTGCCATAGGTTTCCTCACATGACACAATCGAAAGCCGATGTCAGGTCCATGAAGCCCAAATAAAGGTTAGTGTTTTTAGCCATGGTGTACTTACCGATTACCAAATGAAGGTTGAGGCATTGTTCCACTGTGCCAAGGCCCCTTCTGAAGCCGTACTGGATGTCTGCAAATTTCCCCTTGTCTGCTATCCAGCTTTCGAGACAGTCTAATAGAACCCTGCCCATCAGCTTACATGTGTCAATTAATGAAATGGGGCAGTAACATTTAGGCGACGACCTATCTCCCTTTTTGAAAATAGGGACAATTATTGCTGTTGACCAGGAAGCAGGGGGGCCAGTAACTGTGACACAGCCTAAAATTTAGTTAAAATTGGAAGCCAGAGGGCAGGTTTAGCCAGGAAGAGATCTGCTGGTTTGCCATCGGGACCGGCGGCCTTATTTTTCTTTGTCAGATCTAAAGCCTTTGTGACTTCCTTGATTGTCGGTGGATCTAATTTGCTCACATCCCCTTTTGTATCAAAGCCACCCTCAAAAGTGTCAGACGGGCCCCCCCCCATTACTGTAGATTGCCTGAAAATGATCAACCCACTTGTTTGGGGGAATTATGGTGTCAGTGGTGTTATTATGGTTATTTTGAAAGAAGGGGGCATTAATGGTCTTCCAGAAGAGGATGCTGTTTTTAGTAGTACTCGCTTCGTATAGCCTCTCCTATGCCTCCTTCCTGACAATCTCCCTGCGGTTTTCCCAAAACATTTTATACTGAGATCTGCAGGCTCTCACTCGTGCTAGATCTCTGGACTCCTGTTTTAGAGCTTCAACAAGCTTATTATGACTCCTGGTACAGTCATTGTTAAACCACTTAAACTGTTTACGGGCCAACGGTCTTCTGTTACATTCTAGGATTTTATTTAAAGTTGAATAGATCTCTGTAAACGCTGCTAACATGGTCTTTGGGTTTAATTTATCTTCGAGACAAGTCAGGATTTGCGGCCTGTTTTTTTCCACTAGTTTACCCAGGACCACCTCGGGGTTCATCGATGCCCATTTACACATGAGACCCTTGTTTTGAAGGTGAAAAACGGGTGGTGCTACTACTAAGGGCAAATTCTTGTTTTGTGTCTCGAATTGAATGTCTAGCGGGAAGTGGTCGTTGAAGGGAACTTTGGAAATTACCGACTTGGGTATGTAATAGTCAGAGAGGGCGATAAAATCAATAAGGCTGCCCCGTCCTCGACTAGTACACTAATCTCATCCTGCCCTGCCCCTAAGGTCAAGTCAATGGTCAGATAGAGAGAAAATTTCGATAAAATGGAGTGAAAAACATTGCCACAGGGAGTATGTTCAAAGTGTCTTTGGCCCTCAAAAAGATCATCCATATATGTGCAGGTGGAGACCTGTGATAATGTGCAAAGTCTGCAGTTAAAATCCCCACCCCATAATATAATGTAATCTGTGTTCAAGTCCATGATGTGTTTACTTAGTAGTGTATCAAGGCTGGCCACTATTTCTGTGTTAAAAGGAATAAAATTATTATGATAAAAGTTTACAACTATAAGTGTGACATTTAATTCATATGTGACATTTATAAAATGAAAGTGCGGAGTGTCCAGGTTGACAGTATGTATTTTGCTGCCCCAAGTTGTAGTTATTAGGATGAGCAAGCCACCTAGGTCGTGTCCACCACGAGACGGACGGCTGGTGTCTCGATTGATATAAAGCCATCTATATGTATCTTCTCACGGGCCCACGTCTCTTGAAGACAGATGACGTCGTAGCCTTTAATAAAGTCTAGCCAATCAACATTATTCACCTTGGACGTGACACCAGCTACATTCCAAAACAAGCAACTGAGCTTATTACCCCCTTGCGTGCCAGGGCTGGCATCTTTAGGCTTGGAACGGTTCACACAGTTGGATGCTACCTGTGTGGCTTTTCCTTTATTATTATCTGTAACCGAGCAGGGGGAAGCCAAAGGCGCGGGAGTGGCCACATATGCCTGTGTTATTTCTCTCCCATATTTGTTTACATGAGCTTCAACCATGGCAGATCCCCGTTTGTATAGTCAGTCAATTTGCTCAAGGGGTGAAAAGCGATTGTAAGTTGAAATTGGGGGTCGCTCCGGTAACCCCCCATGCCCAAAGGACAACAGCCAGAGAGTTTTCTTAATGGGCCTATAGAAATATCCCAAGGGTACTGCCTCGATTCCTCCCCCCATCGTAAGTAGTTGAGATGTTCTATCCAGGAGGCAGCCAGCTATATGCTTGTTCCTAAAGGTGACCACGATGCAGTCACCAGATGTCTCTTTTGGATGAAGGCCTACCCACGACACACGTTGAACGTTGTTTATGCTCCCATAGAGTTCTTCGCAGCTAAAACCCTTTGCAGTTTTGAGGAACCAATGGACGACCTTGTTTTTTAGTTGACATTGCTCTTTGACTTGGGAGGCGGGAGGGACATTTTTCAAGACTATTACTAACGGTGTGGCCTCCGGGGGGAGCTGCAAGGTTCTGTTCGGTCTTGCGCAAACGGCTTGATTATTTACAGTAACTAAGCGCATATTGGGTGGAAGCTCAAGACCATTGCCGGGCTTCTTTGGCGGGCCTAATTTTGCCCTGAGTCGGCACACTGTTGGATTGGACTGGGCAGTGAAGAAAGAACTATTTTTAGTGCCCTCCTCCTGTATTCGCCCCACGCCTGATGCTGCCTGGGCAGGGCCCACCGTAGATGGATAGAAACCTTTGTGCTTGACCTGTACTACACCAGATTTTTAAAAGTACCAGAGGCGGAGCTCAAGCTTGAACCAATCAAGATTTTTAGGGAAGTATCAATGCTGTTAAGGACAGCCAAGACTGGTTCAAGACACACTGTCAGCGATTTTTCCAAAAGTTCTGTAAGAATGGTTTGTGTTAAGGCACCCTGGATGGTTTCATTAACAGATTCAGACGGCAACCCATTTTTTCTGCTGACAGATGTTGGTTTGTTATCAGCCATGGGCGTCTTACGTTTAATTTGCGGCTTGTTGCTACTTTTTGCCTTTTTTACTGGAGGCGATCCGCTTGGGTCGAGTTGTAAACTCTGATCATTAGGCGTGATCATGAGGTCGCCATAAAAAACGCAAGGATTTCCAATGTCTTTGCTATTGTCCGCCTGATGTATGGACTGTGTGGGCTCAATTGTACCCACATCTCCAACGTCTCCCCCAAGGGTTTTATATGTAGAGCTTTCTTAGTAACCCCCATCCTCTCCTCCACACACTCAATTTCATTGTTAATCGCCCCCATAGCTGTGGTCAGAAAGCTAGTTATAGTTGCGGCCAGCGGATGTTCCCTGGTATTCGATATTGATGCCTTCCTCTTCCCCATGGTCCTACCTTGCCAGGAGACTTAAAACATTTCGCAGACCCAGGTGCAGGGGCCAAGAGATGTGTCCCAGCCCAGCCTCAGTCAGGGGCGGACGGGCGCACACTGCCCCCTCCTTGGCCTGGGGGCTCCCGCGCGCGTCCTGCGCTGTGGGAAGCTGCCGGTGATGAAGTAGGCGAGCGGGGCTCCTCCCCTTCGCAAGAGCAAGACGTCTTCTATGGGACCGAGTCCCACCCCAGCACAGTGGTCACAAATCGTTGCGGGCTCTCTGGCAGCCCGTTAAACAAAACCCGCGCTGCGGGAAGCTGCCGGTGATGAAGAAGGTGGGCGGGGCTCCACACCCTCACAAGAGCAAGACAGCTTCTGGTGGACCCAGTCCCACCCCAGTGGTCACAAAGCGTTGCGGGCTCTTTGGCGGCCCGTTAAACATAACCCGAGCTGCGGGAAGCTGCCGGTGATGAAGTAGGCGAGTGGGGCTCCTCCCCCTCACAAGAGCAAGATGGCTTTTTGGGGACCGAGTCCCAACCCAGCACAGTGGTCACAAAGCATTGCGGGCTCTCTGGCGGCCTGTTAAACAAAACCTCCTTTCTTGAAGATCAGGCATAGGGTGGAGACCCTCCATGAATATGGGATCTGTGCAGCAAGGTAAACTCAGTTGAAAAGGGGGGTTAACACCTTTGCCCAGTCCTCCGGAGCACATCTGAATATACTGCCTGGAAGGGGCCTGGTGCTCTGTCGTTTTTCATGACTTTTATGTGTTTACAGACCTGGGCCTGCGTGGCACGAACTTGAATTTCTCCTGGTGTTTGGTCTACAGTCCCTAGCTGAGGGTGAGTCACTTGTTCCTAATTGCAGACTGTTGTATAGCACTTTTACTTGTCGCACCCAGGATCCTTCTGGAAGCACGTTGTACCTGGTACAGTTAGGAGATCTGAGTTTGTTGTAGTGGCGGCTCCTCCGCTATGGCGGAGGAGCATTGTCCTACTGCTTTCTCGCAGCGGGAAAAGCAAAAACATTAAATGGTAATAACTTTTAGTTATTACCATTTTATGTTTCCTCTGCGGGTGGGTAGGTGGACGGGGCCACTCTGCTTACGGAGCAGAGCAGGGGAGGAGTGGTTTGCCCACTCATGAGTGCACAGTGACTTTTTGGTTGGCCGTCTCGGGCCACCCAAAATAGTCATGCATTGCAGCCTGCATGGGGAACATGCCCACCCCTCCAGCCCGTGGCTGAGCGCCGTGTCACAGCGCTCAGACAAATCAGAACGCTGCATTGCAGCGTTGTGATTGGCTTAGGGGAGGGAGCCTGGCTGCCTGCTTCCTGTCGGAGGCAGGAGAGCAGGAGCAGAGAAGACACGGGACTCTGCCTCAAGGTTATTTTAAATGTTTTTTTTCTTCAAAACAAACTTTATTCGGTTTTATAGTGGTACAGAATTGGCCACTGGCCAGGATATCAAGGTACATATTGCTGCACACTGGAGTGTACCAACATAGTAATTAAAACAAAGTTATAGAACGTGGCTGGATGAGGCATCGGAATCTTACCCCCATACTACCCGACTCCCAGTATTATATGCGTGTTATATAGCCATATTTAAATTCAAAGAGCAACATTATTACATCATTATGATGATGTATGAGAGTATCCATAGATTCCACCACAGGTAATTCAATGCCCCTGTAGGTAGCCCATCACTACCAGATCTTACGATGTTTCAGTGGGCATCCTCTAGCCTTAAATACCGCTAGTTCCATCCCCATAGACCAATCAAGAGCTTTTTTCCACTTCCCCATAGGCGGCGGGGCGGTACTCTTCCAGAATTGAGCGATGTCCCGCTTAGCAAGTGTGAGACCAGTAAAAAGCAAATGTTGTTTATACCTGTTGCCGCCAATGCCGTCAGTGCTATGTAATAAAATGATTTTGGGATCAACCGGGATCCTCCATGAAAGCACCGCACCCAGGCAGGCCAACATTTTTCCCCAGTAGGGCTGGATAACTGGGCAAACCCACACCGTATGTAGGAAGGTACCTGTCTCCCGTGTATACCGCAAGCACTCTGACGCCGGTATTGCTCCCATACGCCAAAGGCGGTGACGAGTGTAGTAGGCCCTGTGCAGAAACTTGAACCAAATCAGGCGATAGCGAGACATAATCGCAGCATTGCGAGGGCTCGCCAGCGCCTCGGTCCAATCATCATCTGTTGGATCTGGAATGTTGTTGACTCAGTTTTGACGAAGTGTGTCTAATGTTGTATTATTATGCGTGTTTATAGTTTGATATATCTGCCTGATTTTGTGGGCACCGATATCTCCCATTAACAGTCGCCCCTCCAGTGGGTAGAATTCTGGGAGTTCAGCCAATGTTGCTATGTACAGGGAAAGGGCGTGTCTTAATTGGAGGTACTTATAGAATTAGTAGGTGAAAGTCTTCCTGTAATTGTTGAAAGGATTTAAAAACCACTCCCTTCATGACGTCCCCAAATGTGGATATGCCTATAAGGTCGAACAAAGCAAACACAAGGAGATGATGGACGGAGCGCTGAAACTTTTCAGACACTCACCCCCAGTCACAGATCTGGGTTGAATCCATCATCGTTCTTTAGCTCACTTCGCCACCCCAGTTCAGACACAGCTATATGCAAATCAGTCTTGACCCTGTGCATCATGGGAACAGTCCAGCCCGAACTGCCAAGCCATGTCTTCCCTGGACCGGAAACAAGCATCCTGGGACCGGTTTCGGGCTAACAGCCCTCATCAGCCAGGCTAGCTTGAATCCAGTGGCAAAGTGAGCAAGGGACCCACGTCTGGGCATACCCTGCCAACTTAGGGCGAACAAAGCAAACACAAGGAGATGATGGACGGAGCGCTGAAACTTTTCAGACACTCACCCCCAGTCACAGATCTGGGTTGAATCCATCATCGTTCTTTAGCTCACTTCGCCACCCCAGTTCAGACACAGCTATATGCAAATCAGTCTTGACCCTGTGCCTCATGGGAACAGTCCAGCCCGAACTGCCAAGCCATGTCTTCCCTGGACCGGAAACAAGCATCCTGGGACCGGTTTCGGGCTAACAGCCCTCATCAGCCAGGCTAGCTTGAATCCAGTGGCAAAGTGAGCAAGGGACCCATGTCTGGGCATACCCTGCCAACTTAGGGCGAACAAAGCAAACACAAGGAGATGATGGACGGAGCGCTGAAACTTTTCAGACACTCACCCCCAGTCGGTATGCCTATAAGGTCCCATGACCGAAAGCCTGATAGTAACGCAACTTGTTGGAGAACCACACCCCGCCACAATGGGGTTGTTTGTGTCAGTCGCCCAGCCCACCCCATCCGGCTGACGACTCGCCTCCACAGCCGAATAACAACTTTCGTGGCTGGGGGCAAGTGGTCTAGCCGACAACAGCTATATAGCATGTCAAGCAATGTGTGTTCCCCCAGCATTATTCTTTCAACGGCATAAGCTGGATCTGTTTGGGAGCAATACCACCAGTCATTTATATTGAGGAGATGGGAGGCGACGAAATAGGCGAAGATATCGGATGCCGCAATCCCACCACAGTAGGTGGATTGGTTACACGTCCGCAGTGCAACACGTACAGCCCCTCCATGCCATAAGAACGTATTGAGGAGTGAGTTGACCTGTGTGAACCATGATTGGGGAATGTCGTATGGGTAGTTCTGGAGCCGGTATAGAATGCATGGCAGCGAGACCATTTTAAAGATTGCTGACTGACCATAAAGGGATAAAGGCAGTGGAGACCAGGCCCGCACCTCGCCTCTGTCCTTGGGCAGAAGGGGTTGTATATTATAGGTCCAGGACTTCACCGGATCAGCTGATATGAACACATCCAGGTATATGAAGCCATTAGATGCATGCGTCAATTGAGTGGCCCATGTGCCTCGCCCTTGATTTCCACAGATCGGATATAGAATGGATTTGGATGGGTTTGTGCAGAGGCCTGAAGTCTCCCCAAACACCCTCAGGATCTGTAGTATCCGTGGACCCAAAGATCCCGGATCCTTGAGAAAGTAAAGGACATCATCCGCATATAACGCAATCCAACCCGAAATTCCCACGGACCACTGAAATCTCCGGACCAACGGGTCCTGTCGCACCCAGATCGCCAATGGCTCAATAGCAAGCTCAAATAAAAGTGGGGACAGAGGTCACCCCTGCCGTGTACCCCTGTGGATGGGAAATGGGCCCGACACTGCTCCAGCGATGCGTACGGAAGCTGATAAGTCCGTGTATAAGAGGCGGATGTAGGAGATAATACAGGGCCCAAAGTTTAAAGCCGATAACAAAAGAAATAGGTAGTCCCAGTTTAACAAATCAAAGGCATTATCAATGTCGGCGAGGAGGATCGCCGCAGGGCGTTCCAGCCTCAGTACCATGGCAAGGGCATTGTGTACTCGTCTGATGTTGTGACGTGTGGAGCATGGTGGCATGAAGCATTGTGGGCCTGGCATAGCCAGTGAAGAGTCTTACTCGATTTGTCCCCCCACTGATATATTCGTTGCTGCGTCACCTGCCACGCCAATTGTACCTTATTAGTAAGTAGTTGTTGGATCTGTTGTTGGGTCAGGAGGAGCTGTCTGTGGGCTAACATTCCACCACCCCTCTGCATTGCCTACTCTAATCCCCGTTGTCGTGTTTCTAACTCTACGATCTGGGCTAAGCGTAACCGCTTTACTCCTGTTTGGTAGCTTATGTTGACGCCCGTATTGTGGGCTTGAGGGCTTCCCACAGTATTACTGCGGAGGTAGTGGACCCAGTGTTGGAGGAGAAATACTCAGTAATGGCTTGGTGGAGGGTTGTCGTTTATTTCGGGTCTCTCGAGAGCCACAGTGACATCCGCCAGCCAGGGTGGGATTGCGAAGGTCCCATGTGGAGTTTAAGGGTCACCGGGGAGTAATCAGAAAGGCCCCGTGGAAGATTAGAGGAAGATGCAGCCTTGTGGATATGCCGCGATGGGAGAAAGATGTAGTCCAACTGCGAGAGGGAGCCATGTGTGGATGAGAGAAAGGTGTACTCTTTAGCTGTCGGGTGACACACCCTCCAGACGTCAGAACAACCCAGGGAGGACGCCAAGAGGCAGAGCTTGGAATCACGCTCAGTGTGCTCTTGGTCTCCGGGGCGCCACCTGTCGATTTGGTACATTGTGTCATTCCAGTCACCCCCTATCACTGATAGTCCCTCAGGTAAGCTTCCCCATAGGCCAACGACCCGCTCAATGAACGTATGTCTGAGTGGGGTGGGGCATAAAAACTACCCAGTATAATGGACTCGCCATATAGTGTGCCGGCAATTACGGGGTATCGCCCACCTGAGTCCAACCGGGTTTGTGTGCATCTAAAAGGAATCCTTCGATGAACGAGGATGGCCATACCCCTTGAACCTTGGACAAAACCGGAATGGTAGACTTGGTTAAATCCATAGTGCGCTAAGCATGGGGCCCTGTTGCCTATCATGTGGGTCTCTTGCAATAGTAAATTGTCGACCTCTAATCTTTTGGCCTGTTTTAGTACAGCGCTCCGTTTAATCCGATCTAGCATTCCCCGCATATTCAAGGTCATGACGTGAATCTCATTGGGGTAAGCCCTCTGTGAATCAATCATTAGAGGCTCCTGGGTGGTAGTGGTATCTTGGAGTACAATGTGTGGTGGTGGAGATCTGCGCGCGCCCGGGGTCAGCCAATACCAGATGCAACCAATGAAACACAACTAGCCCAACCCCCCATCCCCCACCCCTATACTTCAAAAAACCAGAAGTAACTGTCGCAGTGGGGGCAAGTCCAGAACCCCAACGGGGGGTCCAGGAGGCCCAACGCCAATGGAGCCCTAAAGACCACATCCCCCCAACTGACTGTTGTGTTCGAGAGTAAGTGAGACTCTTAAAGGCCCCCAGTATGGCCCTTGTGCATCGGACAACTATACAGCCAATATATAAGACTACACTCTACCACTGGAGACGAAAACAATACAGGGTACAGCGGAGAGAGATATAGAACAAGCTTTGGCATAGCCAATAGGTCTCGCCTTTGGGACCTTTTAGGTGTTTAGCCAGAGCTATTGGCTTTGCCAATGTTTTTATGTTATGTTGTAGAGCAGTGTAGCTGCTTTGCAGCATGTTGAAAAGTTATAATAAAAAAGTGTTAAGCATTTTTGTTACCTTAAATAGAATCAAAAAGACATTATATACAACTGAACGACCCTGTTAAAGAAAGAATTAATATAAAAATGTCTTCTAGTGTTTTTTGTCCTTGCAATGCTGGCAACTTCTTCCTGCCTGTTCGAATGCTTGTTTGTTATAGCATTTTTTTGTTATTTGAATGTGTGTGTGTGTAGGGGGTGTTGGGAAATAGTATCTGAATTACAACACGAGCAGGTGACGGACACCAGACTGAGGTGATGCTGAGGTGGTGGTGTGTAGGTGCGGAGGTGATGCTCAGGCGATGCATTGGGGTAGTGCGTCACTGAATAGAGTGGAGTAAAGTGGCATAGAGGGAGTTGAGTGGAGTAGTGTCGTAGACTGGCATAGAGTGGAGTAGAGTGTTGTAGAGTGGAGTGGTACAGAATAGAGTGGAGTAGAGTTTAATGGAGTAGAGCATCATAAAGTGGAGTAGAGTGGAGTGTCATAGAATACAGTGGAGTGGACTAGAGAGAAGTGGCGTAAAGTACACTGGTGCAGAATAGCTTGGCGTAGAGTGCATTGGTTTTGAGTGAAGTGGTGTAGAATCATTGGCATAGAGTGCAGTGACACTGAATAGAGTGTGCAAAGTAGATTGCAGTGGCGTAGAGGGCAATGACAGAGTTGACTGTTGCAAAGTGGTATAGAGTGCAGTGGCATAGAGTAGATTGCTTCAAAGTAGAGTGAGGTTTTCGTAGAGTGGAGTGGTGCACTGTAGAGTGCAGAGGTGTAGTGTGGTGTACAGTGCAGTGGCATAGAATGGCATACAGTGCAGTAGTGCAGAGATGTGTTGAATGTAGTGGTGAGGAGTGCAGTGGTGCAGAATAAATTAGAGTGGCCCAGAGTGGAGTGATGCAGAGTAGAGTGGTGTAGAGTGCAGTGGCGTAGAGTGCATTGGTGTAGAGTTGAGCGGTGCATAGTAGAGTGCAGGGGCATAGAGTAGAGTGGCGCTGAGGAAGGCAGCATGTGTGAGCAGGCAGTACAGAGGAGACAGGGAGTGTGAGGGAGGAATGAGAGGGGGCAGTGTGAGTGCAAGGAGAGGGGGCAGTGGAGCAAGATGAGGGGGCAGTGGGAGTGAGAGTGGGAGGGAGAGATGAGAGGGCAGTGGAGGTGTGGGGGGAGATGAGAAGGTTGGAAATGCGAGATAGATAGACTTTCCTGGCTGAACTGGGAGAGCATCACAAAGGACAATTAAGCACACTTAAAATGGTCCTAACTAGGAAAAAGGCTCAGCTAGTTAAAAGCCCACTATCATCTGCTATGGTCAGCTATGTCACAGTGCAAAAGCAAAACTAACCCAACGTTTCATCCTTCCCAGGTCAGTGAAAGTACCGTTGAATTGGGTAACCGAGACTGCGGTTGTTTTTGGAATAGCAAATGCCCGGTATAGGTGCTCTATAATAAAAGTTGCTGTAATTAGGCACTCAAATGGGTCAGATAGTGTTTTGTACCTTTTTAAAACATCTATCAGACCACCTGGATAATCCTAGTGTGGTAATAAAGCCTTGGTAATGAAGAGACACCAGCATTAATTGCAAGGCTGCTGCCAGGCTGGAGTTCTATATGGCCCCTTAAATCCAACAGCTATAAATGTAAACACATTTGTGCACATTCTTACAGAACAACATGGGCGCATAATCCATGAATCTTCACTCTAACAAAAACTGAAGCAAATCAAGTGTGTGCTGTTTTTGCATTTGTATAAGGAATGGAGGAAAGAGAGAGTTGAAGGAGGAAGGTGACGGGGCGGATTCAGAAAGACTTGCACATTTCTGCACAGGGCAGATTTGCAGCGTTTAACTCATACAGAACAAAGAAGTCCCAAAAGTTACTGTGAGGGGCCCGATTTTAAAAATCTCTTATAAATACCTCAGAAATGGCCAAGCCTGTAAAACTGTTAATGACAGTCACTTGTGCCGTATGTACATAATTGGGGCCACCATGAGGTTTTAACATTTTACTGCCCAGCAACCCTTAATCAATTTTGCTAATGGGGCGGTGTTGACAAATGCCCAATTACAGAATATTTCTTCACTTCGCGCTTTTAGTTTTTGGTTGACTTTTAATGGCAAAAGGGGAAGTACAAAATAACTCATTACAAATTATTTGGTAAATCAAATTGGGTTCTTGAGGCAGTTCATAAAACCCAGTTTGTATTTTTACGATAGTCCCAACTAATATATATTTTTAGTCAAATGCAATTTATTTGAGGGGGGCGGGGGGTAGCCGCACTACACAGGAAGATAGCAGCATGAAGACTGCTACTTTTGAAGCAGCAGGCAGTGTGAAGGTTAATTGGGCCTTTGCTTCATTGACTAAACTCGGCTTTTCGCAAAGAAAAAAAACAAGAGGGATAATGTTAAATAGGAACACAAAAAGGAAAGCTAGATATTAAGTATTGGAAAAAAAACATTAATGAGCACTTCCTGATTTCCTAATGTCCCACTTTGTTGCTGTAGGTTCTTTTAATCAGAGAACAAATAGATTTCTCAAAAGTCTATAAAAACACACACACGTGGTAGAAATGGAAAAGGCCAGGGAAGCCCTGTGCCTGAATAAACTAAACATAACTATTGCAGGTTGTATTATCACCCTTCACTTGAACGCAAGGATCCTCAAAAGGTCCTGACTCCGACGCTGGGCTTCTAATGAGGTGCGACTGTTAAAGAAAACCTGGCCAAAGAGGTGTGCCAAACCTATCTAACTGCGTAATCTCTGCCGAAATCAATTGTGTAGCAACGAAATACATGTGAAGTGTGCTGCGCTGCCAAGGTGATCTCCCGAGGCTCACTGGATTAGATTGGGAGGGAGGGGGGCAAGCCAACACCGAGACCCATTGTTGTGTGTGAAAAAGGCTGCTTTATTGAAAACAGGTGCATATCACAATGTCCAACCTAGGCCAATGCCTTACAAACTAAAACCTCACTATACATAAAATAACTGATCCTCCATTTTCCCCCCCACCCCTACGATCCCCACATAAAATCCCCCACCCTGCCGATAACATAACATTACATAACATTCCATAACAATCCCATTACCCAGTATTGCAGTTCCAAACTCCTGCCCTCTAATATAAACCTACACCCCTACCTGTCTTTCTGCAACTGTAACTACCTAACCTCTAGTCTAAAGTTAGGCTACCTGCCTAACCTTTCCCTGGCCCTGCCCACAAAACTTCCAACATTTAACTAAAAACTTCTACCAATCTGGCCAACTTTTTAACAACCCCGCAGCACCTGCTTCAAGCGACAGCATGTACAAACTTCACCACCACTATGCACCTGTCCCCAACAAAGATGGCCAACCCTAAATAATACCTCTCCGAGCCACGTCTCCCAAAACCCCTAATTAAAGGGTGGGAGGGCCAAAAAACTAACTACCTGCTACGCTCCCAGCCACCAGGTCACCAAAACCTAAAATGGTGGCTGGGAGAGGGAGGGCTAACCCCTTATAGCCTTTGGGCTATAAATTGAGTTGGGCCACGTTTGGGCTATTCCCAACGCAGCCCAAACCTCACAAAATGGCCGCTGCGGCCTCCCCTCCCCCTTCCAAACTGCCCGGGGGGCAGACCTCACGGGGCTCGGCTGCCCCCCAAACCCCTCTTGGGAGGGAGGGGGGCAAGCCAACACCGAGACCCATTTTTCTGTGTGAAAAAGGCCGCTTTATTGAAAACAGGTGCATATCACAATGTCCAACCTAGGCCAATGCCTTACAAACTAAAACCTCACTATACATAAAATAACTGATCCTCCATTTCCCCCCCCACCCCTACGATCCCCACATAAAATCCCCCACCCTGCTGATAACATAACATTACATAACATTCCATAACAATCCCATTACCCAGTATTGCAGTTCCAAACTCCTGCCCTCTAATAAAAACCTACACCCCTACCTGTCTTTCTGCAACTGTAACTACCTAACCTCTAGTCTAAAGTTAGCCTACCTGCCTAACCTTTCCCTGGCCCTGCCCACAAAACTTCCAACATTTAACTAAAAACTTCTGCCAATCTGGCCAACTTTTTAACACCCCCGCCACCCAGGAAAAAGCAGGAGCATAGGTGGTGACGCCACCTCCCCTTTTTTCTGCCCCCCCCTGCCCTAATAGGAATGTTCCCCTAACAACTCTGGACATTCAACATCCTAGCCAGCACCTCCCTAATCTCCAGCAGATACAAGTCCATACCCAAACGGGACAAATGGACTCCATCCCCTCTAAAAAACTCCACTGTGTCAAACTTAATCTCCCTATAGGCAATCCTGGAAAAACCCAACTCCCTGCAATAACGCACCATCTCCGTATTCAGTTTTCTCCTGGCCCTGTCCACTGCCCCAGGGTTGAGAGCACCTCTCCAAACCCTACGCGGCATAAACTCCGTCCAAATGACAGAGCACCCGGACCACTGGCGCTTCAACATGGCCAGGTCCCGCTTCATGCTTCTCATAAGGACCAAACCCTTCTCCCTGACCATGTAATTTTCCCCCAGGTGAATCAACAAAATGTCGGGGCACCTACCAGCCACCAACATACCATTCAATGAACACAAAAGTTCCTTTCAAAGCATGCCCCCCACCCTTTCCACAAAACCTTGAATAAATCTTTATTGAAACCCAAAGTTTCTCCAAAATAACTGGCCCGCGCCTGGACCTGGGCCCCCTTTCACGAATGTCCCACTATCCATATGGTCATCTCCCTGGCGAGGGGGCCCGCAACCGAGCCTGAAATAGAAAAACTGTGTGAACAGAAGAAAACACATAACCGCGCTATATCCCCCCTGTAGCGCCACAAACATATCTCTGGTAACAGTCAGAAGACCATCTCCCCAACCTCATAATGTCCCCCCTCCCCCACCCCCTGTTCCTGGTTCAGACACTGCCCGAATCCTGAAAGAATGCGTCCCAAAGCCCTTGCTGTCCAAACCTAGCGCAGCGAGCGCTTTACGCAAAACTGCCAACAACTGAAAAGCCGACACTCCGCGCCCATCCTTGTGTGCGAAGACCAACCCTTCCTGCCTACCCGAAAACTCCCTCCACCGGGCCTCCCACCTGCAAGGACAAGTTAAAGGGGGTCCGCTGCTTTCAAGGATACCCATTTTCCCACGCCACGCTGGTCCGTTTTCGACTTACGAAGCCATATGCAAACCCTGTCCTGCTGCGGAACCACGTCCCCCCATGCAAGCCCCCCGTGTGTTTCTGCCCCAACAATTCCGACACTCGGAAGGCCCCAAAAAACATCCACACCATCAGTGTGGAAAAAAGGCACGCCTCAAACCCGTCAGCACACACCGAGGACAAAACCCCTAGTACCCTGCCTAGCAAATTCCATGACAATGGCTGTCTTACACGACCAGCCGCACCTTGCTCCCTGGCCCACCCTTCTAACATCCGCAATCCAAGTTCTCCCGCGGATGGAGCGTAAACCCACAAAAGCTTCCCCACAAATGCAATCCCTGCCAGCTTGCCAGAAATGGTCACTCTAGAGAGCCCCTTGCCAATCAAGTCTAACATGAACTGTATCACGTCCTCTCGCCTTTCCTCCAGCGATGCCCGCCGCCGCGCCCCCGACTTCAAGAATTCCTGCCACGCTAAGCTATAAGCCATCCTCGTGGAGGGCGCCAGGGACCCTACCACCAGCTGTAGCATCAGGTGTTGCCTACGTACCACAACTGATGCGGCATGGGGGTCGGGGTCCTGTCTGCATCCTTGGCTAGCCCACGGAATCTCCCCCACTGTGAACGAGACAAGGCATCCTCATGATCTCTTTGAAGCTGTCCAGTGCTGCCAGGCACTCCGTGGAGTCTGAGGTGCCGACAAAGAAAAAGTCATCCAGATAATGCGTTACCCACTGGTGACCCGTGCGCCTGGAAAACAACCACTGTAGGAACGTACTGAAGCATTCAAATAATGCGCAAGACATAGAGCAGCCCATCAGTAGTGCTTTGTCCACGTACCATTTTCCATTGAAATGGATGCCCAGGAGGTCACAATCCTCCGGGTGGACTGGAAGCAATCGGAAAGCTGACTTTATGTCGCATTTTGCCATTTCCGCTGTTGCGCCCGCAGTCACTACTAGTGACATGGCCACGTCAACCGATGAATAAGACACAGTAGCCTCTGTGTCGTCAATAAAATCATTTACCGAATTGCCTTCTGGCCAGGACAAATGCTGGATGAACCGGAATTGCCCCTGTTCTTTCTTGGGAACCACACCGACTGGAGAGACAATCAAATTCTCCAATGGCCACTCTGCAAATGGGCCTGCCATGCGACCCTCACGCACTTCCTTGTCCAATTTGTCCTGCACCACCTCCGGGTGCTCCCTAGCTGACTGTAAATTGTCTGCCCATCGCCTAACCCTGGGACCTGTGTAACCTAACCTAAAACCGTCTGTAAACCCGTCCTGTAGCGTTTTCGCAGCCATCTGGTTGTCATAACCCTGTAAGGCTGCCACTAGTTTGTCCACCCTAACTACGGTACGAGCCCTTTGGCCCAGCCCCTTTAGCCCCCCGACCCCCTCCGAAATGCTGCTGCTGCTGTCCCCCCGCCTGTAACCCCCCTTGGTGCCACTTCTGGCCCCCTGACTGCTGTCCCGACCCCCCCCCAAAAGCAATTAACCAAGGCTTGTCTGCCTCCGCATTTCGAGCAGTCATGCCTGAATCTGCAAAATTCCCGGGTGCACATTCCCTTATTGAAGTCCCAGCAGGCCCCTCCAGATCCCGTCTGCCCTCTGCCTGTACCCCCCACCCCTCCCCGGGTGGGCTGCCCCGGAAAGGGCCGATAAACTAGCGGTAGCCCGCTGGCTGTGAATATAGTCTTCCCCGCCCTAGCGGACCCCATTGTGTGCTGCCACAAGTCTGTATCTAGCTCCCCCATTTTGCTTCTGTGTCCCATGCCATACGAGCTCTAAACTCCTCGTCATATTGTGCCCATGCGTAGCCCTCCCCGTGATCTGTGCCTTCCTAATGACGTCCATATACTTAAAGAGAGCCACACACCGCTCTGGGTATTTTTCGCAATATACGCTGGCATAGATTAGAAAAGCTGCCGTCCAGTTTTCAATAGTGAGGGGGACCCTAGGCCACTTGGTCAATACGTATTCTTCCTCTTTTGACCCTTCTTTTGCGTGCACCTCCCTGTGCAGCAGCTTGAGCAGTTCCACATATTTCTCTTTCCATATGCGCTCTTTAGTGGCCAACATCAAATGAGCGCCCAGTGGCTTCGTTACCCCCATATAGGGCAGCTTCTTGATTTTCAATTCCTTGCTCTCTAACTTTACTTCCGATTCCACTGTCCCTGATGCCCCTGCGTCGCCCACCTCTTTCAACTTAGCGTCGTCCCCTGCGCTTGCCGCCGCCTTGCCTGCATCGTCAATGCCCACTCCCACATCCAACACATATTTACCTCTGCTTAACCTCCCCACCCTCCTCCCCCCCTCCAATTCCCACCGAAACCATCATAGGTTTCGCCCCTCCATCCTGCTTTTTACCTCAGGGTCTTGCCGCAGTCCACCTTGCCACCGGAGCCGTCGTTTCCACCAACCCAGGTGTCCGACCCGTGGGCTCCGCCGGGCGTCGTCACACCTGCAAAGTACTAGAAAAAATATTACTCTGCCCCCCTGCAACTCCCTCCTCGCTTTCCCGTAATTCACCCTCTTCAAGACTATCCTCCTCATAGTCTAACTCTACGGGCTCCACCTGCCCCCAATTCCTGTCTACAGGAGGCGCAGACTGCACTCTCCTCCGCCCAACAGCATTGACGCCACTCATGGTCCTGCGTTCCCGATGTCCCGTTGCGGGCCATCGGGTGTTGGGGCCAGCGAGACCGCTCTGGGCCTACTTGTGCCGGCTGCGACGGGCTCCCACGCCGGTACTGGGCGCGCCGCGCGAGGCTCCACCCTACCTTCGCCTTGGCGCCTACGAGCCGCTCCCAGCTCAGCCAAGCTCTGCCAAGTCTGGCTCCCGCTGCTGCTCCACCGCCTGCAACAAAAAGGTATGGTCTGGTGTGCTGGGCCTAACCTCCTTATCCCTCACTTCCCAGTTCCTCTTCTTACCTACTCCCAACGTAACCGCCGCCCAATGACGCCCCACTCTGCTGAGGTCTAAAGCGACTCCGCCAACCCTGTCCACCTCTTCCTCGTCACTCCATTCCAACCCCCCAAACCTCCCAGGCCCTGCCGCTGTCAAGCTGGAGCCCTGACCCCCACCAGACCCCCCCCACACCTGACCCCACACCTGCCTGCTCCGGCCGCCTGGCCTCAAGACCCAGCGACCCCCCTTGCACCATATAGGCATCCATCTGCCCCACCCTGTCTAAGCCCCAGACCTCCTCCTTCCATGAGTTAAAAATATCCAGGCCTTCCCAGTCCCGACCCCCCCCATCCAACTCCAGCTCCTCCGGGACGCAATCCTCTTCATCACCCCAAACCCAGCCCCCCTCCTCCCCAGCCCCCTCAGCCGCTCCCAGAAAACCCCTTGCACCCCGCCAACCTTCCCCCACATCAAGCGCTTCCTCCACCCACTCAGAAGGAGCAGGCAGAGTACTCAGCTCTGAACCCTTCTCTGCCCCTCCTGAATGTGGCCCCAAAAGGCCCCCCTGCCCACCCCCAACTGAGCCCTTCCCACTCACCAAGCTCTCCTCAAGGGGGGCAGCCCTGCCGGTGGACCCTCGTTTCTTCTTCCCCCCTCCCTTCCTTCCAAATCCACACTTGCGCCCTGGGCCCCTTTTTCCCCTTCTCCCTTATGCCCACTGCTGTCCCGGGGCCCGGCCGGCGGGCCCCGCCCACATTCTTCTTCGCCGGCGCCTCCACTATTTCGAGAGGCTCTGGCGCACTCCCCACAAGCGGGGCCGCTCTCCGTGCATAGGAGCGGCCCCGAACTTTTGGAGACCCGACCAGGGAGACGCGCGCCACGCTCCGCCATCGGGTCCCGCCCACAAACTCTCCCGCCGCAGCCTCAACGCATAACGGAGGCTGCGGCTCCTGGACAACACCCCGGGCCGCACGCACGCTACCCTTGCGGCCCGGGTCACTCACCTGACAACATTTTACCCTCTTGGGGGATGAGCAGGCCGCAACGGTGGCTGCCACCCCGCGGACGCGTGCCTCGCAGAGCGCGCGTTCCCCGAGGCCTCCGGCATCAGCAAATCAAGCCGGCCGGCCTCGCTCAGCAACCTGACCGCCTCCAGCACCCGATAGTCCTCGCCAGCCATCACTAACTATCGACTAAATAAATCTAACGCTATAATTACCAAAAACTAACTGCCTCAAAAAACTAACTACCTGCTACGCTCCCAGCCACCAGGTCACCTAAAATGGTGGCTGGGAGAGGGAGGGCTAACCCCTTATAGCCTTTGGGCTATAAATTGAGTTGGGCTACGTTTGGGCTATTCCGAACGCAGCCCAAACCTCACAAAATGGCCGCTGCGGCCTCCCCTCCCCCTCCCAAACTGCCCGGGGGACAGACCTCACGGGGCTCGGCTGCCCCCAAATCCCCCTTCTAAAGAAATGCTAAAACGGCCAGGGGAAAGACTGAAGACAGCGTGCTATTAAACCACTTAGTTTCATAGCGCCTCACTCTGCTTTATGTCGGCTGTCTGGTACCGCTATTACACCAGGAAGCGAGCTTTGTGCAAATATATGAATGATGCAGCAGCTCTTCACAGTTCAGTCAGCCGTGCAGCAATCCAAAAATACCTTAATAACATATACATACATAATAAAAGCTTAGAGAGAATGCTGCTGAGAGGCGTGTATACCGTGGCGTTGTGCCCTATTCTCTGGGCTCCCCCACCCCCAGCATACTTCCCCGCCCTTCCTGCTGGGGTGTAATTCAATCAGCAGCCAATCACTGCGCATGTACTGCTGATGTCACTCAATTAGCATAAGGCGTTCTAGAGGAAACCCAGACCGTACCTAATTGAATTACGAGCAGGGGGGAGCAGTGGCAAAAAGAAACAGGAATCAAAGCCTGACGGCTGCAGGCATATGTTTCACAAGGTCAGTCTTGCATAAAATACTGTTAATAAGAGTGCTGCATGGTTTCAAACCCTTACACACATCAATGTGCCACTGTGTAAAATAGTACGTCCTTGGACAAAACGGGTGGGAAAACAGGCTTTTCTTAAGAGCCTCGCATTAATCGCAAGCTGCATTTTAAACGAGTTAGCGCTATTAACAGCATGTTAAAATGCATTTATTAAAGTGAATCGTGTGTGTTGCGATGTGATACCTTACGGTTGAGTTAGCGCTGTATAAAACAGTATGGTAAACTGCATGGTTTATTAAAGTAAATTGTGTGTGTTGCGATAATCCCTGTGCCAACCAAAAGTCCACCCAGGCAGTCTCAGGCTATAACAGACTGCGATGCCCAGAGGGGAGGAGGGGCCATCTCATGCGCTGTGCAGGAGGAAGCTGTGGGGGCCAACAAAAACAGTCACTTGGTGAAATTGGCTCTGCTGAAACAAGCACTGGAAGAAGGGAGAATTGAGGGGAATGGACAAATAAAAAGCCATCATTTCGGAATGGCACAAGAAAGAACCAATGGCAATTGGTGGATTTGCCAAAGCCACACAGAGAGATACAACAGGTCATCACTGATGCTCGACCTAAAAACAGGCAAGGAGAAATACAATAGTTAATAGGCAACTAATTTAGGAGTCGTCTCCCTGCATCTGGGAATGCCAATTTGATCACGAACGATGTCGCCGCTTGGATGCATTGTTCTTCGGGTGGCTCTGCCTGGCACCCAGCGAGGAATCGGATTCTTGTGGAGGCGGGGAGTGCGGCTTGAGTGTAATAGTTTCATCATTCCACTTAAAGATCTCTTTCGGGGTGTCAAAGAAGAGCGTTTTGGAGTTGTATATGACTCGCATCCGCACAGGGTATAAAAGCATACATTGAATGTTATGGTCTCTCAGTCTGCGCTTGGCGGCCACAAAGGACTGACGTCGTTGCTGCACAAGCTGGGTATAGTCTGGGAATATCATTATGTTTTGCGAGTCATAGGTCAATTTCTCCTTGTGGTTTCGAGCGCACTGCAAAATTGCATCTCTGTCCATATAGTTGAGCAGCTTGGCAATAAATGGACGGGGTCTCGCACCTGGGGGAGGCCGCGCCGCCAGGGCCCTGTGGGCTCGCTCCACCATGAAGCAGGAAGAGAGAGAACCCCCCGGCTTCGCTGAACGCAGCCATTGTGTAATGAATTGAGTCACTGAGGCCCCTTCAAAGTTCTCAGGAAAGCCCACGAAGCGCAGGTTGCTGTGTCTCGCGTGGCCCTCGGTGTCCTCGGCTTTTGTAGCGAGGTCTTGTGTGATTACCGTTAGACGATTTACTTGCTTACGGAGGGTTGTGACTGTGTCTTCTACCACCGAGACACAGGATTCAGCTTCAGTGATGCGGTCGACCGCCTTGCGAAGATCCTGGCGAAGAAAAGAAACCTCTGTACCCACCGCTCTGATTTTGGCCTCGAGCACATCTCGAGACTACGTAATCACCGCCAGTAAAGCTGCATTATCTGGCACCAGAGCAGGAGCCGAGGCGCCCCCCTCCGCGCCAGGGAAGGCAGTTGTGAATTGATCCAGTGTGCTCTGTTTAGCCGAGGAAGTGGGTGCTTTGTCTTTAGCCATGGCAACCAGAGCGGGTGCGGGAGATGGCGATCCCCAATGGACACTGTCCTACGGGGACAGGGGCGGAAGGCCCCAGGAGGCGGCCCTCACGGGACCAGTCTATCCAGAGCAGCAAGCCGCACCGGGGCTACCACTGCTGCTTCTGCCTCTCACGGACCGACTGCAGGTGGCCCCTCTAAGAGGAACTCACCCACCGGACCACCAACACCCGGCACCCAACCACCCCACCGATCAAGGCCACAGCAGGCCAAGAGAATATACACACTCCGGGCAGCCGCCAAGACGATTCCGATTGTATAGCGCATCCAAGTAGATCCTTGATCGTCCAGCCTGCCCAGGGCCACTCTTCTCTTCACCGCCGCTGCAGCAGCACCCGTTGTGCATCCCCCAGGGCTACATTGGGATCTGGTCGACCGGAGGTCAGCGATAGGCACCGCAACACAGGGGACCCCCCTTTTCTGGTACTTTTGTAGTCAAATCTTGGTGGCATTCACCGCAAACTCCACTTATGACCAAGGCACGCCAAAGCCCAATCAGCTCTCGGTCACTGCCCCAGGACGCCGCAATGCTTCATCAGTGACACGCGGGGAGCGCCTCCATGCAAGTCCCACACCAAGGTCCTATTGTTCGCCTCTGAGTGGGGGAGAGCCTCACCGACCCGGGCCATAGCTCCACAGCAGCCCACGGCCACCCCTAGGCCTAAATGGCAAGTTCTGCCATAGAACTGTCACACTCCCGGGAAACAGTGCATGGCACGGCCAGACCAATGCTGTATTGGAGCCCCCCCTAAAGGGGCCTAAACTGTACCAGCCCTTCCCATTGGGCAATCCGGCCGGTATAAGGAGGGGGGGAGCTGCACACAGCCGCAACCACCAGGCCCGGGTTCAGCACATTGGCGGATTGGCAGCACGCTGTCCAGCCTCCACACCTTCCCAGGTCACTAGATCCTCAGTTTTATCGAAGGCACCCCCGCGGGGCACCGGGTCTCACCGCGAGCCGCGGCGCATGTAGCACTCACCTCAGACTCGGGTGTCAGGCCGCCCAGAGGCTCTCTGCTGATATTCTCCGGGGCTCAGCCCCAGCCCCGCCTATGGTTTACCACAGGTTGAGTCACCGCAGCTTCACACGGACCAACGAAAGCTGCCGCGCTCACGTCTTCACTTTGTAGGCACTGCGGTCAGGCCGCACCGGAGGTCCTCCATCGCCGTCCTCAGGGTCCCGATCCCAGCCCGCCTCAAGTTCGCCGCTCCTCTGGTGACGGGATCTGCGGATCGGGCCACAGCAGTGTCACCCCGCCGTCGAGACAAGCCCCAAGCACTCCAGCAGCACAAAGCGCTCCGCGCCAGGCCCGATGTCGCTGCAGTGATTTGTCAGTATCCCTCAGAGCAGATGCACGGCAGTGCACCCAGGAATCCCTGCACCCCGTCTCCAGTGTCTGCCAGGGTGAGTCGGAACAGCTTAAATAGGGAACTGATGGATGGTGACGGATACTAGATGTGGTTGACGGGAGCACTTTACAGGGCGTCCGCCATGTTGGCTCGCTTGGCCATGCCCCATCAATTTTAATTTTTTTAATTTTTATTATTATGACCCTCCCCCATGACCCTCCCCCGCGATCCTCCCTCTCCCTCGACCCCCTCTGCAAGCGAACCATGCCGGCTGCAATACTCCAGAAATGGGCCAGGCTTTTTTTTCTACAGCACTTGATGTATTTGTAGCCATTCTTTTTGTTCGGAATTTTTCTTTGCCTCCTAAGTAAATTTTGTGTATATTTTGCGCAGAGTAACAATATTGTTTGCAGAGTTTGTGGTGGGATTTAGCTTGTGAGCGCATGTTGACCTTAATGTTCTTTGTGCAGTAATGATGTCCCTGTTATGTGACTGTCAGGGCTGCTACTTCACGAGGGTCTTAGAGTATTTTTGAGAGACACTGGGTCCCAATAGCTGGTCCCTTAGCCTATTTATTAGGTCATCCCATCTGTAGTATGAGTCTCCCAGTGAGTTGATGTTGGACCCTGTAATCACGTCTTCCAGCCACTTACCCACCTTGGAGGTATCTGACACTTGCCATTAGATTCTCCTGACTAACTTGAATGCTTTGGCCCGCGTAGAAAAGCCCACTTCTGGGGGTCTGGCGACTGTTGTGACATTTAGGTCGAGCGTTACAGTCAAGGGGTTGTGGTCACTTTCTGTGCGGTAGGTGATCTCAAAGTTCACCAGATGGCTGGCTAAAGGGGCTGAGAGGAAAACGTAGTCATTGGTTGAAATCCCTTTGAATGTAGCAGGGATCTGGGCATGAGGGTCATGTGCCAGGGAAATTTGTTCGGCAGAGAATAGATTGTAGTTAGACAAGATGTTCATTTTTTCCTGTTCTTTGGTTGTGCATGCAGAGTTATCAGTGCTCCCCAGTGCCCTGATGATTTTCATGCGTGGTAGACTCCAAGAAGAGACCTCCAGGCTGTCGTATAGGCATTTGGTAGCAGACAGTTTTGATGTTTTAGTTGCGTTATGGTAGCAGTTTATAAGGCGATGGGGACTATCTTTGCTGTTACTTGATGTTCCAGAAATGAATACTGCTTGCCAAGCTGGGGAGTTCTGGTTTAGGGGCACAACCTTGATCTTGCAGAAGTGTTTGATGAAGATTAAGAGGCCCTCCGATGGTCAGCCAAAAAGATTGGTGCGTTTTGCTGGTTTGAAGAATTCCTAATAGCTTTATAGATCTGTTGGGGTAAGTGTCTCTTTTAGGCAAGGAATATTTCTTCTGTCCAAAACTGATCCAAGGCCCGCAAAGTTCCAGGTAGTGATTGTGAATTTGGACCTTGGCAGAAGAGTCCAGGCTTGAGGGCAGCCTTGGGAGTTCAAGCTAGGAACAGTTCTCTGAGATATCTATGTGGGGGTTACCTATTGAAGTTGTTGTTGCTGGTTTTCATGCATCTTATCCATCTTTGGTTGTGGACGCGTGAAACTTCGATGATGTTTTCCGCTTTTGATGCACTCGGGAGCCGGTCATGGGTGGTGCCCCATGCGCCCCTCAGCACACTCTTATGAGGCTTTGGAATGTCTTGCTGAAGCAACACATAAGGATATTTTGGTGGATGTGGCTTCAGGAGCTCGAGGCCCCAATCCTCAAAAATCCTTGCTTCGCCCAAGGTGGTATCCCTTAGGCCCTCTCTTGACCATGTGGTTGTGGTGGCCCGAGATTTCTTTTTCAGGGATTCAAATTAACTTTACGGATGTTAGGTCAGCGGAGGTCAGCTCCCAGAGATCTGGAATGTGTTTAAATAAATGTAGGAGCTTACACCTGTTAAGTATGTTATTGGAGACCTAGGGGGTATAATGAGGGATGAAAGCCAGTTCATGCTGTTCGAGGGTGCTTGCACGGAAGGACTCACCTGGTCCCGGAGGTAAGGGCTGTGAAACACTTAAAGGTTGAGAAATTAGGGGCCTGAATTCTCCGGAGGGGCGGATCATTGGGTCGAATAAGGGCTTACTTGTGGCCCGATCCATCTTTAACTGTTGGGCATCTGGTTGTTATGGTGGCTGTATGAGGTTGGTTGAGCCAGTTGCTGCTTTTCATTTGAGTTGGAGTAGAATACCCCCTGGACCTGATTGTTGAGCAGTAGAGGGTTGGGCCAGAGAGTTTTTCGCTCGCTGCTAACAAAGATGTGAGGATCTTTGACAGGTGTTCTGTTAGTTGGTTCGATGTGTGGCTGTAATGAATAAAGGATGGTCCAATCCATGTAGTTTCTTCCAAGTATATTTATTCAGTATAAGATGTTAAGCTGAGCCCCACCAGGAGCAGCCTTCCTGCTGCTCAGCCCTTCCACCAACTGACTCACACACACACCAACATTCCACTCACCAACATTCTGTCACCACAGTCACACTGGCTGAGCAGCAGGTATAACACATCTCCTTTCTTTATATTCATTACAAAAGGACTCTAAATGGAATGACAATGAAATCTGATGCAAGCAAAAGATGACATAGGTACAATGGCATGCAACAGAATGATATCAGAATCATTGCCACAAATAAGCAAGATAGCAACGATCTGAAACAACAGCATGAAGATAATAGATGGAAAATATCATGCACAAGAAATAAAAAGAGAGAGAAAAAGGAACACAAGTGCCATAATAAAAATACACTCATGCACCATCTCCCTTTCTACCACAGCAAAATCCATGCCCTACTACACCGCAAACCACAAACAAACCCAGATACCTAAAACATGCTGGCTGGCCAGGCAAACATGAGAAAAGTAAATTGGGTGCCAACCACAAGGTGTAGAAGAAAATGAACCAACAACAACAACTAAAATTCACCCAAGCCGAAGCATGGGTGGAAAGTGTGGAAAGACGCTCCACACGGAACCTGTAAAAGTGCACACTCTACACCAAGCAAATTGTAAGAGAAACAGCAATAACTAGAAACAAAACACTCACTAATGAAAATCTGGCTTCAAATCAGCCCTTCACCCTAACCCGAAGTTAGAGTGGTACGTGTGGAAGGACGCTCATCACGGAACACGTAAGGGTGCACAACTACACTCAATCATGTACAGCACTCACTAAGAACAATACTCACTCTTCAACAATCTGGCTTCAACTCAGCCCTTCACCCAAACCCGAAGTAAGGGCGGTACGTGTGAAAAGGCCCTCCACATGGAATATGTGAAAATGCACAACACAACACCCAATAAAATGTAAGACCAGCAATCAGAAAGAAAACACTCAGACTTTAAAATCTGCACTACGATGGGTGGTATCTCAGCACTAACCCACAGCCACGTAAAAGTGGGAGACACCAACACTAACAAAAGAGTGTGTGGTAAAACTGCACCATCCAAACAATCATCTCACTGTTAAAAGAAATGATGATACCAGTAGTCATGAAGAAAACACTTCAAAGCCATGACTGCATAAAGCGAGCACACAACAGAATCGGTGCACGCAAAGCACACTGAAAACCTCTGCGAAACATAAGAGAAACCAACAATAAGGCATTGAACCTTAGAGAATCATGCATCAACAATAAGATGAACACAAGCACTACAGGGAAAATTAAGGCATTTGAACACAAGAATTATGTACCACTGAGCAAGGACAATGGGAACCACCGGTGAGCGACCTCTCACCCGAATTAATAGTCTGGACACACTCACAACATGTGCACCCCATGTACAGCAGACATTGTACCTTCATACTGGTCATACAAGCCATGCAGGACGCGGATAGAGTAATAAAGAATGAACAGGGAACAATGCACAAGAAATAAAACGTGCAGTCTTGAATTTGACAGCAGGCAGCAAAGTCGCTTTAACAACAACAAAACAAGCAAGTCAAGTTAGATTGCGGCATCAAACTCCCAAGCAAAGGTGAGATAAAGTGAAAATCCAGCACCGGGCGTTTAATGAAACGTGTCCCACAACTTGTTCAAAAATAATATCCCTTACGCTGCAGTTTGATGGGATTGAAACGCCAGGCAAACAAAAACAATAAATTCCACCTCATATCCAGGCTCAAGCTGTAGCGAGGACTGCTGATAACGCTTGCAGCTTGTACATAGCGCTGCAACAAGGAGTACCCAGTCCATGCACACAGACAAAGTTGAAAAGTACCCTGCCAGTAAACGCTGTGGGAACATCTCTCAGGCAGTGGAGACCGACATTGCTCCTTGTAGTTGGTACACCGCAATACAAAATGGCGGCACGTCGACGTTCCACTCACCAACATTCTGTCACCACAGTCACACTGGCTGGGCAGCAGGTATAACAGTGGCGGTTCTCTGCTGGTTCTTATATGTGCTGTTTGTTTTTCAGGTACCGCTTTAAAGGTAAGACCCCCGGAGGCCTGTGATTTGATGTTGGGTGAGTGGGCCCCATTGGTCCTTTGTGTGGACATCGTAGTATGAATGTGTGGTGCACTTGTTAGGGAGCACAGGAGGACGACCTCTGTGCTCTGTCCCACCTGAATGGTGCCAGGGGGAGGAGGATTGCCCCTTTCTTCCCCAGTTCCTCTCGGTGTGAAGATCCCTGCCAGGCGCTCCTTTCTGCATTTATTGACTCAATGGTAGGTGTGCTTTTGCAGCTCTAGATTTCTGGGCAACTGCCTCAAGTGACTGGGCGCTGTGCGCCTCTTGTGCAGTTTCGATTGTTTTTTGGGGGGGATGGTTTGCAGCACTGTTGACTGCTTTGTGATTGATACTCTCTGTGCTTGATTTCAAGGTTAGGTTGAATATGGGAAAAGGCTTTGTAGACCCCTATTCTTGGTGCGCCTTATAGATGTTAGCAACGCCTGAGATCAAAGATCTCCTTTTCTCAAGACTTTTTGAGTTTCTTTTTGCCTTTCTGGAGAAGATAGGATTTGTTGAGGGGGGAGATGGAGTTGGGGGGTCCCGTTGTGAAACTGGTTCATCTTCTTTGGTCGAACTCGAGGGGGGGGGCGAGTCCACAGTGCTGCGATTTTGGCCTGGTCCCCCTTCGTCTGTAGCCCCCAGGGAGGGTGCCTCTGCAGGGAAACTAGAGGCATGCGTCGACTGTTTGGTGGCAGGGCCAGCCCCTTTTTGGGAGGGGCATTATGTCCCTTGTTACTGCTGGAGAGGTGCAGTGGTTATCAGTTAATTTAGGTGTGGCAGTTTTTCCCAGTTGTAGATTTTCCGGTGCAGCAGACTTTGCCCTTGACACTGTCTACGGGTGAGCATAATATTTTGGGGCGAGTACTTAGTTTATTGATCAGTGGGGAGCATGGCCTTGTTTTGTCAGCTTCTGATAATCCGATGAGTTTTTCCAGGAGGTTAATCTGGAACCCAGATCAAATAACTTGAGGCAATTGATTGGTTTAGATCTATCTGAAGTTCCATCTTCTGGGATTGCCATAAGAGTGTGCTGGCGATTGTGTCTTGATTGATGTGTAAAGAAGCCAGTGAAATTAAGGAGTGGCTCAGAGGTCCAGTAGAGGGGGTTGCGTGTGCCCCTGCCTAAATTGGACTGATGGGACTATTTTGGGTCTCTCTGCAGAGTGCCAGTGTTTGTGCCAGTGAACTTCGATCTGGGCTTCCAGTATGACTAGGAAGCGGTCGGATAGGTTGCTAGCTTCATGTCTGATATACTTTCTCTCCTTTTCCTCTTTGTGGGAAGCTGGGTGAAGTTTGTGTCAGATGTGTTACTTCCTGTCTGAGTGCTCAATTATGTCTCCTGGACATTGGCGGAGAAGTGGTTCCACTTGTGCATGTGTGCACCTGGGCAGTTATTATTGTTACCCTGCGTGAGCTTTGAATGCTTGGTAATACTCCGGTGTCCCAGGATCCCACCAAGCTGGGAAGATGATTACCTTCCTTTGTTTCTGGACTTTCAAGTGCAGGTGCCTGGATCACCGTCACTTTGACAGGGGAAAGGTGGAGGAGTGGGAAGAGCTCCACGTTACCATGATCCTCCCATTGTAGTTTTGGGCAGGAACCTATCAAGTGTTGGCCTGGCTGGAAGCAAGTCTCTGTTTGTAGTGTTTAAGAACTTGTCTAGCGCCGATGAGAATAATGTCTGCCTCTTCTGATGTTGGACCTTGCTGAAGTATTCACTAATTGGCCCCTGTGACGATTGAGTCCCGTGGTCTCCTGGTGTGGTAAGGGGGGCTCAAATTCCTGAGGAGTAGTGGCTGATAGAGGTGAAGAGGGGTCAGCTGGGAGGGTGGTTCCCTTCTTCTGGGGCAGAGTTTTCTTTTGGGCATGGACCCAGAGCTTTGCATGGGTCCTTGCGTATATTGAGTCGGGGTCAGCTGCCATGGTTGTGTGACGCGGCTGAGACAGTGGTATCGCCGCCTAACTAACCCAATCCTGTCCTGTGGAGCTTAGTGATGATGGATGAGAAGGGCACAAGCACGCTACTTTGGCAAGGGCCTCCTTCAGTGGGCGGGGGCGTTGTTGGCTGTTGTCCCCCGGCGCTGTGTGGGAGGTTGTTCAAGGTAGTTCTGCATAGTTCCGGATAGTTACAGTTGAAATTGGTAGTCTTATGAAATGATGCTGTGGAGTGATAGCCCCGCTTTCGACTCTCAATTAAAGGCGAGTGCAGGTGCTGAGGAGCTCCCAGGGGGCTTGCAGACCGTACCTGATCCTGGTCAGGCCATCTCTGCTTCCCCTGGCTCTACCCTTTGGTGACAGCCCCTAAGCTGCCTCCTCGCTACCTGCTGCTGCTTGTTATCCTACAGTTAGGCCTGTTTAGAAAGTGGTGGAGGAGAGGTGTCTGCCAACCAAAAACTAAGGGCATAACGTTCTTAACCGTGGTCGCTGTCTCTGGCTCGCTGAGGCTCCCTCTACAGTGGCGGCGATGGGAGAGTGGAGTCAGGCAGTCTTTTGTTGTGCGACCGCCTCCTGGTGTTTAACACTATGACTTGTGGTGATTTTGGGGCCGGCGGGGCTGCTGCATGGGGAGCAAGCTCACAGGTTCTGGTGGTAGAGGTCAAGAGGATCACAGGCAGTTTCCAAGGCTTCATGGATTCTAACACTGTAACAGGCCTGTTGTCCTGCTGCCCCCCTGAGGCCCCCACTGAGGTGTGCAGCCCTGCAGCCTCAACTTGAGAGCCCGGTCCTTAGGTGTGGCAGGGTGGCGATGCTGTGTTCACAGTATCTGTGGGGCAGCGAGGAGGAGAGGTTGCTGCCCCAAGCTGCTCCCACTCTGGTCAGCTGGTGTCCGGTGTTAGAGCCTCCAGGCTTTTAAGGCTCTGGGATTCCCTGTCTCTGCACCACCCTTTGGTGTAGACTGCTGATGTAACTGCCAGCACTGGTGTCGCTCATTCACGCTCCTCGAGAACGAGTGTTGAAGGCCGCGACGCAGGGGCACGAGCACACCAGTGCTGAGCTCAGTGTGAGGTCTGCCGCTGCAAGAGACCCAAGGGTTAAAGGCAGCGGGATCCAGGCAGCGGTGCCCGCAAGAGAGCTGGGGGGTCGAAGGCAGACGGGGCCCGCAAGAGACCCGAGCTAGAGGATCAAAGGGGGCCGCAGGCCCCGCGGGCAAGCAGCGATCTGCTTTCTGGAAGCGGAAGGGCGTGTTCTCAGGAACAGCACTCGCGGCATAGCGCAGTCAGACCAGTGCCACAGAAGCAAGCACAGAAACAGGAGACTCCCTGCCTTACATTCCAGCTGAAGCATTTCAGCTCTCGGAATTAACCGTTCTGGGACAGTTATTTTTTCACAAAAAGTAGGGGGACCGTTTTCTTGAAAGAAAAAAGTATGGGCACATCGTGCCCCTCAGATCCCGCAACTTCTACCCCTGTTCTGCCTACATGTCGGTAGCCAGGAGTGCATGGTTGGATTGGGCAGAAATTGTGTGCTTCCACAAAAAGTGCTTACTCTCCACGTAGCTGTGATCATTTTGTGCTTGAATTTTCAGTGGCACACACATGCCAATGTAATGCTATTAAAGAGTCTAAGATAACTAGATAATTGTACTTGTTTGTCCCTGGCAGCAGCACAAATGGGAGGAGGGCAGTCATTAACTTTAGACTTCTGAGTTCAGTTTTGTGTGTGATAGTCAGAGGATAGGAAATTTTAGGTCTTGATTGACAGTGCAACTTTTGCCTGACCTTATGGGAGTAACAAAACAGAGCTTTCAGAGTTCTGCTAAGAGAGAGGTTTAGGCATCACCCACATGTTGTTACCCTGAGTGCATGATTTGATTGGGCTGAATTTGTGTGCTTCCACTAAAAAGAATGCTTGTATTACACTTTTTGGCTTGCCGAAAACGTTTATACTCGATATAGCAGGACTGAGTTGGTTATGGTGGGAAGCCAATGAACAAAGCTACAGGCCTGAAAGAATTATTATGAAATGTTATGATAAAAGCACTATGCCTGACATATTTATTATGAAAAGCATATGTTAAAGTCATCAGGCATTGAAGTGTGAATTGTTAGGCATTTTGTTATATGAAATCTAATATATTAACTTAGTAGGCAATGGGTTTAGATATGGTTGCCCCTCTGACAAACCATGAGTTCCGCAGATTCGCAATCAATTAATCAGGGGATTTGTGTGCACTACACACCCGCGCGGGCCTCAAGGCACGGGTGGGGGTTCGTGCAACTTCGTCTCATCCGAAGAGCCAGGTCTTGAGGTTCTTCCAGAAAGCTTGCAGTGTGGGGGTTTGTCTGAGGCTGAGTGGGAGTTTGTTCCAGGTCTTGGCTGCGATGTAGGAGAAGGATCGCCCCCCGCTCTGGCTCCGCAGATGCGTGGGATTTCGGCTAGTGCAAGATTGGCGGATCGGAGGCTTCTCTTGGGTGTGTAGAAGGAAATTCTTTTGTTGAGGTATTGGGGTCCGATGTTGTGGAGGGATTTGTAGGCTTGAGTGAGGAGCTTGAAGGTCACTCTCTTTTTGACGGGGAGCCAGTGGAGTTCTGGTAGGTGTTGGGTGATGTGGTGCTATCGTGGGATGCAGAGTACAAGTCTAGCTGCAGCGTTTTGGATTGTCTGGAGTTTGAGGAGTAGAGATTTATTTATTCCAGTGTAGAGGGCGTTTTCATAGACAAGTCTGCTGGTTATGAGTGCGTGGGTGGCGATCCTTCTGGATTCAGGGGGGATCCATTTGAAGGTCTTGCGGAGGATGCGGAGGGTGTTGAAGCATGTGGAGGATACAGCGTTGATCTGTTGGTGCATGGTAAGGGAGAAGTCGAGTATGATGCCGAGGTTGCAAGAGTGGTCTGTGGGAGGTTCGCCGAGGGTGGTGGGCCACCAGGTGTTGTCCCATGCTGAGGGGGTGGAACCGAGGACGAGGACTTCAGTTTTCTCTGAGTTGCGCTTTAGGCAGCTGTTGCTCATCCAGGAGGCGACGTCTTTCATACCTTCCTGGAAGCTGTGTCTGGTGATGTTGGGTACGTTGGTGAGGAAGAGGATGAGCTGGGTGTCGTTGGCATAGGATACTATGCTGAGTCTGTGTTTTCTGACGATGGTGGCGAGAGGGGCCATGTAGATGTTGAAGAGCGAGGGGCTGAGTGAGGATCCTTGAGGTACTCTGCAGCTGATCTCTGTGGGTTCGGAGAGGAAGGGTGGGAGTCTGATTCTTTGCATTCAGCCGGTGAGAAAGGAGCAAATCCAGTCGAGGGCAGTTCCCCAGATGCCGGCGACGTGGAGTCTAGAGGTTAGTGTGCAGTGGGAGAAGGTTTTGAATGCTGCTGAGAGGTCTAGTAGGATGAGAGCTGCCATGTGGCCCTGGTCGAGGAGGGTGCGGATATCATCCGTTGAGGGCTAGGAGGGCGGTCTCAGTGCAGTGGTTGCGCGGAATCCGGATTGGGAGGAATCGAGGCTCGAGTTGGCTTCTATGAAGTTAGTGAGCGTGTTTGTTATTGATCTTCTCGGTGACTTTGGCTGCGAAGGGGAGGAGAGAGATGGGTTGGTAGTTCTTGAGGTCCGTTGGGTCTGCGGTGGGCTTCTTGAGGAGGGGCTTGACCACGTTTCCACTCATTGGGGAAAGTGCCTGTTTCGAGGGAGCAGTTGATGGTACGTCGTAGTTCGTGTGCGATGGTAGAGGCGGCTCTGTGGAAGATGTGGGGCTGGCAGGGGTCGGTGGGTGCTCCTGAGTGTATACTTCTCGTGGTCTTTGCGGTGTCTTCTGTGGTGACAGGGGTCCAGGCGGTGATGGTAGGCTGGATTGCGTTGTCGGTGTAGGGTCAGTGTCTAGGTTCTGCTCGTCGAAGTTGCTGTAGAGAGTTCTGATCTTGAGATGGAAGTAGGAGCCGAGTTTGTTGCAGAGGTCCTGGGAGGGAGGGACGTCGGAGGATTCGCTGGGGGGGTTTGGTGAATTCTTGTATGATGCTGAAGAGTTCCTTAGAGTTGCGGGAGTTGGTGAGTATTCTGTTCTGCAAGAAGTTCTTCTTCGTGGTTCTGATGAGTTGGTGGTGTTCTGTCATGGCGGTCTTGTAGGCGGAGTGTGCTTCGGGGGTTTTGCTGTTCCTCCAACCTTTCTCGAGTCGTCGGCACGTGTGCTTGGATTCTCAGAGGTCAGTGGTGAACCAGGTTGCTTTTGTGGTGCATTGTCTGTCGGGGTTCCGGAGGGGGGCGAGAGTGTCTGCGCAGTCATGATCCATCTGTGGAGTGCGTTGGCCGCAGAGTTGGCATCGGTTGTGGTAGGGGAGAAGTGCGGTTGAGGGCAGAGATGAGGTGCTCCTCGGTGATCTTGCTCCAGTTCCTGCGCTGGGGGGAGGAGTGGGCCTGTGTGCAGTGGGCTTGGAGAAGGAGAAGTAGACACAGTGGTGGTCCATCCAGGTGGGTCGTGGTGAGGATGAAGTGAATGTTGTGTCCTCCAGCGAAGATGGGGTCGAGGGTATGTCCTGCCTTGTGGCTGGGCGTGGTGACGAGCTGTCTCAGTCCGATGTTGCCGAGGTTGTCCAGGAGGGCGGTGGAGTTGGGGGCGCTGGGGTTGTCGAGGTGGAAGTTCAGGTCTCTGAGGAATACGTAGTCCATGGATGTGATGGCGTGGGTGTGATGAGGTCTGCAATGGTGGTGGTGAACGTGGCGCGCGGTCCGGGAGGTCTGTAGGCGAGGGTGCCGCATAGAGTAGTTCTGGGGTTGATCTGAATCTGGAAATGCAGGTGTTCCATGGGGCGTGGAGTCGTTTGTGCTGGATGTGGTGAGTCGGAGGGAGTTTTTGTATACAATGGTGAGTCCGCCTCCAGGGTGTTTGGGGCAGTCCTTCCTCTGGATGTTGTATCCGTCGGGGACGGCGGTTGTGATGTCGGGTGCAGAGCTGGCATTGGTCCAGGTTTCTGTGAGGAAGGAGTCGGCGGGCGAGAGGGTGCTGAGGAGGTCCCAGATTTCTACTGCATGTCGGTGCAGGGAGTGAACATTGAGGAGGATGCAGCTCAGGGGTTTGGGTGCACTGGCGTCCGGCGGGTTGGTGGTGGTGGTGGGTGTCCGGAGGTGGGTGAAGGTGCGGTAGCAGTGTCGGCAGGAGAACTGGCCTTGGGTGGTGTTCGATGTTGACAGCTGGCAGTTGTTGTTTCTTCCAGGGTTGAGTGTGTGGAGTGTTGCTGAGTCATAGCACTGGCTGGTTGGAGGACCAGGGTTCCTGGCGCTGGTCATGGGCGGGTCGCGGACGGGCGTAGACGGGCTTGCCTTTGGCGTGCCAGCGGTTTGCCATGCAGCATCCGCCATTTAGTAGGGGGAGGGCGGGAACAGCTGGGAGGCGGGAGGCGCCGCGGGGGCAGTAGCAGCGGGAAGCGGGAAAAAAGGAAGGGGAAAGCTGCAAGGGCGGTGAAAAAAGGGACAATAAAATGAAATAAAAAATGAAAGAAGGCAAAAGCCAGGCGAGATGCCAGAAGGAAAAACTGCAGAAAGGAGAGTCCTGGAGACTCGAACAGTGCTCTGCTGCGCGGGAGGCAGGGGCACTAGCAATCAGAGCTGAAGCGGAGCTGCGTGCTGGGAGAGCAGAGCCCAGGGGGTCTTCGCACTGTGAGAATCCTTGTTACTCCCTATTAGGAAAGACAGTATTTTGCTTTTTCAACAGTACTTTGTATACATTTGCAATTTTATTATTGTATGCCTGAAGGTTGACTTATGGAAATGCTTACGCTTAGTACATTAGGCTTGAGTTGGATATGGTAACAAGACAATGATAGCAGGTATAGGCTTGATTGGTATGCAATGAAATCTTATTCTCATTGCCATAAGTCTGGCCTGTTTATTATGAAACATTATTACAATAGCAGTAGGCCTGGCTTATTTATTGTGAAAATGATATGATACAGCCAATAGGCCTAAGGCTATAACAGTGGATTGTTATCACCTTATGTTAAAGGCTGAAGAAAGGTATTTAGATACTTGTAATCTCACTGATTACCATAGCAGTGTAGGGTTTTGATGTTGGTCATCCACTCTAACAAACCCAGGGAGTGGAATTTCATTGTGCAGATTCTTGTTAGGCTCTGTTGAGAGGGGTTGTATATTGTTTTTCTAACTGTAATTGTGTACATATTTGCAATTTTATAAATGTATATCTGATGGTTGATGGTACTTCAGTAGGCCTGGGATATATATATAGTGTCAGGCCATTGGTAAAGGCTAGAGGGTTTATCAGTTCGCTGGGAGCAGGTATGTCAGAATCCTTAGCTGTGATCTGTTTATAATGAAAAGTTGTGACAAAGCTAGTAGGGCTTACTTACATATTGTGAAAAAGTATTAAATGCAATAGGCTTTTAAGTGTGGATTATTATTACACTATGCTAAAGCCTATAGGCAGGTATTTCATAACATGGAATCTCGCAGATTACATAGTGGGCAAATGTTTTGGTATTGATGACCCACTGATTAAACAATTGGGATAGACAATTTGCACTATGGTAATACTTATTACGCTCTATTAATAAGGATTTTAAATTGTTTTGACCACTGTATGTTGTATATACCTGGCATTTTATTATAGTGTACAGATGGTTGCTTTGTGGGAAGGTTTATGAATAACAAAATTGGTCTGAGTTGGTTAACATGCCAATGATAAAAGTTATAGGCCTCATTATTTATAATGAAAAAATACAATAAAGGCAGCAAGCCTGACATATTGATTGTTAATATGTTAGAGTCAATAGGCGCTTATGGGTAGATTTTTATTACTCTGTATTAAAGACTACAGATAGGTATTTTTTACATAAAATCGTACAGATTATCATATTAGGTAAGGGTTTAGGTTCTAGTTGACCCCTCTGACAGGTATAGAAGGTATGCACTGTCAGAATTCTTGTTAGGCCCTCCTAGGAGAGTTAGTAGTTTGCTTTGCCAACTGTTATTTGGTATACTATGTATTTTTATGACTATTTGTCTTGTGGTTGCCTTGTGGGAACACTTAGCTCAGTATAGGAGGCTTCAGTTGGTTATGGTGAGAAGCCAATATGAGCTACAGGCCTGATTAGTTCACTAGGAAAAACATTTCCGATGCCATAAGCGTGATCTGTTTATTATGAAAAGTTATGATAAATGCAGTATGCCTGACATATTGACTGTGAAAAATATATGTTAAAGTCAATAGGTATTTAAGGGTGGCTTGTTATTTCTCTGTATTAAAGCCTACAGATAGGTATTTTGTTACATGAAATATCATGTTACCTTTGTAGGGAAGCCTTTTGGTATTGGTTACTGTTGGACTTGGCCCTTTTTGGCCGGTTCACCCCTAAACTTTTTGCCTTGTATGTCAGTAGTTTTAAGTCTCTGGGCACTTTAGCATTGTGGGCCAGTGTAAAGTGCGTGCGCGCTGAGTGCGTGTGGTGAGATTGTCCTGCCCTCCCATAGGAATGCATGGGGGATATGGGTGTCCATGGTAGTTCCTGGTGTGAGAGGAGTGCAGGGGCGAGTTTAGTATGTGCGAACTCGTGAGAATAAATGCTGCGCAATGGTGTGCGCAGATTTATTGTGACTGGTGTAGAAATGCCACTTTTAGAAGTTGGCATTTATGTGTGCTCTGTGTCTGCCTGCCTGATGTGAATTGCATGTCTGGCTTGTGAGTGACAGGGGCTGGGAGGTGTGTGTGGCTCCTGGAGGGGCAGGGTGAGTCAGCGCAGTGGTGAATAGGGAGATCTGCATCTAGATGGGAGGGAGGAGTTGCACCTGGGGCCTGAATAGGGCTGTGCCTTCCCTCCACAATGCTGGCTCCACCCCCTGTGGTGCGTCTGATGTCCCTAGCCTGTCCTGAGAAAGGAGAGAGGAGCTGAGCAAAACAAAGTGCTCCAAAGCTCCCCCAAACCAGTTGCGTCTGGTTTTTCCCCAACCCTGTGCTGTGACACAAAGGGGATAGGGTGTATAAAAGAAGGGGCTGTGACCCCATGTAAATGTTCAGTTCCTGTTCTGGTGTGCTGTTCCTGACGGAGGGGGCTTGCTGCTGCTGGGGCCCAGGGGGGCTGCCAGGAGGGCTGCCTCCCTGGGCCCTGCATTGCCCCTTGATCCCTAAGGACCTCCAGGACTCTTGTTGCACCTAGCGCCTGGTGAGCGCTACATTTCCTCAAGAAGAGGAGCACGAGGGCTCCGCAGCGCTGGGCTGCCACATATGCACCGAGGGAATCCCGACGTGGAGATTCCCCCTCGCATTGAGGGAAGAGCGGGAGCCCACCCCGCCTTTGTGCGCTCTTACGAGCGGGAGCCCACCCCGCTTATGGGTGATTTCACGTTGGAGAGCGGGTGCCCACCCCGCTCTCATGCTATTTTGGATAGCGGGTGCCCACCCCACGTTTCACCGCCGCGGCCCGTGCCGCGACCAGGAAGCCAGGCAGCCTTGCCTGGTTGTGGGCGGGGCATAGCGGCCGGCTGACCAATTGCAGCGCGGCCGAGAAAGGAGGTGAAGGAGCCTCGCGGGCTCCATCTCGAAGTCCCGGTCCCAGGAGGGGGCCGGGTGAAGGAAGGAGTGCGGCCGGAGCAAGCAGCGACCCCGCAGGCCGCCGCAAGAGGAGTCTGGTGAGTGGAGCTGGTGCGGAGGGGCGCGAGGCACATTGTCGGTGTCTGCCCCTCCGCGCTGGGGGAGAAGAAGCGGAAGGCACCCTGGAGCCTCGTGGGCTCCACCTTGAAGTCCCGGTCCCAGAAGAGGGACCGGGCGAAGCCAGCTGATCGGCGGGGCTCCCGTGAGTGAGGGAAGCCCCGCGCCAGGAGACCGGAGGAGTCCCCGTGCAGTCCGGTGAGTGGCCGCCGCCTGCTGGGTGTTGGTGCCTTTCGAGGCACGTTGCCGGTGCTTGGGGGGACTTGGGGCATTTCTGGGCACAGTTGTAGTGCCGGGCCCCTATTTTTCTTTACAGCTGCCCCGCTTGCTAGTGGGCAGCTGCAACGTTTGGGCATCTTGGTGTTTAGAGCCCCTGAGGGCCACAGAGGCCCGGGGGCATATCGAGGCACATTGTCGGTGCCTGGGCGGTCCCGCAAGAGAGCGGGCCGCCCCAACGATGGGGGCAGGTGATTTAATGCCACTAGGAGGGTCCAGAGGGCACAGAGGTGCCGGGCCCCCCTCCTTTATGCAAAGTGCCACGAACTGGGCACAATTGAGAGAGAGTCCCTGAGAGGGACCAGAGGCACAGTGAGTGCCAGTGAGTTGCACAGCTGCCCAGCAAGTAGTGGGCAGCTGCTACGTTTAGGTTTGCGCAGTTGCGCACCCTTGACTTTCGCTGCGTTGGCAGCGCGCCCTGACTCTGTGGATATAGGGCATTTGAGCCCCTTTAGAGATGGCCAGTTGGCCAGGGGGACAGTTAGATTTATAGGGCGCCAGGCCCTAATGTGAAAATGTGGTGCTAGGGAATGTAATCATGTAGTATGATTTACGCACCCCGTATTATACCTCTAATGTACTGTTATGATTATGAGGTTCTGCATAATGTTTTTATGCTTGTGATTTTGTTATTACCTAATGCGTTTAGGTGTGAGTTATTCTCTACTGCGCTTTACGCCCCTAATGTGAGTTATACTTAGGAGGTTAGGGTCTAATGGGTTTAGACTTATGAGAGGATTGCATAATGTATTTATGCTGGTGAGGTTGGCGCAGAATGTAATTCGCGCCTGATGTGATACTGTGCATAATGTAGTTTATGTTACAGGCTGATGCTAAGTACAGTTGTTAGACCTGGCATCCTTGGCGTGGGTCTCCCTTCCATTTTTTCGTAATGCCTCCACTGTTGCCGATATGTTTTTGCTGGACTAGATGCTCATGGGCACTTTGCCGCTGCTAATCAGCGCCAAAGTGCAAGTGCTCCCTATCGTTAATTGATGTATGTATTAGTGACTCCATGATTGGATGATTGGTTTACTTGTCAGTCCCTAGTACCGTGCACTGAGTGTGCCCAGGGCTTGTAAATCCAATGCTGCTGGTGGGCTTGCAGCACGGGTTGTGCCACCCACAGAAGCAGCTTGTAAAGTGTGTCTCAGGCCTGCCATCGCAGAGCCTGTGTGCAGCCTAGGGCTGCCATGTCGACTTGGTGAGTACACCCACTCACCAGTCCCTAAACCTTCCCTTTACTGCATGTTGGTCACCCCTAAAGTAGGCCCTAGGGCAGGGTGCATTGTAAGTATAAGGTAGGACATGCCCTGGTGTGTGTGGCATGTCCTAATAGTGAATTACAGCCATTTTCGTTTTCACTATTGCAAGGCTACCTGCTCCCCATAGGCCAGAATGGGCAGACTGACTATTACACCTTATAGTCAGGACTGACCCCGGGAACATGGTAGAAAAACGAATTTAGTATGCCTGAACTCAGGATGATAAAATACATCTTTTAGTGAAGTTGGTTTTAACATTCTGTGTTTGAAAATACCACTTTTAGAAAGTGGGTATTTTCTTGCCTAACTATCCAAGCCTGCCTCTGCTAGGTTGTGTATTCCTTGTCTGGAGAGTGAGTGACAGGGGCTGGGGGTGGCTACAGGAGACAGAGTGAGTCAGCGCAGGGCTGAATAGAAAGATCTGCATCCAGAGTGGAGGGAGGAGTTGCACCTGGGTCTGAATAGGGCTGTGCCTGCCTTCCACAATGCTGGCTCCACCTCCTGCCGGGCGGCTGAGCACTCTGCCCCACATTCTGAAAGGAAAGAAGGAGTCAGAAAAACAAAGTGCTCCAGAACTGACCAGAACTGGTTTTGGACTAGGCAGAGGCCTCTCTGCCTCCAGAGAACAAAGAGAATCAGGGTATAAGAGGGGCACCCAGACCCCAGGAAAATTAGATCACTTTTGGGAACAAGAAGAAACCTTTGCTGAGGAGCGGAACCAAGAAGAAACTGAGGAGAGACTATCCCTAAGCCTGAAGTGCTGCTTGGGGGATTGGCCTGCAGTGGTTTGCCTGACTGCCAAAGAAAGGAGAAAGGAACTTTTGCTTTGCTGTGACTTTCATCAACTTGTGAAGGATCTCCAAGGGCTTGGAAGAGAGCTTGCCCCCTGACCGAAGTCCCAGGACCATTGGACTTCACCCCTTTGTGAATTGCTGTTGGAAACTCTGTTTCAGTGGCTGCAGAGGTAGGGAGCTGTGACCGACTCTCACGACCGACTCGGTGTCCTGTAAGCCCCGCATCGAAGCACCGTCTCGCCCTGCAACGCACGGCCCTGGTCTCACCGACTCCGTCAACGAGCCGCTGCCTGCACCGCATCGAGGGACAACGCGTCCTGCAACGCTCGCTACGCCGAATCGAACTGGTCCGACCGACACGGTCACTGCTGCTGAGTTCGAGTCCTGTGACCGCACCGGAGTTGGGCACCGCTCGCACGCTTTGCGACGCACCGCCCGACTCGCACCGCTGTCCGGACTGATCGACGCCAGCTCCTGAATCCGGCTCCGTCGCCGCACCGCAACCTGCCAGCACCGCATCGAAGCACCGTCTCGCCCTGCAACGCACGGCCCTGGTCTCACCGACTCCGTCTCGACGACGTCAACGAGCCGCTGCCTGCACCACATCGAGGGACAACGCGTCCTGCAACGCTTCCATTTTTGCATCGCGACCGCGACGAACAGCCATCCGGCTCGCACGCCCGTGCCTGCCGCTTCAAGTAAAAGGTACTGTGACCGAGTCTGTCTACGCTGTGTTGGCCCGTCTCGACGTGGTCAGCTGGAGTTGTTAGACTCTGTTTGTTCTCGACATCGCCGTAGCCGGAGGAGGCTACCGACTCGCACAGAACCTTGAATTAAGCCTTTTTGATCAGAACTAAGCATTCTTAACAGTATTGTGGATTATTTTTGTCGTTTATGGTCTTGTGATAAATCTATATAAAGTATACCTATTTTTATAACTATATAACCTGTGTGGTGTCCGTTTGTAGTGTTGTCACTGGATTACTGTATGTGTTCACAAATGCTTTACACACTGCCTCTGAACTAAGTCTGTCTGCTCGTGCCAAGCTACCAAGAGGGTGAGCAGGGGTTATTTCGGGAGTGTACCTACTTTCCCTGACTAGACTCAAGGGTCCCTATTTGGACAAAGGTACATACCTCTGCCAACTAGAGACCCCCAAATCTAACATTGGTGGTCAGCGGTGAGGATTCTGGACTTGCATTTGTGACTCATGTACAGTGATTGGTGAACACTACTTAGTGAGTGCAGACCAAAACGCAACCACATACTTTTTTAGCATTTTTTCTGGGATTTCCTATTTTTGCTAATGCCAAGTTCAGTCACTATGGAGAAACCAGCATCAGTAGCCTCTGTCGAGTGTGATTGGGAAGAAGAGAGGCTGGAGTGCTACACCCTCAAACAGCTCAAGCAATTCCGCAAAAATTTAAAGTGTCCATGACCGGACTCTCCAGGAAGGAGGACCTTCAAAAGGCGCTGAGGGCCTGGGTCGAATCAAGGAGTGCCCCTGTGGAGGGGGCTGAGAATGCAGAAGGGCAGCTGGAGGGGCTATTGGGTCTAGGGGCTAGAAGACCACCTTCCCCAGTAGGTAGCAGTGTTTCTGCCAGAGGACTGTCTCCAGAGGAGTTGGAGGACAGGAAGGAGAGTAGGATGCACGAAATGCAGCTGACCAAGCTCAAGCTGAATGGGCAGTTAGAATTCAAAATGCAAACTAGGAAATTAGCCCTAGAGGAAAAGAAAATGCAGTTTGAACATGAGAAAGTTTTGAGGGAGTTGGAATTGAAGGCCAAGAGCTTAGAGATTACTCCCTCTGGTGGCAGTGTACCGCCTGTGCCTGTTGAAGCTAGGGTGTATATTCCCAAAGATGTGGTGAAGGAGTTTTTTAAAAATGATGACATAGGGCAGTGGTTCAAAGCCTATGAGGTAGCCATGTCTTCCCACCGGGTCCCTGAGAAGGATTGGGGAGCGGGGTTGTGGGGACGGTTCCTCAGTGAAGGGCAGGATACCTTGTTGGATTTGCCCTCTGAAGTCTATAATTCGTACAGCCACATGAAGGATGCCTTAATGACTAGGTATGGTTTGACCCCTGAGCTTTATAGGCAAAGGTTCAGGAACTGTAGTAAGATTGAAAGCAGTACCTGGGTTGAATATGTGACCTTCTTTTGCAGAGCCTTGGATGGTTGGGTAAAGGGTAGCAAAGCGACTGATTTTCAGGCGCTCTTTGATTTAATTGCCTGGGAGCACTTGTCCGGTAATTGTTTTCCTGAGCTACGCCAGCACCTGATTGATAGTAAGCTGACTAACCCTAGGCAGCTTGCTGAGGAGGCGGACCGCTGGGTGAGTACCCGGGTCCACAAGGGTCACGTGGGAGACTCCGCCAAGAGTGGGCAGGGTCCCCAGCAGAAGAGTGGGGGGACAAGGGTAAACAGAAGGAGTTCCATAAAGGGCCCCAAAGTAGACCCCAAGGGAACCAAGGGAAAGGTTCCCAGCCTCCCCTGAGAAGAAGCCAGTGGCCCTGACAGGCCCCCCTGTTCACCAGGGACCACTGGTATGTTACAAGTGTGGCGCCCCTGGCCACAAGGCAAACGATCCTCGTTGCCCTTTGCATGGAAAACCAGCACCCACCAGTGCAGTCCCCCGGCAGTTGGCTAGTGTAGCCCTGGGGGAGGAGTTGGGTGCCCAAGGTGGGGGGATCCCACAGTGTTTTCCCTTGTCTCATTAGGAGACTCTGAGATGGTCCCTAGGACCCCGCTGCCTGAGAACACTAAGAAATACAGGCAGTGGGTGACCATCAATGGCCATAGGGTGGAGGCTCTGAGAGACACAGGAGCCAGTGTGACAGCTGTCAAGTGTCACCTGGTGTCTAAAGAGCAGGTTATCCCTGATGCATTCTATCCGGTTGTTGCCGCTGACAACACAGAGAGTCACTGCAAGGTGGCTCAGGTTCCCTTTGAGTGGGGGGGGGGTCTCGGGTACTCTTCAAGTAGCTGTGAGGCCAGCCATGCCTGTTGACTGTTTGTTAGGGAACGATTTGGAGAGCTCACCTTGGGCTAAGGTGGAGCGGAGTGCGCATTTAGAAATGTTGGGCTTGCCTGATTGGGCATGTGTGACCACCCGGTCAATGGCAGCTAAAGGTGTTCAAGAGGACCTGGAACCTGAGAGGGAGGCCCAGGTGCCTGCCGAAGAGAGAGGAGGCAGGGGGCGTGGGAAACCGGCCCCCGAAGTTCCCACGGTCCAGGAGGAGGCAGACCCAGAGGGGGATGCCCTGGAGCCTACAGGGGAACAGGTAGCTGAACTGGGGGACCTACCTGAGCTGACCCATTGGCAGCAAGAAGGAGGACCCTCCAGGGAAGAGTTCTGCGAGGAGCAGAACGCATGCCCCTCTCTCGTGGGTCTGAGGCAACAGGCCACAGACCAGGCAGCAGGTGATCAGTCTGGATCACATTGGGTTTACTGGGAGAATGGTCTCCTGTATTCAGAGCCTAAGGTTGCTGAGCCTGGGTCAGCCCGTGTGCTGGTGGTACCCCAGCGCTTCAGAGCCTTCCTACTGGGGTTGGCTCATGATGTACCGTTAGCGGGACATCTGGGGCAGGACAAGACCTTTGACAGGCTTGTTACCCATTTCTATTGGCCCCAGATGCGCCGGAGTGCCACCACTCACTGCAGGACATGCCAGACTTGCCAGGCAAGTGGAAAGAGTGGGAGGAAGCACAAGGCTCCTCTCCAGCCATTCCCTGTGGTCAGCACCCCCTTTGAACGGGTGGGTATTGACATTGTGGGGCCACTGGACCCCAAGACAGCCATGGGCAACAGGTTTATCCTGGTCTTGGTGGACCATGCCACCCGGTACCCTGAAGCCATCCCTCTGAGGACAGTGACGGCCCCCGTGGTGGGACGGGCACTGATGGGGATTTTCTCACGTGTGGGATTCCCTCAAGAGGTGGTGTCTGACAGAGGTACCAACTTCGTGTCCAAGTACATGAAGTCCCTGTGGCAGGAGTGCGGTGTAACTTACAAGTTCACCACTCCTTACCACCCTCAAGGGAATGGTCTGGTTGAGAGATTCAACCGGACCCTCAAGGGCATGATTATGGGTCTGGAAGAACCCATGAGGCGTAAATGGGACGTCCTCTTACCATGCCTGTTGTTTGCATACCGGGAGGTGCCACAGAAGTCTCTAGGGTTCAGTCCCTTTGAGCTCCTCTATGGACACCCGGTGCGAGGACCTCTGAGTTTGGTCAAGGAAGGCTGGGAGCAATCTCCCAGGAAACCTCCCCAGGATGTATACAGTTACATGCTGGCCTTCAGGAACCAGACTAGGCGTTTCAGAGAGCTTGCTGAGGCAAATCTGGAAGCCAGCCAGGAGGAGATGAAGCGGTGGTACGACCAGAATGCCACTCTGGTAGAGCTTCAGCCTGGTCAGAAAGTGTGGGTCATGGCCCCTGTGGAGCCCTGTGCGCTCCAGGACAGGTGGACCGGCCCTTTTACGGTGGTGGAGCGCAAGAGTCCAGTTACCTATTTGGTGGACTTGCAGTCTCCCAGGAACCCCTTGCGGGTCCTGCATGTGAACCGCCTGAAGCCCCACTTGGAGAGGTCCCAAGTGGGCATGCTCTTAGCTACAGATGATGGAATGGAGGAGGAGACCGAGCCTCTTCCTGACCTCCTGTCAGCCCGAGAGCAAGATGGATCAGTGGAGGGAGTAAACCTCTCTACCTCCCTGACACCTGAGCAGCAGGGTGACTGTCGCCAACTGTTGGGACAGTTCCCTGACCTGTTCTCCCTGGTCCCCAGTGTCACTCATTGGTGCGTCCATGATGTGGACACTGGGGACAGTCTTCCTGTGAAGCACAAGGCTTACAGGGTGACTGACAGGGTCAGAGCCTGCATCAAGGAGGAGGTCTCCAAGATGTTTGCGCTAGGGGTCATTGAGTCCTCTAACAGCCCTTGGGCCAGCCCAGTGGTCTTGGTTCCAAAGGCTGCCGCGCCTGGTGCCACACCAGAACTCCGGTTCTGTGTGGACTACAGGGGACTCAATTCCGTCACCAGGACTGACGCCCACCCCATCCCCAGAGCTGATGAGCTCATAGATCGGTTAGGGGCTGCGCGGTACCTCAGCACGTTTGACTTAACGTCTGGGTACTGGCAGATCGCCTTGACTGATGGGGCAAAAGAGAGGTCAGCATTCTCCACACCAGATGGGCACTACCAGTTCCGGGTGATGCCCTTTGGGATGAAGAATGCCCCTGCCACCTTTCAGAGGTTGGTCAACCAGGTGTTGGTTGGACTGGAGGATTTCAGTGCCGCCTACCTGGATGACATCGCAGTGTTCAGTGCCAGTTGGGAAGAACATCTGCGCCACCTCTGGGAAGTGTTGATGGCGCTGCGGAGGGCAGGCCTCACAATCAAGGCGAGTAAGTGCCAGATTGGGCAGGGTTCTGTGGTGTACTTGGGACACCAGGTTGGGAGCGGCCAGGTGGCGCCCCTCCAACCGAAAATTGATACCATTCTGGCTTGGGAGCCCCCAAGACCCAGACAGAGGTGAGAGCCTTCCTAGGACTCACCGGGTATTACTGGAGATTCGTCAAGGGGTATGGCAGCATTGTTGCCCCCTTGACAGAGCTGACTTCCAAGAAGCAGCCCAGGAAAGTGATTTGGACTGACGCCTGTCAAAAAGCTTTTGACACCTTGAAGACTGCCATGTGCACGGCGCCTGTGCTCCAGGCACCCAACTTCTCCAATGAGTTCATTGTTCAGACCGACGCTTCAGAGCATGGTGTAGGGGCTGTTCTATCACAGATCAATGAGGAGGGCCTAGACCAACCTGTAGCCTTCATCAGTAGGAGGTTACTTCCCCGGGAACAGAGATGGAGTGCTATTGAGCGTGAGGCATTTGCTGTGGTCTGGGCACTGAAGAAGCTGAGACCATACCTGTTTGGGACTCACTTCCGGGTTCAGACAGACCACAGGCCCCTCAGATGGTTGATGCAGATGAGGGGTGAGAATCCAAAGCTGTTGAGGTGGTCCATTTCCCTACAGGGATGGACTTTACGGTGGAACACCGCCCTGGTACAGAACACGCCAATGCTGATGGTCTGTCCAGATTTTTCCACCTTAGCGATGAGAACTCCCTAGGGGTAGGATAGTTCTCCCCACATTTCAGCTGGAGGGGACACGTGTTAGACCTGGCATCCTTGGCGTGGGTCTCCCTTCCATTTTTTCGTAATGCCTCCACTGTTGCCGATATGTTTTTGCTGGACTAGATGCTCATGGGCACTTTGCCGCTGCTAATCAGCGCCAAAGTGCAAGTGCTCCCTATCGTTAATTGATGTATGTATTAGTGACTCCATGATTGGATGATTGGTTTACTTGTCAGTCCCTAGTACCGTGCACTGAGTGTGCCCAGGGCTTGTAAATCCAATGCTGCTGGTGGGCTTGCAGCACGGGTTGTGCCACCCACAGAAGCAGCTTGTAAAGTGTGTCTCAGGCCTGCCATCGCAGAGCCTGTGTGCAGCCTAGGGCTGCCATGTCGACTTGGTGAGTACACCCACTCACCAGTCCCTAAACCTTCCCTTTACTGCATGTTGGTCACCCCTAAAGTAGGCCCTAGGGCAGGGTGCATTGTAAGTATAAGGTAGGACATGCCCTGGTGTGTGTGGCATGTCCTAATAGTGAATTACAGCCATTTTCGTTTTCACTATTGCAAGGCTACCTGCTCCCCATAGGCCAGAATGGGCAGACTGACTATTACACCTTATAGTCAGGACTGACCCCGGGAACATGGTAGAAAAACGAATTTAGTATGCCTGAACTCAGGATGATAAAATACATCTTTTAGTGAAGTTGGTTTTAACATTCTGTGTTTGAAAATACCACTTTTAGAAAGTGGGTATTTTCTTGCCTAACTATCCAAGCCTGCCTCTGCTAGGTTGTGTATTCCTTGTCTGGAGATTGAGTGACAGGGGCTGGGGGTGGCTACAGGAGACAGAGTGAGTCAGCGCAGGGCTGAATAGAAAGATCTGCATCCAGAGTGGAGGGAAGAGTTGCACCTGGGTCTGAATAGGGCTGTGCCTGCCTTCCACAATGCTGGCTCCACCTCCTGCCGGGCGGCTGAGCACTCTGCCCCACATTCTGAAAGGAAAGAAGGAGTCAGAAAAACAAAGTGCTCCAGAACTGACCAGAACTGGTTTTGGACTAGGCAGAGGCCTCTCTGCCTCCAGAGAACAAAGAGAATCAGGGTATAAGAGGGGCACCCAGACCCCAGGAAAATTAGATCACTTTTGGGAACAAGAAGAAACCTTTGCTGAGGAGCGGAACCAAGAAGAAACTGAGGAGAGACTATCCCTAAGCCTGAAGTGCTGCTTGGGGATTGGCCTGCAGTGGTTTGCCTGACTGCCAAAGAAAGGAGAAAGGAACTTTTGCTTTGCTGTGACTTTCATCAACTTGTGAAGGATCTCCAAGGGCTTGGAAGAGAGCTTGCCCCCTGACCGAAGTCCCAGGACCATTGGACTTCACCCCCTTTGTGAATTGCTGTTGGAAACTCTGTTTCAGTGGCTGCAGAGGTAGGGAGCTGTGACCGACTCTCACGACCGACTCGGTGTCCTGTAAGCCCCGCATCGAAGCACCGTCTCGCCCTGCAACGCACGGCCCTGGTCTCACCGACTCCGTCAACGAGCCGCTGCCTGCACCGCATCGAGGGACAACGCGTCCTGCAACGCTTCGCTACGCCGAATCGAACTGGTCCGACCGACACGGTCACTGCTGCTGAGTTCGAGTCCTGTGACCGCACCGGAGTTGGGCACCGCTCGCACGCTTTGCGACGCACCGCCCGACTCGCACCGCTGTCCGGACTGATCGACGCCAGCTCCTGAATCCGGCTCCGTCGCCGCACCGCAACCTGCCAGCACCGCATCGAAGCACCGTCTCGCCCTGCAACGCACGGCCCTGGTCTCACCGACTCCGTCTCGACGACGTCAACGAGCCGCTGCCTGCACCGCATCGAGGGACAACGCGTCCTGCAACGCTTCCATTTTTGCATCGCGACCGCGACGAACAGCCATCCGGCTCGCACGCCCGTGCCTGCCGCTTCAAGTAAAAGGTACTGTGACCGAGTCTGTCTACGCTGTGTTGGCCCGTCTCGACGTGGTCAGCTGGAGTTGTTAGACTCTGTTTGTTCTCGACATCGCCGTAGCCGGAGGAGGCTACCGACTCGCACAGAACCTTGAATTAAGCCTTTTTGATCAGAACTAAGCATTCTTAACAGTATTGTGGATTATTTTTGTCGTTTATGGTCTTGTGATAAATCTATATAAAGTATACCTATTTTTATAACTATATAACCTGTGTGGTGTCCGTTTGTAGTGTTGTCACTGGATTACTGTATGTGTTCACAAATGCTTTACACACTGCCTCTGAACTAAGCCTGTCTGCTCGTGCCAAGCTACCAAGAGGGTGAGCAGGGGTTATTTCGGGAGTGTACCTACTTTCCCTGACTAGACTCAAGGGTCCCTATTTGGACAAAGGTACATACCTCTGCCAACTAGAGACCCCCAAATCTAACAACAGTGGTTACCAGTGATTACTGGTTGTACGTTCATAATGTGTTCTACATTTATTATAAGTACTACCTATACTAAGTTCGCTTTGTGCTGGTTCTGACAGTGGTCCAGTTGGCCCTGTCAGGTGTAAATAATTCCCTTGTAAATATGACCCTGTGCCAGGTGGCACGATGTATATTATGTGAGTACTATTCTAATGTGTTTTATGATAATACAAAGGCTATTTTTATATATAACCTTGTGTGGAGTTCCTTTTTGTGGTGTGCCTAGTATGTTGTTGCTGTGGGTGTGTTGCGCAAACGCTTTACACATTGCCTCCGGGATAAGCCTGACTGCTCGTGCCAAGCTACCAAGGGGTGAGCAGGGGTTATCTTTGGCGTGTAACTCCCTTGCCCTGACTAGAGTGGTGGTCTCTGCCTGGCTTTGGCGCAAGCCTTAGCCAACCAGAGATCCCATTTCTAACATTGGTTGTCAGCGGTGAGGATAGGACTTGCTTTTGCACAGCACCACAGCAACAACTGGTTGCACTACAAACTCTGCATTTAGATAATCACATATTGGGGATTATTTTTACTGATTTTATTTTTCTCCTCAACAGTGTCATTTTTTAATGGTGTTTTCTGCGCTTTTATGATTGGTGGCAGAAGAGAGAAAATGACAGGGCGGGACGCCAGTAGGTTGGGAGGTTCCCATAGATAGGGAGTCCCTTGCTGGGTCCAGTGCCCAATCCCTTTTCCTGTCCCCAGAGGTGTGGGTGGATAGGAGGGAAGAAAGGGAGTGTGGAGGAGAAAAAGTTAGCTCTGGAGGGTAGTTTATCCCCTGAGCTCAGTTGAGTTGTCTGGATTCACCAGTAAGGGTGGGATCTAGTGGTGGCAGCAATATGGTGTCCAGTGCAGGAAGTCCCATTCCCCGTTCCCACAGTATGGTACCTGGTTCCCAGTAAGAGGGGTACAGGTTGAGATTCAGGGGCAGTAAGGAACTGTCTCACCAGTCTTGGTTGGGGGCGTGTCTGGATGAGTGGTGTGTTGCACTGGACGAGTGGGTTGAGTTCTTTTGGTGATAAGGAGCTTGCACGGGAGGTGGACCTCTGGCTGTGTGCTAGAGGTCCTGCAGAGGCATTGGAGAATGATTCCAACAAGAGTGGCTCGGGTATCTTCCGGTCCTGTGTGGTGGAAGAGGTTCAGTGTAGCCCAGCTAGGTCCCAGTGTAGTGGGAGGGGTGTAGGGGCTCACGTCCTGTCTCAGAGGAGAAGGAGTGAGTGTGGGCTGTGTCCCAAGGTGCCCGAAACCCAGTCCCAGGGCCTGGATGGTTTCTTCAGGGAACACCAGGTTGGGGGGCCTAGGCTGTACTTGTAGGCCATTTGAGGAGGATCTCCCATTGTCTGGAGGACGTGGAGTATCTGTAACCAGAGCTCCAGCGGTCCTGATGTCTGGCAGTACCACTCCAGTTGGGAGGGTGCAGAGGTCCAGAGTGAGGGGTGAGAGGGGGAAAGAGTCCTCAGTGGAAGAACCAGTGGGTCAGGGGCCAGCCAGAAGGGCTGAGTCGCCAATGAATGACCATGGTGACGCCACTTCTGTCCTGGGGGATCTGCACGCACTGTCAGATGGACAGGAGGTCGTGAGATCTGCGCCAGGCAGACTGTCACACGACACATTAGTTATGTGTCACCCTCGAGGGGGCATGCGTGCTCCCCGTGAAGTCCTGGTTCGCCGGGCATCTGACCAAAGGGTACCGTCCCTGGGTTGGGGAGCCAGGTTCAGGTGTTTCCTGACCTGGACGGCAGGGCGACTGTAATCAGTGTCCTGGCCGGGTTGCCTTCTAGGGGTACCCCTGTGAACACAGGTGGGGCCCATCTTAAGTGAAGAGACCCTGTGTTTCCCAGAAGGGGTGGTGCAGGCCTAGCCGGGATCTTTAGGGTCCCTGGCTGAATGTGGTAGTACTACCCTGAGAGCAGGTGGGGCCCATCTTAAGTGAAGGGACCCTGCTCTACAGTGGGAGGGTGCAGAACTCTGGAAGGGGGTGCAGAGGGAGGGAGTCCTCGCCTCTGACCCCGGTGCATCCGGTGAATTCGGATCCCAGGTGGTAGACGAGTTGATGGAGAGAGGTCCTGAACTGGTGGGAGAGTTGTGTTCTGGTGGGTGCTTCCCCTGGGAGGGTGCGGAACCCCAGAAGTAGAGGTAGGGTGAGGAGATGCTTTGCCCGTGACCTCTGGTCAGCCTGAGGGTGCGGACCCTCGGTTGAAGGATCAGTTGTAGTTTGGAACTACACTGAGAGGGAGAGTGGAGAATGGCTATTGGATGCCAGGGGTTACTGCCCCCCACTCTGTGGATTGGCAAGGACCAGTGGCTTAGGGCCTGGTCCTGGCCGTGGACAACTAAGGAGTACCGGTGGGGTAGCCTAGTTGGTCCTGAGTTTTTTTTCTTAGTTGGATTCCATGGGTTCCAAGTGGCGTAGAACCGGAGGGTGTCCCTGCAGTGCGGGCCCGCGTCCGTGTTCTATCGCCCCAAACAGGAAAGCCCATCACGGTGGTGATTGGTCTGCCCTGCGTTTTGGCTGGAAGGGGTTGTGTTGGACTTGGCCCTTTTTGGCCGGTTCACCCCTAAACTTTTTGCCTTGTATGTCAGTAGTTTTAAGTCTCTGGGCACTTTAGCACTGTGGGCCAGTGTAAAGTGCGTGCGCACTGAGTGCGTGTGGTGAGATTGTCCTGCCCTCCCATAGGAATGCATGGGGGATATGGGTGTCCATGGTAGTTCCTGGTGTGAGAGGAGTGCAGGGGCGAGTTTAGTATGTGCGAACTCGTGAGAATAAATGCTGCGCAATGGTGTGCGCAGATTTATTGTGACTGGTGTAGAAATGCCACTTTTAGAAGTTGGCATTTATGTGTGCTCTGTGTCTGCCTGCCTGATGTGAATTGCATGTCTGGCTTGTGAGTGACAGGGGCTGGGAGGTGTGTGTGGCTCCTGGAGGGGCAGGGTGAGTCAGCGCAGTGGTGAATAGGGAGATCTGCATCTAGATGGGAGGGAGGAGTTGCACCTGGGGCCTGAATAGGGCTGTGCCTTCCCTCCACAATGCTGGCTCCACCCCCTGTGGTGCGTCTGATGTCCCTAGCCTGTCCTGAGAAAGGAGAGAGGAGCTGAGCAAAACAAAGTGCTCCAAAGCTCCCCCAAACCAGTTGCGTCTGGTTTTTCCCCAACCCTGTGCTGTGACACAAAGGGGATAGGGTGTATAAAAGAAGGGGCTGTGACCCCATGTAAATGTTCAGTTCCTGTTCTGGTGTGCTGTTCCTGACGGAGGGGCTTGCTGCTGCTGGGGCCCAGGGGGGCTGCCAGGAGGGCTGCCTCCCTGGGCCCTGCATTGCCCCTTGATCCCTAAGGACCTCCAGGACTCTTGTTGCACCTAGCGCCTGGTGAGCGCTACATTTCCTCAAGAAGAGGAGCACGAGGGCTCCGCAGCGCTGGGCTGCCACATATGCACCGAGGGAATCCCGACGTGGGGATTCCCCCTCGCATTGAGGGAAGAGCGGGAGCCCACCCCGCCTTTGTGCGCTCTTACGAGCGGGAGCCCACCCCGCTTATGGGTGATTTCACGTTGGAGAGCGGGTGCCCACCCCACTCTCATGCTATTTTGGATAGCGGGTGCCCACCCCGCGTTTCACCGCCGCGGCCATGCCGCGACCAGGAAGCCAGGCAGCCTTGCCTGGTTGTGGGCGGGGCATAGCGGCCGGCTGACCAATTGCAGCGCGGCTGAGAAAGGAGGTGAAGGAGCCTCGCGGGCTCCATCTCGAAGTCCCGGTCCCAGGAGGGGGCCGGGTGAAGGAAGGAGTGCGGCCGGAGCAAGCAGCGACCCCGCAGGCCGCCGCAAGAGGAGTCTGGTGAGTGGAGCTGGTGCGGAGGGGGCGCGAGGCACATTGTCGGTGCCTGCCCCTCCGCGCTGGGGGAGAAGAAGCGGAAGGCACCCTGGAGCCTCGTGGGCTCCACCTTGAAGTCCCGGTCCCAGAAGAGGGACCGGGCGAAGCCAGCTGATCGGCGGGGCTCCCGTGAGTGAGGGAAGCCCCGCGCCAGGAGACCGGAGGAGTCCCCGTGCAGTCCGGTGAGTGGCCGCCGCCTGCTGGGTGTTGGTGCCTTTCGAGGCACGTTGCCGGTGCTTGGGGGGACTTGGGGCATTTCTGGGCACAGTTGTAGTGCCGGGCCCCTATTTTTCTTTACAGCTGCCCCGCTTGCTAGTGGGCAGCTGCAACGTTTGGGCATCTTGGTGTTTAGAGCCCCTGAGGGCCACAGAGGTCCGGGGGCATATCGAGGCACATTGTCGGTGCCTGGGCGGTCCCGCAAGAGAGCGGGCCGCCCCAACGATGGGGGAAGGTGATTTAATGCCACTAGGAGGGTCCAGAGGGCACAGAGGTGCCGGGCCCCCTCCTTTATGCAAAGTGCCACGAACTGGGCACAATTGAGAGAGAGTCCCTGAGAGGGACCAGAGGCACAGTGAGTGCCAGTGAGTTGCACAGCTGCCCAGCAAGTAGTGGGCAGCTGCTACGTTTAGGTTTGCGCAGTTGCGCACCCTTGACTTTCACTGCGTTGGCAGCGCGCCCTGACTCTGTGGACATAGGGCATTTGAGCCCCTTTAGAGATGGCCAGTTGGCCAGGGGGACAGTTAGATTTATAGGGCGCCAGGCCCTAATGTGAAAATGTGGTGCTAGGGAATGTAATCATGTAGTATGATTTACGCACCCCGTATTATACCTCTAATGTACTGTTATGATTATGAGGTTCTGCATAATGTTTTTATGCTTGTGATTTTATTATTACCTAATGCGTTTAGGTTGTGAGTTATTCTCTACTGCGCTTTACGCCCCTAATGTGAGTTATACTTAGGAGGTTAGGGTCTAATGGGTTTAGACTTATGAGAGGATTGCATAATGTATTTATGCTGGTGAGGTTGGCGCAGAATGTAATTCGCGCCTGATGTGATACTGTGCATAATGTAGTTTATGTTACAGGCTGATACTAAGTACAGTGGTTACCAGTGATTACTGGTTGTACGTTCATGATGTGTTCTACATTTATTATAAGTGCTACCTATACTAAGTTCGCTTTGTGCTGGTTCTGACAGTGGTCCAGTTGGCCCTGTCAGGTGTAAATAATTCCCTTGTAAATATGACCCCGTGCCAGGTGGCACGATGTATATTATGTGAGTACTATTCTAATGTTTTTTATGATAATACAAAGGCTATTTTTATATATAACCTTGTGTGGAGTTCCTTTTTGTGGTGTGCCTAGTATGTTGTTGCTGTGGGTGTGTTGCGCAAACGCTTTACACATTGCCTCCGGGATAAGCCTGACTGCTCGTGCCAAGCTACCAAGGGGGTGAGCAGGGGTTATCTTTGGCGTGTAACTCCCTTGCCCTGACTAGAGTGGTGGTCTCTGTCTGGCTTTGGCGCAAGCCTTAGCCAACCAGAGATCCCATTTCTAACAGTTACTGTTTCTGACAAACCATAGGGGGAGAAGATTTGCACTGTAGTAAAACTTGCTAGAATGCCTTCTTAGCTGTCTACTAGGATCTTGTAACAAAGAAAATCATTAAATACATCCATATGTATAAATATGTATTCATATAGGTACATAAGGGCTTTGGGTCAGCTCTGTTTTGCTATTGTAGTTGGCCAGTCCTTTAGTTTTCAACTTTCTCCTTTTACAGTCTCCTTTGATTTCTTTTCTTCTCTTTTTCTTATTTTAATATTTCTAAAGTGGATGCTACAGCTGTCCAGGAAGTGCTAACCATTCGCTTGCTTGCCGCTCATTTCATCTGCAGTGCACTGTATTCCACGTGGCCACTTCATCTAAACCAGGAGACCATTATGGAATGCTGTTGTCCAGAGTGTATCTTTGTTTTAACATTCCAATAAGGCCAACAAGTTGGTTCTAAATGTGGCGGCCATGTTGGAACGTTAGAACAATAAACTATTCACAATACCTCTGTCAGACGGTCACCCATTGCTATGTTAAGTTTCATTTTTTCAATACTGCAAGAATGCGGCCTCGGTGTTTAGATAGCAGCATGTTTTCTTTTTTTCTATTTCTATGCTTCTAGTTTATCATACATACGTTGTTCTGTTTGTGTGTGTTTTATTGTGGTTGTGATAGAGCGTTAATGCAAGAATGAGTCAGTGGATGGATGAATGGATGCGTGAGTGCAAAGTTAAGTGACAGAGTGCATTTATGATGTATTGAGAGCCTAAAACCATAAGTGACACACAAGGCACTTTCATTCATAAGTCAAACCTATCTACATTGCCAATGCTTATTCTGTTTTTACCAAATTCTTTACATTATTTATGAATCAATTTACCCTTTTATTGTTCTATATGCATTCTTAATGCAAGCTAGGTTTCAATTCTCTGATGATTATCTATGGTATAATTACTGATGAAAAATCTCTTTTGGATAACAGCCTGTTCCAATTCACACAAAAAACGGCACATTATGCTGTGAAAAGAATACTGCTGCATCATGGTCCAATGAAAATGGTGTAACTTTAGGCTCTAACTTGAGCTATAGTGCATAGAACTGTGGTGCTATATTTATGTTTATTGTGGATTTAGATTGGATTTGAAGGCTATTATTGCACGTGTTTACCTTTGCTTATTTTTATTCTTCAGTTATGAAATAATAGCATAGGTTCTTGTACCGACCCACCCTTGAGCAAGATCTTCGGGTGGCAGTTTCACTAAAAGACTTTTATTATAACATAACATATAACATAATTGACAAGTTGCGCCCACTGAAGGCTACATAATTGTGATGTTTGGACTCCCCAGCCTCCAAAGACAAGGCACCGGGTCTCTGCTTTTGTGCAGGCTGGTAGAACAAAACTAGTACTGCTCCATGGAGCCGAGTAGCTGACCAGGCAAAAAACTGCACGGAAGAGAGCCTTAGTGAGCGCTCTAGCAGCTCTGTACTGCTGCACATATGTAAGGATAGGACAGTGACACACACACCGATGTAGTCTGGCCTCTCACTCAAATGTATTGATGTGAGGTGGGCCCTCTGCTGCAGATTCCTTCTTTCCAGGAGTTGTAGATTTTCTTCTGTCCAAGAGAAGAAACGTGGCAGCCATTCATTTAGTAACCTTGACTTGTCATCTGCCTGACGTTTCTTACATCACAGGTTGGGAGATGGTCAGCCTTTGTTTGTTGATCCCACTCAACCTATGACGAAATAGGAAAGCGTGAATTTAGAGGCAGGGTTTATGAGGCATCACTGGATGAAGCTGCAGCTCCATTTGTTTGGAAGATAGCGCAACAGTGAAGGAAGTGACCCGCTTAGGGCCACCCGGGTCACCACAGACCACCTCTCAGCCTTCCATATGAATGAAGAGTCAGAGAAACAGTGGAGAATATACATAAATAATCGTTTATTAGTATACGTTCAGAGCGGGGCTCCATCTACACAGTCTCGTAAGAGTACTAAAGAGGGAACTGAGGAACGGAAAAGCATAAAGATACATCATGTACGTTGCATGATTAGCTAAGAACACTGATGGAGCAAGGACTCACAATGAGACTTGCTCGTAAGCAATCCTCTCACAGTATTAATTAATTAAACTTTGTAATGTCTTTATTAATAAATGCATACACAACACCGTATCCGAGAGACGCTTGCCTATGTGTTTAAAACTAATAAGTAATCCTTGTCTAATCCAAAATGGCAGCTAAAGCGCGGGAACTCCATTGCGCATGTGTCAACCATATCACGTGGTATGACGTCTTTCTTTGCTTGGAGGGAATCTTTGCTTCTGCGCAGTGTGGGCTAAAATGGCCGCTTGATGTTCTCACATGCTAAAGCTTACGCATTTGCTGCAATTAATAAAGTGGTATTTCTAACGCTACTAATGCGGGATAGATTTTAATTAAATGGGAATAGAGTAGAAGTAGGGGGTATACAGTGAAAACATTTATTTTTGATTTTAATATGTTTCTTCTTTGATTTTCTATTAGTTCGTAAATTGGGCCTGGGTTAACTGAACAGCAGCTCACGAGCTATGGAATGTGCGCATGCGCCCTGAAAATAACACGACAAAGCGATGAAGTCAACTTGGAAAATAGCCAAGAACACGACCCGTTGGTCACCTCCACTGAACATATGAGATGTTCTATCAATTGCAACAATGTATATACATTTTGTATTAAATTTTGTCGTGAGACGGGTGGGAAATAAAGCAAATGTATTAATTGTGAGGAGCGGTATTTTAAAACAATGGGTTTAAAGAAATTGAACTAAATTGTTATGGTGTGAGGATCAACCCCCTGTCCCTGACCAATCAGAAGTAGTGGGCCCATAATTTTGAAACATTAATGGGAGGTACCCGGGTGTAGAAGGGTATAATAGATATAGAATTAGCTAATTAGTTAGCGTTGAGGCTGTCAGCTCTGAGAACCACAGAACAAGTTGATCGATTGCAGACTGAACCGCTGTCCGAAGAGGTCCTGAGGTGGGGGCGGCGGATTCCATTAGAAAGAAGACACTGAAGAATCGAGGAGGAACAAAGTGACAGAGAGGGAACGACGCAGGCGTCGTTGGTAGAGAGGTCACCTATCCTGTTCTGAATCTGGTCCGGAGGTCTTTGGTCTTCATCCTTCTTGGGACCCATCTTTCCGACTCCTTGGCCAAGGGGTTTGGTTCTCACACTCTTAGATAACTATAAGCGTAAACCTTTAGCTGTACTGCTGTCTCTATCTTCTTCTTTCTGAGGGACTGTCATTTTGATTAAATAAGTGATTATTTAGTATGCTTCCTCCTTGATGTGCGATTAAGTATTATGTGTTTTGTAATTTACTCTGCTAAAGAATTTAGATAAACATTTTAAAACTTCCTGAGTCAGTGATTATTTCAGATTTATGAATTGTATTTTATTTTCTCATTTTAAACTTCCCAATTATCAAAGGGTCCATCGGTAAGTCATTACTCTTCAATCAGAAAAGGTAATTGGTAGCAGGGATATTGATAAAGAGTACAACTGACCCACCAGCGGAAATTGCTAGCGTAGTATGAATGAATGGGCCCAGGTGAGTATTTGGTGTATGAATGCTAGTTGCTAGTAACCCGCTGGATCAGTTTTCTGGCTATCAGAGGATGGTTTTGGTTTTATCTTGTTAATTGGGTAATGAGAATTTCATTTTTATAAACTAACATCCGTTTGTTTAAAAGTTTTGTTTTATGTTGTCTAGAATCCCCGGGGAATTTTGAATAGCGGATGGTAAGTGGAAGCCATACTGCAGTGAGGTTATCTGTCAGGCAGAAATAGTACTGAAAAGTTAAGCAGGGCTATCAGTACTGGTTAGGGACTCTGTGCGTATGAGTGACAGCAAAGGAATACGCTAGTGAAAATTTGATGTTATATCACCTAGAAAGGGTAACATTGAAGAAGTAGCAGGTACTTCCGAAGCTTATGTGAAGAGTAAACGGAAGGGTTTTGCTCGTAGTGTATATTTAGTAAACGGAAAGGTTTTACTAAGTGTGAGAGAAACTATCTTTTCCAATTTAGAGAAACTGGCACGATAGCGAATGTTTTATGTTGTTACTGAATTTTAAGAAGCATAGAGAAAATAAAGTTTTGCGTACGATTTTGTAAAGGGAGGGTCAGCTGTCGGAGTAAAAGCTGACGTCACAAACGCCGCGCTGGTATTGTTTGACACGGCGGGCGTGGAGCGAGTCTTGTAAAGGAGGGGTCGGTAGTCAGGAGTAATACTGACGTCACAGGTACCGCGCTGGGATTGGTTGAAACAGCGAGGGACAGAGAAGCGCAGATTGTAAAGGAGGGGTCGTCAAAGAGACGTCACAGAAAAGCCGCGCTAGGATTGGTCTGAGACAAATGTTAGCTGGAGTTTGATTGGTTGTCAGCATAGAAGTCGAAATCTTAGTGGGTAGTGGAGATTATATGTGGAAACGTGATCCGACTTTGACAGGAACCCGTCCAGACAGAAGATTCCTAGGTTTTGCAGAATATAATTCGATACATAGATATTTACCCAAAATGTATGGAGAAAAGAGAAAAATGTCATTTTTACAAAAGATTAAGAATTATTTTAAGAAAGATAAGCCAATCAAAACTAGGGAAGGAATTATCATTCCACCAGCAAAAACGCCCGCCTCATTCATGATGATGGAGAGGGGTTATCATACTTGCGTATGGTTAGAAAATTGGATAGAATATACAAAAGATGATGGAATATTAGCTTTCCCAGAGAATGGTACTTTTAATGGGAGAGTTCTGCAAAATTTACGAATAAGAATGAATGATTTAGAACCCAGACCAAGATTAACTCAATACGAAGCCCTAGAGGAATAGGAAACCGAGGCATTTGAACGTGATAGACCCAGAAGCAATAGGGGTTATAGGGGATTTTTCCCTAGACACCAAAATGAGACACGAGAAAGTCAGATGAAACAGTGGAGAAGAGCGATGCTTACCGAAGGTTTGTATCCAGTTTTCATGACAGATGAGCCGTTAGGGAGCAAATGCAAAGAAAAGACAAAACATTTGACAGGGTTTGGAGAATCAGAAGATGAATTTATGGAAGAAATATTAAAGAACCCTCCACCATATCAGGAAGGGTCAAGTGGATGTTCTCCAAGTGCACCAATTTTCAGAACACCATTGGTACCGCAAGTATTACATAATCCACCAGTTAATAGGGTACTTCAGGATAAGGAAAGAGAGGCTTTAGACAGGAACAGAGCAGAATTGATACAGAAAATAACACAGTTGAATGTACATCCTGATTCCCTGACAATACCTGTAACCATTGGTCCTGTGGTCCCTTTATATGGTGACAAAGTAAATTGTCCAAAGCCTTTAACTATGCCTATACCTGTGGAGACTCCAAAACATGAAGCAGTAATAATTGATGACCATATCAGTGATTGTGAATCTATGATTTCACTAATGGATTTACCTAATCGAGACTCCGTAAATAGCACCCCCAGAAGAGTTCCACCTGGTTGCTCAAAGGATGTAAATATAATAACATCTTCAGGAACTAAGAGTGCAACAGTAGTAACCCCAGAAGACTTAGAAAGATGGGCACAAGGAATAGACAGACAAAGTTCACCCCCAAAGATTTTGGACATTTATAAATTAAAAGTCGAGTTAGAAGAAATGATAGCAGGCAACGTAGGAGTAGATCGTTGAATACCAATAGTGAAGAAGAACTATTGTTCGTATGTAGGAGCATAAACAGAAATGTAAAGATATTCCATAAAAAATTGGCGGATTTGGCCTTAGAAATGGGAATTGAAATAAGAAAGTCAAAAGTACTACAGAAACCATATAGAGCAGACTTTACTGACAAAGATTTAGAAAATATGAATACATCTGGTAGGAAACTACAAGTGAAAGAATTAATGTCAGTATTACAGAAATGGGGAGAACTAGATAAATGGAAAACTAGATGGACAAAGAAAAAGGAAGAGGCACGTTACAGTAGAACGACTTCTGAATATTTATTGAAGGAAACAGGGAAAGTAGATCAGATGTACCCGATGCGGGAGGTTCCAGGAGGAGGTTATGTTCATGTCCCATGGAGCAGACAAGATATTTTGTCATTTACAAATGATTTTCCAAAGTTGAAAAACCGATTGAATGGTACAAGCAGGTCGAGAGGTTTGTGAAAGTCTCAAAGGTATTGTTAAAGGACTTAGATGGTTTGTTTGACATAGTGGTACCTGCCGATTTATGGACAGATTGTAAAATTACAGTCGACTGGCCGAGTGAAGAGTATCCTAGGGATGCAAAGACAGGTGCCCCATCAAATGATGTGATGAAAAAGTATCACCAGGTAATAACTTATTTGAAAGGGAAAATACCACCAAAAGAAACAGATTGGGTGAAAATAGACAGGACTACCCAAGAAGCAAGTGAATCGGTACATGCCTATTATGAATGTCTATTACAGGTGTTCAAACAGTATAGTGGATTCGAGGATATTGGAGATAAAAATATGAGTCAGTTTGTCTATCGATTTGTTTATGGTCTAAAACCAGAGATTTGTCAGATGATTAAGCAGCACATGTTATGCTGGCAAGGGAAACCTATTGATGAAATTTTGAAATATGCTAAATATTGTGGAGACGACATTGAGGATAGGCACAAGAAACTGCAAGAGAAAGTGATGTGGGCTCAAGTGAAAATGGCTGAGCGACAGGGAATTAATTTGGATAATCCAACAGAAAGTCAGGGAAAAGAATCTGGAACGAATGGTGACACAGGGAATGGTGGAAAAGTGAGAGGACGAATGAGTAGAGAAGAGGCCAAAAAGAAATTTCCTTGTCATGGGTGCGGAAAGTTGGGACATTGGAAGTGTTAGATTTGGGGGTCTCTAGTTGGCATAGGTAGGTACCTGTGACAAATAGGGACCCTTGCGTCTAGTCAGGGTAAGGGGCTACACTCCTAAAATAACCCCTGCTCACCCCCTTGGTAGCTTGGCACGAGCAGGCAGGCTTATCTCAGAGGCAGTGTGTAAAGCATTTGTGAACACATACAGTAATACAGTGACAACACTACAGATGGACACCACACAGGTTGTATTTATAAAAATAAGTATTTTTATATAGACTTAACACAAGACCAAACGACAAAAATCCACAATACTGTACTCAAAAATAGACTTTAGAATGTTATAAAATAGTTCAGTTCTCTCAAGTTGTAGATGCGACACTTTACTCTCAATGGACCTTGAATGCGTAACGCAAAGAAAACAAAAGGGTCGCAGGGAAGGTGATGCGTCGGTTCCTTACACTCAGGGAGTGGATGCGTCGGTTCCTTACTGCTGCGCAGGGGAGTTGATGCTCGCTTCCTTACTGTCTGGGAGGTGATGCGTCGGTTTCTTACTGCTCTCCGGTGCGATGCGACAAGATGGCACCTCGATGCGATACTCTTCTCCGGTACGATGCGACAAAATGGCGTCTAGGCTGCGATGCGACAATGTCGGTGTGATGCGTGCACGCCCGACGGCCTTGCAGCGACTCGATGATCTTTGGAGCCGCGACAGGCCCTGTGACGCGCTTCTCCGGTGATGCGACGATGTCCTCTGTGGCAGCGTCCCACTTCTCCGGCGATGCGCCGCGCCGCGCTTCGGCGATGCGATGATGACAGCGGCAGTGGCGTCTCGCTTCCTCGGCGATGCGATGACAGCGGCTGCGGCGGCGACATGCTTCTCGTCGTTGCGTCGCGCTTCCAGCTCCCAGCGACACGCAGTCTCTCAGAAGGCCCAGCACAACAGCAGGCACTTCAATTCCCAGCAAGGGAATTCAGGGGGGAGCTGGTTGGTGAAGTCTTGTATCCCTGAGACTTCAGGCAAGAGGCAAGCTCTAGTTCAAGCCCTTGGAGATTCTTCTTCAAGTTGATAGAAAGCACACTCAGTCCTTTTCTCCTTTCTTTGGCAATGAAGCAACCACTGCAGGCCAACCCCCAAACACACAGCACAGGGGTAGTCTCCTCCTTCAGCTTCCTGGTTCTTCTCCTCAGCAAAGGTTCGTCTTGATTCCCAGAAGTGATCTAAAGTTCTTGGGTCTGGGTCCCAATATTTATACTACTTTTCTCTTTGATCTCTGAAGGCAGAGAGGCCTTCGTCTAGTCCAAAACCAGTTCTGGTCAGTCCTGGAGCACTTTGTTGACAAGACTCCTTTCCTTTCACAGTGTAGGCCAGGGACATCAGACACACCACAGGAGGTGGAGCCAGCATTGTGGAGGAAAGGCACAGCCCTATTCAGGTCCCAGGTGCAACTCCTCCCTCCTATCTGCATGCAGATCTCTCTATTCAGCCCTGTGCTGACTCACCCTGTCTCCTGGAAGCCCCCAGCCCCTGTCACTCAAACTCCAGACAAGGAATACACAACCTAGCAGAGGCAGGCTTGGATAGTTAGGCAAGAAAATACCCACTTTCTAAAAGTGGTATTTTCAAACACAGAATGTTAAAACCAACTTCACTAAAAGATGTATTTTATCATTCTGAGTTCAGGCATACTAAACTCGAATTTCTACCTAGTTCCCTGAGTCAGTTAGGATTATAAGATGTTATATTCAAACTGCCCATTCTGGCCTATGGGGAACAGGTAGCCTTGCAATAGTGAAAAACGAAAATGGCTGTAATTCACTATTAGGACATGCCACACACACCAGGGCATGTCCTACCTTTTACCTACAATGCACCCTGCCCTTGGGCCTACCTTAGGGGTGACTAATATGTATAAAAGGGAAGGTTTAGGGACTGGCAAGTGGGTACACTTGCCCAGTCAACATGGCAGTACCAGACTGCACACAGGCTCTGCAATGGCAGGCCTGAGATACACTTTACAAGCTGCTCCGGTGGGTGGCACAACCAGTGCTGCAAGCCCACCAGCAGCATTTGATTTACAAGCCCTGGGCACACGCAGTGCACTATACTAGGGTCTGACAGTAAGCCAAACAAGCCAATCATGGAGTCACTAATCCATACATCAATTTACCATAGGGAGCACTTGCACTGTGGCCCTGAACAGCAGTGGCACAGTGCCCAAAAGCATCTAAAACCAGCAAAAACATAAGAGGCAACAGCAAAGAATGGAAGGGAGACCCACGCCAATGGTGCCAGGTCTAACACGTGTCCCCTCCAGCTGAAATGTGGGGAGAACTACCCTACCTCCGGGGAGTTCTCATCACTAAGGCGGAAAAATCTGGACAGACCATCAGCATTGGCGTGTTCTGTACCAGGGCGGAGTTCCACCGTGAAGTCCATCCCCTGTAGGGATATGGACCACCTCAACAGCTTTGGATTTTCACCCCTCATCTGCATCAGCCATCTGAGGGGCCTGTGGTCTGTCTGAACCCAGAAGTGAGTCCCAAACAAGTATGGTCTCAACTTCTTCAGTGCCCAGACCACAGCAAATGCCTCACGCTCAATTGCACTCCACCTCTGTTCCCGTGGAAGTAACCTCCTACTGATGAAGGCTACAGGTTGGTCTAGGCCCTCCTCATTAATCTGTGATAGAACAGCCCCCACACCATGCTCTGAAGCGTCTGTTTGCACAATAAACTCTTTTGAGAAGTTGGGTGCCAGGAGCACGGGCGCCGTGCACATGGCAGTCTTCAGGGCATCAAAAGCTTTCTGACAGGTGTCAGTCCAAATCGCTCTCTTGGGCTGCTTCCTGGAAGTCAGCTCTGTCAAGGGTGCAACAATGCTACCATACCCCTTGACAAACCTCCTGTAATACCCGGTGAGTCCTAAAAAGGCTCTCACCTCTGTCTGGGTCTTGGGGGGTTCCCAAGTCAGGATGGTCTCAATCTTGGGCTGTAGGGACGCCACCTGGCTGCTCCCAACCTGGTGTCCCAAGTACACCACGAACCCTGCCTGATCTGACACTTACTCGCCTTGATCGTGAGGCCTGCTCTTTGCAGTGCCATCAACACTTCCCAGAGGTGGCGCAGATGTTCTTCCCAACTGGCGCTGAACACTGCAATGTCATCCAGGTAGGCGGCACTGAACTCTTCCAGTCCAGCCAACACCTGGTTGACCAACCTCTGAAAGGTGGCAGGGGCATTCTTCATCCCAAAGGGCATAACCCGGAATTGGTAGTGCCCATCTGGTGTGGAGAATGCTGACCTCTCTCTTGCCCCATCAGTCAAGGCGATCTGCCAGTACCCAGATGTTAAATCAAACGTGCTGAGGTACCGGGCAGCCCCTAACCGATCAATGAGCTCATCAGCTCTGGGGATGGGGTGCGCGTCAGTCCTGGTGACTGAATTGAGCCCTCGGTAGTCCACACAGAACCGCAGTTCTGGTGAGACACCCGGTGCGGCAGCCTTTGGGACCAAGACCACTGGGCTGGCCCAAGGACTGTTAGAGGACTCAATCACCCCCAACGCAAGCATCTTGGAGACCTCCTCCTTGATGCAAGCTCTCACCCTGTCAGTCACCCTGTAAGTTTTGTGCTTGACAGGAGGACTGTCCCCAGTGTCTACATCATGGATGCACCAATCAGTGACACTGGGAATCAGGGAGAACAGGTCAGAAAACTGTCCCAGCAACTGGTGACAGTCATTCTGCTGCTCAGGGGTCAGGGTGGAAGAGAGGTTCACTCCATCCACTGACCCATCTTGCTCTGATGCAGACAGGAGGTCAGGAAGAGGCTCAGTCTCCTCCTCCATTCCAGCATCTGTTGCTAGGAGCATGCCCACTTCGGACCTCTCTAAGTGGGGCTTCAGGCGGTTGACTTGCAGGACCCGCAAGGGGTTCCTGGGAGACCGCAAGTTCACCAAGTAGGTAACCAGACTTTTGCGCTCCACCACCTCAAATGGTCCGGTCCACTTATCCTGGAGCGCACAGGGCTCCACGGGGGCCATGACCCACACTTTCTGACCAGGCTGAAGCTCAACCAGAGTGGCATTCTGGTCATACCACTGCTTCATCTCCTCCTGGCTGGCTTCCAGATTCGCCTCAGCGAGTTTTCTGAATCGCCTAGTTTGGTTCCTGAAGGCCAGCATGTAGCTATATACATCCTGGGGAGGTTTCCTGGGAGATTTCTCCCAGCCTTCTTTGACCAAACTCAAAGGTCCTCTCACTGGGTGTCCATAGAGAAGCTCAAAGGGACTGAACCCTAGAGATTTCTGTGGCACCTCACGGTAAGCAAAGAGAAGGCATGGTAAGAGGACGTCCCACTTACGCCTCATGGATTCCTCAAGACCCATAATCATGCCTTTGAGGGTCCGTTTGAATCTCTCAACCAGCCCATTACCTGGGGGGTGGTAAGGAGTGGTGAACTTGTAGGTTACACCACACTCCTGCCACAGGGACTTCATATACTTGGAAATGAAGTTGGTACCTCGGTCTGACACCACCTCTCTGGGAAACCCCACGCGGGAGAAAATCCCCATCAGTGCACGTCCCACCACGGGGGCCGTCACTGTCCTGAGAGGGATGGCTTCCGGGTACCGGGTGGCATGGTCCACCAAGACCAGGATGAACTTGTTGCCCATGGCTCTCTTGGGATCCAGAGGCCCCACAATGTCAATGCCCACCCTTTCAAAGGGGGTGCTGACCACAGGGAATGGCTGGAGAGGAGCCTTGTGCTTCCTCCCACTCTTTCCACTTGCCTGGCAAGTCTGACAGGTCCTGCAATGAGTGACTGAACTCTTGCGCATTTGGGGCCAATAAAAATGGGTGACAAGCCTTTCAAAGGTCTTGTCCTGCCCCAAATGTCCTGCTAAAGGCACATCATGAGCCAGCCCCAGTAGGAAGGCTCTGAAGCGCTGGGGTACCACCAGCACACGGGCTGACCCAGGCTCAGCAACCTTAGGCTCACTATACAGGAGACCATTCTCCCAGTAGATCCAATGTGATCCAGACTGATCACCTGCTGCCTGGTTTGCAGCCTGTTGCCGCAAACCCACAAGAGAAGGGCACTTGTTCTGCTCCTCACAGAACTCTTCCCTGGAGGGACCTCCTTCCTGCTGCCAATGGGTCAGCTCAGGCAGGTCTCCCAGTTCAGCAATCTCTTCCCCGGTAGGCTCCAGGGCATCCCCCTCAGGGTCCGCCTCCTCCTGGGCCGTGGGAATCTTAGGGGCCGGTTTCCCGTGCCCCCTACCTCTTCTCTTTAAGGCAGGCACCTGGGCCATTTTCTCAGGCTCCAGGTCCTCTTGAACACCCTTACTGGCTGCCATTGACCGAGTGGTCACGCAGGCCCATTCAGGCAAACCCAACATCTCTAAATGAGCTCTCCGCTCCACCTTAGCCCAAGGGGAGCTCTCCAAATCGTTACCTAACAGACATTCAACAGGCATGGCTGGCCTCACAGCTACTTGAAGAGTCCCTGAGACCCCCCCCACTCAAAGGGAACCTGTGCCACCTTGCAGTGGCTCTCTGTGTTGTCAGCGGCAACAACTGGGTAAAATGCATTGGGGACTACCTGCTCTTCAGACACCAACCGACAACTGACAGCTGTCACACTGGCTCCGGTGTCTCTAAGAGCTTCCACCCTCTTGCCATTGATGGTCACCCACTGCCTGTATTTTTTAGTGTTATCAGGCAGCTGGGTCCTGGGGACCACCTCACAGTCTCCTAAAGAGACAAGGGACATCTCTGCGGGACCCCACCCACCCTGGGCATGCATCACCTCCCCCAGGACTACACTAGCCAACTGCCGGGGTGGTGCACCAGTGTGTGCTGTCTTCCCATACAAGGGACATCTTGCATCATAAGAACAGTGGCCTACTAGACCACACTTAAAAGAGGTCTTGGGCCCCTTGTGAACAGGCTTATCTGTCGGGGCCACTGCCTTCTTCTCAGGGGAGGCTGGGAACCCTTCCCTTGGTTCCCTTGGGGATTACTTTGGGGCCCTTTCTGGAACTCCCTCTGTTTACCCTTGTCCCCCCACTCTTCTGCTGGGGACCCTGCCCACCTTTGGCGAAGTCTCCCACATGACCCTTCTGGACCCGGGTGCTCACCCAGCGGTCCGCCTCCTCAACAAGCTTCCTAGGGTTGGTCAGCTTGCTATCAATAAGATGCTGGCGTAGCTCTGGAAAACAGTTATTTGACAAGTGCTCCCATGCAAGCAAATCATAGAGCGCCTCAAAATTATCCACTTTGCTACCCTTCACCCAACCATCCAATGCTCTGCAAAAGAAAGACACATATTCCACCCAAGTGGTAGACTCCAGTTTTCTGCAATTTCTAAACCTTTGTCTATATAGCTCTGGGGTCAAACCAAATCTGGACATTAGGGCTCCCTTCATGTGGGTAAAGGACATCTGCTCCTCTGTAGGCAAATCCAACAAAGTGTCCCTCCCATCACTAACAAAGCGGCCCCACAACCCCGCTCCCCAATCCTTCTCAGGGACCCGGTGGGCCAACATTGCAGCTTCATAAGCCCTAAACCACTGACCAATATCCTCATTCTTGTGGAAATCTTTAACTACATCTTTGGGAATGTAGGTTCTTGCTTCTACATGCACTGGCGGTGTGCTGCCACCAGAGGGAGGAACCTCTAACTTCTTGGCCTTGAGTTCCAATTCCCTCAATCCTCTCTCATGCTCAAAATGCATCCTCTTTTCCTCTAAGGCTAACTTCTTCATTTCTAACTCCATCCCAAGCTCTATTTTCTTGCTCTCTATGTCTTTCTGACCATCCATTTTGAGCCTAGCTAGCTCCAATTTATGCATCCTCTCCCTTGCTCTGTCCTCCAGCTCTCCTGGGGACAACCCTTTGGAAGAAACACTGCTGCCCGCCCCTGAAGGTGCTTTCCCTCCAGTTAGGCCCACTGGCCCCTCAAGCTGCCCATTTAAATCCTCTGCCTCCATTACTGGCTCCTCAGGATGCTCACTGGCATTCCTAGATTCTACCCAGGCCCTCAGCGCCTTCTGGTATTCCTCTTTCCTGGTGAGGCCTTTCACAGAGATTTTAAATTTCTTTCACAAAGCTTTGCGATAAGACACAGTGTAAGTATCAATTCTCTCTTCTTCCAATATGATGTCTACAGATACTATGGATGCTGACTTGCTCATGGTAGCAAAAAGACTGGCAGTTCTCAAGAATCAAAAATAGAAAAGAAGTTCCAAGGAAAAATTCTCAAAAAGTATGTGGTCGCGTTATGGTCTGCACTCACTAGTAGTGTACACCAATCACTGTATATGAATCACAAATGCAAGTCCAAATCCTCACCGCTGACCACCAATGTTAGATTTGGGGGTCTCTAGTTGGCATAGGTAGGTACCTGTGACAAATAGGGATCCTTGCGTCTAGTCAGGGTAAGGGCTACACTCCTAAAATAACCCCTGCTCACCCCCTTGGTAGCTTGGCACGAGCAGGCAGGCTTATCTCAGAGGGAGTGTGTAAAGCATTTGTGAACACATACAGTAATACAGTGACAACACTACAGATGGACACCACACAGGTTGTATTTATAAAAATAAGTATTTTTATATAGACTTAACACAAGACCAAACGACAAAAATCCACAATACTGTACTCAAAAATAGACTTTAGAATGTTATAAAATAGTTCAGTTCTCTCAAGTTGTAGATGCGACACTTTACTCTCAATGTACCTTGAATGCGTAACGCAAAGAAAACAAAAGGGTCGCAGGGAAGGTGATGCGTCGGTTCCTTACACTCAGGGGAGTGGATGCGTCGGTTCCTTACTGCTGCGCAGGGGAGTTGATGCTCGCTTCCTTACTGTCTGGGGAGGTGATGCGTCGGTTTCTTACTGCTCTCCGGTGCGATGCGACAAGATGGCACCTCGATGCGATACTCTTCTCCGGTACGATGCGACAAAATGGCGTCTTGGCTGCGATGCGACAACGTTGGTGTGATGCGTGCACGCCCGACGGCCGTGCGGCGACTCGATGATCTTTGGAGCCGCGACAGGCCCTGCGACGCGCTTCTCCGGTGATGCGACGATGTCCTCTGTGGCAGCGTCCCGCTTCTCCGGCGATGCGCTGCGCTTCGGCGATGCGATGATGACAGCGGCAGCGGCGTCTCGCTTCCTCGGCGATGCGATGACAGCGGCTGCGGCGGCGACACGCTTCTCGTCGTTGTGTCGCGCTTCCAGCTCCCAGCAACACGCAGTCTCTCAGAAGGCCCAGCACAACAGCAGGCACTTCAATTCCCAGCAAGGGAATTCAGGGGGGAGCTGGTTGGTGAAGTCTTGTATCCCTGAGACTTCAGGCAGGAGGCAAGCTCTAGTTCAAGCCCTTGGAGATTCTTCTTCAAGTTGATAGAAAGCACACTCAGTCCTTTTCTCCTTTCTTTGGCAATGAAGCAACCACTGCAGGCCAACCCCCAAACACACAGCACAGGGGTAGTCTCCTCCTTCAGCTTCCTGGTTCTTCTCCTCAGCAAAGGTTCGTCTTGATTCCCAGAAGTGATCTAAAGTTCTTAGGTCTGGGTCCCAATATTTATACTACTTTTCTCTTTGATCTCTGAAGGCAGAGAGGCCTTCGCCTAGTCCAAAACCAGTTCTGGTCAGTCCTGGAGCACTTTGTTGACAAGCCTCCTTCTTTCCTTTCACAGTGTAGGCCAGGGACATCAGACACACCACAGGAGGTGGAGCCAGCATTGTGGAGGAAAGGCACAGCCCTATTCTGGTCCCAGGTGCAACTCCTCCCTCCTATCTGCATGCAGATCTCTCTATTCAGCCCTGTGCTGACTCACCCTGTCTCCTGGAAGCCCCCAGCCCCTGTCACTCAAACTCCAGACAAGGAATACACAACCTAGCAGAGGCAGGCTTGGATAGTTAGGCAAGAAAATACCCACTTTCTAAAAGTGGTATTTTCAAACACAGAATGTTAAAACCAACTTCACTAAAAGATGTATTTTATCATTCTGAGTTCAGGCATACTAAACTCGAATTTCTACCTAGTTCCCTGAGTCAGTTAGGATTATAAGATGTTATAATCTAGCTGCCCATTCTGGCCTATGGGGAACAGGTAGCCTTGCAATAGTGAAAAACGAAAATGGCTGTAATTCACTATTAGGACATGCCACACACACCAGGGCATGTCCTACCTTTTACCTACAATGCACCCTGCCCTTGGGCCTACCTTAGGGGTGACTAATATGTATAAAAGGGAAGGTTTAGGGACTGGCAAGTGGGTACACTTGCCCAGTCAACATGGCAGTACCAGACTGCACACAGGCTCTGCAATGGCAGGCCTGAGACACACTTTACAAGCTGCTCTGGTGGGTGGCACAACCAGTGCTGCAAGCCCACCAGCAGCATTTGATTTACAAGCCCTGGGCACACGCAGTGCACTGTACTAGGGTCTGACAGTAAGCCAAACAAGCCAATCATGGAGTCACTAATCCATACATCAATTTACCATAGGGAGCACTTGCACTGTGGCACTGAACAGCAGTGGCACAGTGCCCAAAAGCATCTAAAACCAGCAAAAACATAAGAGGCAACAGCAAAGAATGGAAGGGAGACCCACGCCAATGGTGCCAGGTCTAACAGGAAGGACGAATGTAAAAAGATTCAAAATAATAATGGCCCAAATCATAATTTAAATCCACAGACGCAGAATGACTCACAGCAGGGTGTCAGTTGCCACCTGCCCCTATCCAGGGTAATGTAAGCAGAGCAAAGCACGGTACAGACGTCGGATATCAAGGAGGAAGTGGTAAGAATGAATATGTAACTTCACAGTTTCTTTTACAGGACGAATTTGATCCATATAGTCATCAATGACGGTGCCTAAGAGAGGGGGAGAAGGAGTGCGTACTTGGCGCATCCTTACCGGTAGATCAGTCAGGTCCATATGTTGAAGGGAAAGTAAGAGGTAATGATATCACTTTTCTTTTGGACACTGGTGCTACCCATTCTACTGTAAGAACAGCAGACATCCCAGACCTTCCTCTCTCTGGAGACGCTATCCAAGTTGTAGGTGTAGCAAATCAAAAGATCAGAACACCCCTTACTGAACCTATGGAAGTAAAGATAGGAAACTTTCGAGAAATGCACCAATTTGTGGTGTGTGATTCCAGTCCAGTAAACTTATTGGGTAGAGACTTACTGTGCAAAATTAATTGCACTATTTTTGCACACCGGATGGTGTTGCGGTACAGACCCCGGATGAAGATCATGTTTATAAGTTCATGCTAGCCAAGCAAGGTACTGAAGCGGATGAGATGTTCTCCTTGATAACAAAAGACGAATTACCAGAAGAATTAAGAACTACAGTGAGTTCTAAGGTATGGGATTTTACGGGGAAAGAAGTAGGACTTATGGCAAAAATAGACCCAGTAAAAATCACTATAAAAGAAGGCGCAATTTTCCCAAATACCAGACAGTACAAAATGAGTGCAGAAGTAAAGGCAGGAGTTGTTGAGGAAATTAGCAGAATGGTGAAACAAGGCATATTAAAAGAAGTTATGAGTAGTCCTTGTAATTCACCAATCATGGGTTTGAAAAAGCCTAGTGGAAAGTATAGGATTGTTCAGGATTTGCGGAAAATTAATAAAATTGTGGTACCATGTTGTCCTATAGTACCAAATCCTGCAGTGATCCTATACCAGATACCCTGTAGTGCAGAATGGTTTACAGTAATTGATCTATGCCAAGCATTTTTCTCAATACCATTGCACCCAGATAGCCAATATCTGTTTTTGTTTAAATTTGAAAACCATGTCTATGTGTGGAATCGTGTTCCTCAAGGGTACACAGAAAGTCCCTCCATTTTTAATCAAATACTGAAAGGGTGTCTAGAAAAATTAGTACTGCCCAGGAGCTCAGTCCTGGTGCAGTACATTGACGACTTATTAGTAGCATCCAAAACTCATGATGATTGTGTTACAGATTCAATTGCATTACTCAACCATTTGGCTGAAGAAGGACACAAAGTATCACCTGAGAAGCTGCAGTTTTGTACAACGGCAGTTAAATATTTGGGTCACCAAATTGAAAGGGGAACAAGAAGAATAATATCTGATAGAATAAACATAATCAAGAAAATGAAAATGCCAGTAACACAAAGAGAAGTGAGAATGTGTCTTGGAATAGTAGGATACTGTCGACAGTGGATTATAGGGTTTTCACTACTAGCAAAGCCTTTAATTCAGTTAACAAAAAAGACAGCAAAGGATCCAGTTGAATGGGATGATGAAAGTGCTGGTGCATTTGTAAAATTAAGAAATGCATTGTGTGAGGCACCTGCCTTGGGCATGCCTGACTATACAAGAGAATTCACACTGTTTTGCTATGAAAGAGAAAATTGTGCACTTTCAGTGTTAACCCAAAGACATGGACTAGACAGGTGTCCTATAGCATATTTTTCTGCTACATTGGACCCAGTGGCTGCAGCATTGCCAGGCTGTTTAAAAGCAGTTGCTGCTACCTGTATGAGCATTGAGCAAAGTGAGTCAATAGTAATGGGATATCCTGTTAAAGTGTTTGTCCCACATGCAGTTGTGATCCTGTTGACAAGAACTAGAACTCAGCATCTCACGCCTAGTCGGATGACAAGGTATGAACGAATAATTCTAGGAGCTGAAAATGTGACCATAGCTAGGTGCACAGTTGTAAATCCTGCTACATTATTACCAGATCAATATTGTGAAGAAGTTAAAGACGATCCAGAACATGATTGTTTACAGGTCACAGGATTGTGTACAAAACCACGTCCCGACATACAGGAAATGCCCCTAAAAGACCTAGACAGGGAGCTGTTTGTGGACGGCTCATGCCTAAGGCATGAGGATGGTAAATTGAGCGCAGCCTATGCTGTATGTGAACTATCTGGAATAGTCGAAGCATCCTATTTACCAGGAGTCAAATCTGCACAAGTAACTCAATTAATTGCTTTGATCAAAGCCTCCAAAATTGGGAAAAATTTAAAAGTAACCATATTTACGGACAGTCAATATGGGTACGGGGTTGTGAATGATTTTGGCCAACTGTGGATGCAGAGGGATTTCATGACTTCTTCAGGATCCCCAATTAAAAAATGGGCAGTTTGTAAAGGAACTATTGGAGGCAATACAATCACCAAAAGAATTGGCAGTGGTGAAATGTGCCGCACACCAGTCAGGAGATGATTGGGTGGTAGCCGGTAACAGATACGCAGACCTAGTTGCACAACACTGTGCCAGAAACAGGTTGGCAGTAAACAGAAAAGTCAAAAGGATGGGAATCAGCTGCCAGCTTATGCTATGTTCAACACCTGAAACATGGAATGATGTGAAAAGACTGCAAGATGATGCTGAGGAGAGTGAAAGAGATGTTTGGATAAAAATAGGGTGTACCCGAAGAACAGATGATGATGTATGGGTATATTCAGATGGCAGACCAATCATGACCGACTGTTTGATTTCACAAATGGCCAGGATGTATCATGGAGACACACATATAGGGAGAGATGCCATGATTAGACTCTTCAGACAAAGTTGGTACAATCCAAAATGTAGGGCTGCAGCAGAGAGTCTTTGCCAGAGATGTTTAACTTGCCAAATGAATAATCCAGGAAGGAGAACAGTAATTGGTTTGGGAAAAATTGGAAAGGCTGAGGGTCCTTTTGTGAGATTGCAGTTAGATTTCATACAGTTACCACCATGTAAAGGACTGAAATATGTACTTGTCATAGTGTGTCTGTTTTCAAGGTGGGTGGAGGCTTACCCAACCAGAAGGAATGACAGCATTACAGTCGCAAAACTGTTGTTACGAGAACTCATTCCTAGGTTCGGTTTCCCAGTAACTTTGGAATCAGATAGAGGAAGTCACATCAATAACGATGTAATTCGAATAATCTGTGAAGCATTTAAAATTGAACAAAAATTGCACTGTGCGTACCGCCCAGAGGCTTCTGGAGTGGTTGAACAAATGAATGGCACAATAAAATCAAGATTGTCAAAAATGTGTGCATCTACATCGTTAGATTGGCCAGATGCATTGCCTCTTGTCTTAATGGGACTCAGAAGCATTCCTGATAGAAATACAGGATTGAGTCCACATGAAATCATCATGGGCAGAGCAATGAGACATGCACATGTACCTGGAAACAAACTGCTGAACATAACTGATGATATGGTTCTAGATTATTGCAAAGCATTGGCTGACCTCGTGCGTTCTGTCTCTCACCAGGTTGGAGAAGACGCAGTTTCCAGGCAGCCTGAACAAGAGTATGATCTGAACCCCGGAGACTGGGTGGTAGTGAAGCATCACACCAGAGAAACGTGTTTATCACCCAGGTGGGGCGAACCCTGTCAGGTTATATTAGTTACAAACACAGCAGTGAAATGTGCAGGATTGCCTAATTGGATTCATGTAAGCCACACCAAAAGGGTGCCAGCTCCTGAAGGAAAAGATCCTCAGTCAGCATCAATAGCTGAGGAAGCTGAAGGTTGGCCAGCTGAAGAATCCCAGGTGAGAGATTCGGGAGAAGCTGAAGAAGAACAACCGAGCATAAGTCAGGACTGGATACCAGTGGTCGACATACCAGAAGTTTACAACAAAACAAGAAGTCGAGCAAGATTAGAGGAAATTAGTGAGGACCAGATAGGTGAAGAAGAAGCAGCTCAGGATAGGAAGAACGAAACAATAAGAGAACCTGAGCAGGCCCAGATAGGGAGAGGAAATTGGGCTCAAATCGACAACGAAACAACAAAATTTGAGCAGGGACAGACAGGTTTAGAAGAACGCGGTCAGGCTGCAGAAGTACAAAGTGCAATACGCCCTGATCAGAACCAGTTAGAACAAGAAAAATACGTTCAGGAAGAAGAAAACCAAGAAAACAACGAGCAAGAAAGCATCAAGCACGAAGACGTAAATCCTGAACAGGGTCAGTTAGTAGAAACTCACACTCAGGCAACTGAAGAAACAACAATAAGACCTGAACAAGAACAGATAGAAGAAGAAACTGAAATCGAGGAAAATCAAATTGTGCCACACCTTGAAATTAAAAGAACTTTTGGAAAAGACTCAAAAGGTGAAGATACAGTGCAAACAAAGAAAGTCAGAAAAGGTGATCATTGGCCTAGTGTCATTAAAAGAGTAAAATACCATATAGAAACCCGAAGTGAAGATCCAGAACAAGTAAATGAAGTAACAAGCTTATCTGGACAAACAAGTGGAACTGAAAAACAAAAAAGCAAAAGATTGAAACTTGTGAACAATAAATTTAAAGGTCCTGACTGGACTTATATAATCCTTGAAGACTACGAAAGTTCAGAGTCAAGTGAAAGTGGTGACGAAGGAACAAGTGCAGAACTGACTTATGAAAAAGAAGTGAAACCACCTTGGTAACGTAAAAGTCTTGAAAGAAAAAGAAAAGAAGAGAAATCTTCTTTGTCAAAATGCCTGACGACAGAGTTTCTGGGAGATCGAAACGGAAATGCTTTAAAAGATGCTGTGCTATATGCATATGTAGTCTGGTAGTGGTGCTTATAGTGTGGATAGTTGTGATTGTAGCAATTCCTTACCTTATGATAATGGATAAAAAGATTAACAATGAAACAAAAGGAAGGCTAGATAACTTGAAAGGTGATAGAGTAAAAATAGAAGCAGAAGATGAACCAGAGTTTCATCACGTGATAACAGATAATGATACTAGTTTAAATGTTTTCACTAAATTATTGTTTCAGTACGTAGATACAATGGAAGTTAGTAATTGTTATGTCTGTATGAAGTTACCTGAATCAGTAGCAGAAGGGTTAACATATCATCATTTGCCTCTAACTTATGGTATATCATGTAGTGTATTAACTAGTTTATTTTATAGAACAGGGAAACTTCAGTATTATTATTCAAATATAGATGTGATATTTTCAGAGGTTCCGATTCGAAAGAAAATGAACCCAGTGCTTAGTAGTCCAGATGCACAATTTATGGGAGAATTTTTCTTAACAATGAAGTCGATAGACATAACACATGCACATAGAAGTAATCTAACATGTTCATTACATGAAGAAGAAAAGATATTTTTGAACTTAGTTGAGAATAGAAGACAGAATTTCCAAAAGAAAGCGTCTGAGCATAAAGCTCATCTTCCACCTTGGGCTGAGAAAGAGGGTATTTACACACCTGGCAAAGCTCAAGCTGCTATGGCTCTGGATTTTGTAAAGACAGGGAAAATTTGTCTACATAGGTTAAAGACTGATTATAACAATATTTTCATCGGTACCAGTGAATGTGAACATAATTTCTTAATTCTTGGAGGTTGGGGACTAAAAGGAGGAACAGATTCAGTTTTTCCTGGGATTTATTATGTGTGTGGGAATAAGGCTTACTTTAGGCTTCCTATACGGTGGTATGGAAGTTGTTATTTTGGAATAGTTTTTCCAAAAGTATACCACGTAAAAAGAAACACTGGGAGCAATGAAAATAATAGTGAATTAACCCGTAGTAAAAGAGCTAGTTTTTCAGAAATTGTAGGTGACATATTTGGTGCATTGATACCTTCAGTGGGAATAATTCTGAACTCAAGGAAAATATGTAAATTATCTACAGTGGTTGATCGTTTATCAACGGATACTGCTGGAGGATTTCTAATGATTAATGCGGAAATGGTTGCGATTAGATCTATGGTTATGCAAAATCGACTTGCTCTTGATATAATATTAGCAAAAGAGGGCGGAGTCTGTAAATTGTTGAAAACTAAACATTGTTGCACATATATTCCTGACAAAAGTGCAGAAATCGGAACGTATATAAGGAACATAACAAAACTTGAGAATGAACTGAAACCAATGGAAGTTGATAGTGTATGGGAAAGATTGACAAATAGCATTACGTCAATTGGTACCTGGTTTACTAATGTAGGAAAAGGACTGATAGGTCAAATATTAGTACCCTTAGTAGGGATAGCAATAATAATACTGTCAATAATGATATGGTGCAAATGTTGTAGAAAGAGTGAGCCATATAGAGTGACAGGAAAAGGCAAGAAACGAAAATTTGATGAAATAGAATTAGAAGATCTGAAAAGTGAAATATACAAGAAACTGAAAGGAGAAGATAAGAATAGAAAGTGTAAAAATGAAATTGTGACAAAAATATGCTAAAAAGTTGGCATCTGGTTGTGGGTAGTTTTGATGGCTCAGAAACGCCATCAGAGAGGGGATTGATGGAGCAAGGACTCACAATGAGACTTGCTCGTAAGCAATCCTCTCACAGTATTAATTAAACTTTGTAATGTCTTTATTAATAAATACATACACAACACCGTATCCGAGAGACGCTTGCCTATGTGTTTAAAACTAATAAGTAATACTTGTCTAATCCAAAATGGCCGCTAAAGCGTGGGAACTCCATTGCGCATGTGTCAACCATATCACGTGGTATGACGTCTTTCTTTGCTTGGAGGGAATCTTTGCTTCTGCGCAGTGTGGGCTAAAATGGCTGCTTGATGTTCTCACATGCTAAAGCTTACGTATTTGCTGCAATTAATAAAGTGGTATTTCTAACGCTACTAATGCGGGATAGATTTTAATTAAATGGGAATAGAGTAGAAGTAGGTGGTATACAGTGAAAACATTTATTTTTGATTTTAATATGTTTCTTCTTTGATTTTCTATTAGTTCGTAAATTGGGCCTGGGCTAACTGAACAGCAGCTCACGAGCTATGGAATGTGCGCATGCGCCCTGAAAATAACACGACAAAGCGATGAAGTCAACTTGGAAAATAGCCAAGGACACGACCCGTTGGTCACCTCCACTGAACATATGAGATGTTCTATCAATTGCAACAATGTATATACATTTTGTATTAGATTTTGTCGTGAGACGGGTGGGAAATAAAGCAAATGTATTAATTGTCAGGGGCGGTATTTTAAAACAATGAGTTTAAAGAAATTGAACTAAATTGTTATGGTGTGAGGATCAACCCCCTGTCCCTGACCAATCAGAAGTAGTGGGCTCATAATTTTGAAACATTAATGGGAGGTACCCGGGTGTAGAAGGGTATGATAGATATAGAATTAGCTAATTAGTTAGCGTTGAGGCTGTCAGCTCTGAGAACCACAGAACAAGTTGATCGATTGCAGAATGAACCGCTGTCCGAAGAGGTCCTGAGGTGGGGCGGCGGATTCCATTAGAAAGAAGACACTGAAGAATCGAGGCGGAACGAAGTGACAGAGAGGGGAACGACGCAGGCGTCGTTGGTAGAGAGGTCACCTATCCTGTTCTGAATCTGGTCCGGAGGTCTTTGGTCTTCATCCTTCTTGGGACCCATCTTTCCGACTCCTTGGCCAAGGGGTTTGGTTCTCACACTCTTAGGTAACTATAAGCGTAAACCTTTAGCTGTACTGCTGTCTCTATCTTCTTCTTTCTGAGGGACCGTCATTTTGATTAAATAAGTGATTATTTAGTATGCTTCCTCCTTGATGTGCGATTAAGTATTATGTGTTTTGTCATTTACTCTGCTAAAGAATTTAGATAAACATTTTAAAACTTCCTGAGTCAGTGATTATTTCAGATTTATGAATTGTATTTTATTTTCTCATTTTAAACTTCCCAATTATCAAAGGGTCCATCGGTAAGTCATTACTCTTCAATCAGAAAAGGTCATTGGTAGCAGGGATATTGATAAAGAGTACAACTGACCCACCAGCGGAAATTGCTAGCGTAGTATGAATGAATGGGCCCAGGTGAGTATTTGGTGTATGAATGCTTGTTGCTAGTAACCCGCTGGATCAACACGCCCACTGTGGAATTTTCCAAGCAGATGTGACCGGACAGCATAAAGAGAAAAAACTTCTAATCTTGTATGTTGCACAACTCAGAACATTTTGAAGGCTGTTCCACCCTGCGATCAAACTGCCGGACAGGTGGGAGAGGGCCTTGACCGAGACTGAAAGCTATGAACAGTTCTTTGTTGCAGAAACTAACAGGGCCATAGCTGTGGGGGGGCCGAGCGGGGCCAGGCCAGTCTATATTTCTGTGTTCCCCCCCGGCCTGAAAAGTACAAGCTTTGCCTTTGTTTTTTGTTTTTTGTCACATCATTACTGTAATTTGGGCCTGCTCTTAGAATGCTCTGCATAGCAGATTGCACTCTCAGGCTTGACTAAAGGAGTCGAGGCTGGGCAGGGACTCGTCCACAAGGAGAGTGGAGGGTCGGTGCAGTCACACACATGAGATTTACCTCTGAAATCGAAAAAGGGAAGCAGAGGAGGGCACAGGGCTATGGAGCGTGCCCTTCCTGGCCCTTGCTTGACTCTTCCAGCAGTTCTTGGGTGCCTTTGCACTTGCGCTGCACAGCTCAGGGAACAGCTTTAGTTACTTTCACACATAGTATAAGACCCAGTTGTTATACCAAATGCCTGTGCACACGTTATTGTGAACCGCAGAACCAGTACTGCGTATCTTAGCTTAATGAAAATTCAAGCAGATCACTACTATAAACACACAAATCAGTAAAACAATAGCAGAACACTCCGGGTATCTTGTGTCCTGGGCAATCGATCTCCAATAAATACAGAGGACACAAGATACCCGGAGTGTTCTGCTATTGTTTTACTGATTTATGTGTTTATAGTAGTGATCTGCTTGAATTTTCATTAAGCTAAGATACGCAGTACTGGTTCTGCGGTTCACAATAACGTATGCACAGGCATTTGGTATAGAAATTTGTGGACCTTGTGTCTGTTTGAGGGGTTCAGGGTTATCCCTTCGCCTGTAGCACCATACGGTACAAATATCATTCACATACAGATGCGCACACGAGTAGGCGCCATCGCATACCGCATAAATCCAAACCCTTCTTTTGCATCTACCTATAAGACCCAGTTGTGTTGCTGCTTGCAATGCACCTGCTGCTTGGCCAACATTTGCAGCATGCACCATCCTGCCAGTGCCAGAGTTGCCTCTCCATGAAGTATGTGCCATCGCTGGATTGCCTTCTGCTGGCACAGACAGAGCTTCAGAGCTGCCGATCTCGGGGCCCCAGGTCCCTTATTCCCACAGCATCTGGCATCGTAATATTGGCAAGATGCTGCTCTCCAACTACATGATACTGTTTGCAGCACCAGTGACCAGGATAGCTACGGGTTCTCCAGCCGGACAAAGAATCAGGAGCCCTCAGCTCAGTACTGTATGGATGAGTGACCTTTCTCATAAGAGGTGGGTGAGCCCATAAATTACTGGGGAGCACCTGCCAGAGCAGTACAGGGGGCTCAGGCTTGGCTCGAAGAAGACCGTTAATGAGCGAAGGGCCATGTAAACTTTGCAGCAATGTGCAAATATTATAAAATCTCTTCAAGATTCAAAAGCATCTTCAAATAGTGTCTCACCATACAATATCAGATTATATCACTGCATTGAGAGGCATTTAGTAAAATTGATGGTTTTAAATCCACCCAAATGACAATTGCATTAGAGAACACTAAGCATTAAGTCAGTTGCTATTTGTGCCCTATATATGCCTTAGATTCTTTTTATACATGGAGCAGCATCACAGCCTATTAAATCAAACACAAGATTTTTGCACAAGAGGATGTGCACATCCTAAAGTCACATATTTGAAGGTGTTCTGATATGGGACAATGAATAAAACCTGGGCATGGAGAAATAAAATATTTGCCTAGGATCACACAATTTGTCAAGCAGGGAAGCCATGATTGATGTCATGTTTTATATTTCCCCATTAGCAAATTTAAATTAGTGACCAGATGGGAAACTCTTTCTCTCCTGTTTTACATCAAAGATAAATGGCTTAACCTAAAGTCTTATTAATTCCGAAAAGTGGAAACATTACCCTTGTACTTTAAAATATCAGATTTTAAATCACTGCAATGAGAAGCACTTATTCAAACTGATAGTTTTTAAACTTTAACTTGAAAAAAACCCCAACCCATCCAAGACGACAATGCCATTGGTGAACACTAAGAGGCTAGTCAGTTATCATGTGTGCCCTATATTATTATAGGTAGAGCGACATTATGGCTTATTAAATTAAACACAAGAGGATTTTGTACAATGCATGTCCTAAATACACATTTGAAGGTGTTCTCATATGCAATAATGAAAAAATGTCATCACGGAGAAATAAAATATTTGCCTAGATTCACACAATTTGCTCAAGCGGGGAAGCCGGGATTGATCCCATGTTTTATAGTTTCACACTGTGCAATTCCCTTGCTAGATAAGTGTAGGAGATGCGAACCGGACAGATGCTTCTTTGGTGCCTGCCAAGCAGGGGAGTCACTCCTTGACCCCAAGGGAGATTCTTCTGTCCTCTAATCGTGAGTAGAGCGTCGAAGGTCCAGGATTCTGTTTCAGAGTTTCGTCCAGGGATAATCTAAAGTCCTAAGGACTGGGTTCCTATCTTTATACTAAAGATAGGGGTTGGACTACTCTGTGGCCCCACCTATGGGTGGGTCAGGGCAGAGGGGTGGCTACACCCCTTTCCCTTGTCCAAGCACTTCTAGAGGCTCTAGGCCTAGTGTCTAGTTCAGTCGTGGTTCGCATACCACTTTATTGGTATATGGTTTGGTACGCCCCTAGGGCCCAAACGTGTATTTGTGCTATTACTGTGTTTAAATAACTTCTAACTTATGTACTTCGAACTCTAGCCTCATAAAGAGACTAGAGGGGTGTGTTTAGCAATAAATACATATATTTTGAATATATACCTGGTGTGGTGCTCTTTCATTTGGTCACTCAAGAGATTATAGACTGGTAAAACAAGCTGCTTTACATTCCTTCAAGACTTAGCCTGAAGGCTGCTCTCCATAGCTACCACTAGGATAGCTTTCAATAAGGTTGTCTTTAACCTATCTCCAATAAGGGGTTGTTTGGACTGGTGCAAGGTGCCCACTATAATTAGTGGACAGCATATGCCAGGCCAACTTCTCACAATAAGAATCTTTTCCTCTTATCTGTCTGTTTTACATCAATGGTTAATGCTTTGATGTTAAATCCGAATTCTGGAAAGCAGAAGAGTTTCCCCTTAAAATATCAAATTATATACCTGCATTGAGAGGCATTTATTAAAACTGATAGTTTTTTAAATTCAGCTTATAAACATTCCTGTCCCTCTCAAAGAGGACAGTGCCATTATTAACAATAAGAGGCAAGTCAGTTACGATGTGTGCCCTTTGTTTTTATTATATGTGGAGCAATATTGTAGCCCACAAAATCAAACACAATAGGTTTTTGTTCAGTGCACATCCTAAGCACATCTATTTTAAGGTGTTCTCATATGTAATGATCAAATTAAAGGTGGCATGTTGAAACAAATCTTTGCTTAGGATCACACAATTGGGTCAAGAAAGGAAGCTGGGACTTACCCAAATTTTGTAGTTTCACATTGTGCAATTTAGTCTCTAGATAGGAATTTCTTTATCTCCTGTTTTACTGCAAAGTTTAATACTCTGACTTTAATTCTTGGTGCCCAGGCTTAGAACATGGGAGGCAGGCAGCCACATTAAAAGTCATCTTGTTTTGAGGTCAAGGGTCCAATACGAACTCGAGCTGAGCTACAGCACACATCTGGCTTGAATTTTCTGTGGCTCGCTCACACCTTACTTTCTCACCACTACAACCTGCAGTGGCAGGTAATGTCACTGAGCTGGTTAGCCAAGTTCAGTCCCACCATGGCTTACTCTGTTGTTTGTTAAATTAGCACCATCTTCACAACATGCTCAGAAGCTATTACATATTGTGTAGAGTTATACAAGTGTGGCAATAAAAATCTGAGATATATGTTGGATTCAGTGTTTAATTTGGAAAAGAATAAGTGCTGGGGCTCGAAGTTTTGCTCAGAAGCCCACAGGTACGCAGAGTTTGTCTGTGCACTCTTATTTTAGACTCTCTCAGTGGGGCTTAGTCCGCATTTTATTTCTGGTGATTATAGGGGGGCCAGGGTTTCAAAACCAAAAACCAGGACAGCCAGTAAGTGTTAGCTTAGAAATACAAAGACGAGCCACTGCTATAGCACTATGGTATTACATAGCTCCAGAGATATTGCTATTGCTGTTGTTTTTGTGGTGATCAAACACTAAAAAATACATCGAAATGTTGAGCTCCACTTCAAAATTGCTCATTTCAGCGCAGGCATATGGCGCAGGCATATGGGGTTCTAAGTGAATCTGGGCTATGGAGATCTGCTGAGCCTGGAATAATATGGTACCTGATCTGGCTTGGTGTGTGTTCACATTCTACCATTTTCACCAGAAATCTCACACTTGGTAAGCATAGCATGAAACAAAAACATTGCTGCAATTGGATTGCCTAAAAAGATAAAATTTTGACATGCTGTATTTCCCAAGGAACGTTAAATATTTCTCATATATCATGGTTCCCTGTTTGAAATATGGGTTTTTATACCACTGCAGTTTATACAATAAAATCACCCAAGCATGTTTTATGTATGTATGTATGTATGTTTGTTTGTATGTATGTATGTATGTATGTATGTATGTATGTATGTATGTATAGATAGAAGGGTAGCTAAATGAAAACATGTTGATTTACAGAGATAGTTAGTGACAGATAGACCGACAGATAGCTAGATATAGATACAGGTGCCAACACAGAAACATATATAGACAAAAATAGAGAAACAGGTACTGATGTTTCTTCTTGTTTCTTCCTTGCCCTCTCTCGGTTGTTAGCTCTTCCTGACCATTCTTTATGTGTATCTTTCTCTCTCCCTTTCTCAGTTTCTGTTACTGCTTCTATAACATTCTTTGCCTACCTGTCACATTCAGTCTCTCTGCGTGCCTCTCTCCAATGTCTCTTCCTCACTTTCCCTGCATTCCATTTCTATTCTTGTCCTTTGTCTCTCTCTTTCTTTCTTTCTCTTCTGTCTTTCTTTCTCTTGCCATCTCTGTCTAACCCCGTCTCTGTATTTCTGTGTCTCTCCCTGTCTTTCTGACCTTTAGGTCTCCCGTATTTCTCTAACTCCCTGTTCTTTCTGCTCTTTCTCTATCTTTCTCTGTCTTTCCCTATTTTAATCTCAGTTTACTTGTCTTTCTCTGCCCCTTCCTTTAACTCTTTCACGGTCTTTCTCATTTCATTTTTGTCTTTCTGCTGTTCCATGTCTCTCCTGATTTATCTCTCCACCTCATCTTTTTTATGCCTTTCCATGCCTTCTCTCTGTCCCTTGTCTTTCCTTACTTCTTCTTCTTTCTGCCTCTCCCTGTCTTTATATCTTTGTTTTCTCGTTCTCCCCTGTCTCTCTATTTTCTCATATCTTCTTGACTTTATCTGACTTCTTCAGACCCTATCTTTCTATTTCTTCTCTTGTTTTTTGTCCCAGCCCATTTTTCTTCCTCTCATTCTCTCTCTCTCCCTATCTCTCGTTTCGTCTCTCTATACCCATGTTTTCTTGTTTTTCTCTGTCTCCTTGTCCTTGGCCATTCTTAATGTCATTGGAAGGGTGTCTTTTGCAGTCTAGCGTCTGTCTCCTTGGACATTCTTATTGTCATTGGATGGGTGTTTTTTGCAGTCTCTTCTCTGTCTCCTTTGTTGCGGGGATTCAGCTCATACACAGAACTATGCACAAGAAAACAGGACCTCAGTAAATAGGGGTGTACCTCCTATCACCTTAGTACCCAAAATCCCAACCGACTAGCAATAGTGTCTCATTCGGTCTCCTACAAATATCAAGAAGCTACGAATGTTTAGACAACCCAGAACACGAGCACTCCCGACTCACCTCAGAGTTGCGGGAACAAGACACTCTTTCGCTCTCACGTACTTGTCCACAATAAAAATAATCAGAGTCACTAAATAAGTTCAAAATGTTTATTTTGACTATAGTGATTCATGAAACAGTATGCGAACCACAACTAGCAGCAAAATGCATAAGGCAAGAATCATTAGCATTGTTACAATACCATAGAATATAAAAGGAGTCGTCATTTTATAAAGACTGAGAAAAAGGCTAAATAACTGGGCCTAATCACCCTCCCTATGGCAGTAAGAAGTTATTTTATATAACAGAAGATCTCTAGGCGTTATTAGCAGACCCCTACCTGAAAGCCTAAACCCAAAGGTTTACATCATAGGAACAGCAGCGCTCAGCTCCATGGAACGGGTTTCTTCGAGTGTGTTTCAAAAACATGCAACAACGTTATATCAAAGCACGATTCTTCCACATTGCAGCTGTTGGTAACATGTTTTGTCTAGGTAATAGGGACTGACCAGAACAGAATAACAAGAGACATTGTTGACCGATCTTGCACATTATGTTCAGACAGAATTGAAGGGAAGGCTGAGAACGTGAAAAACAATCTGTTATCTTATACAGGGCAGAGGCAAAGTGTCGCAAAAACAAACGCTTAGCAGAGGCGTGCGCAAAAGCAGCAGCATAGGGCAAGCAAAACTCATGCTAACTTAGCAATGTCGACAATGTGTCTTAGGGCCATATAACCCCATATAACACCCTCCCCCTGGTAAGTCAGTAGGACATAGACAGAAGAACAAAAACAGAGTTCAGAAGTCAGGCATTGTTTAAAATTTTGGTGAGGGACTTTCTAAAAAAAAAACAATCAGAGAAAAAAGGGAAAGTTCGAAAAAAGCTGAAGGCACGGTGAGCTTGAAAGAAAAGAGTCTGTATGTCAGACAGTGGAGCAGGGATGACCCAAATAGTCAATCCATGAAGGTGTGGGTGCAAAGGAATGCAATTCCTTCCAATAGTTCATCATTGTCATTGGTGGAAAAAAGTGAGGATATCCAATTAAGTAAGTTGAAGGAACAATCATGTTCCTCACAAACAGGAGCATCCAAAAATAGAAAAGGCAAACTTGCGTGATATTCAATGAAACTTCGTTGTAGGAAAGTCTGCGCAGCCGCACAGATATCCCATTGATCCAACATTCCAAGTAAAGCTGCACGTGTCATTGGACCATCCACAGAACAAGCCACGTCAAGAGCCTCTAAGGGACCCATCAACCGGCTGAAATCAGGCATTGGACACCACGTGTTCGATAAGCAAAGCTCCATCGCCCAGGAGAAATGACATCATTTGCAACGAAGCACTGGTTGCACGCAAGTAAAATAGGCAAAGCGGAATGTCAAGTCGTAAGTTACGCCAAGTGTGGCTAACGGCAAGCATCCAAAAGCCTCATATAGGCGGTCACGATACAATTGTAGCTGGGCCGGGCTGTGCAGAGCCACAAAGCGAGCAGCCATTGCGAAGCACAAGGAGGAGAAGCAGGACACCAGCAGCCAGCGCCAATATTAAGGGGAACCCTCCGAGGACGCTGGAAAATATAGAATGAATAAAAGCCGGAATTACCCCGAATATAGTTTGAAAGGAAGAGACCAGGCCAGATCCCACACATTTAAAAAAATGGGCAAGGCCTGTCGTATCAGATGTATTAAATATTTGGTGAATTAGTTCCCCAAAATCAAGTGGGAGGTTAGTGTTAAGAAGCGACTGTATCTCACTCGAGGTCCAAGCCACCTGCAATCTGAATGTTTCACAGGCGGAAGTGAGGGCCACCTCCTGTTGGAATAAAAGGGCTTTGAGCCTGCTCAACTTGTTGAACTCTGTTTTCAAAGTCGGAATGGAAGGCCAAAGCGAAGAATCTAAACTCCATTGCGGGGGCGGGAAAAGGACATTGCTACAGCAAGTTACGCGCTGAGAAACAGTTACCAAGTATGGGACACCCGCCCGCAAACCACAGCAGTCTTGATTGTTTAAAATGAGATAGCTGCCGTTAGTAAGCAATGTAAAGACAGGCGTGATGGATGGCACTGGGGTCCCTTTCAAAAAGCAAGCTAGATTGGGCGCTGACACGTTACACTCGCCGTGCAACTTAACGTGTTTGCACACAAGAGAATGACCCAGTACTGAATCACACTCCTCCCCTGTGAGGAAAACTTCTTTATCCTCCCTCAAACACCGATAAGCAAAGAGCAGGACCCATAATTCATGCAAAAAAGCAGTGCCAAGCGGTTCAAAGCGGCCAACAGGAAAGTGTTGCATACATGATTTAAACTGAAAAAGTGAAAAGGTCAAAGTGATAACGCCATGAATTAACCAAACAGCAGAGTCCGTTTCCGCTACGGAGAACGGCAAAGGCTCCAATTGTTCAACATGTAACAGCGTGTATACAGCATCTTTCATGGACATAAACTTCTGTTTATCAGTCAGGTTAAAAGGCAAAAATAAAGCGGTGGCATTTAAATAATCCCAAGGCACTTTACCCATTTTCAGTGTCTGCAATGTCCAAGCAAATTGCATGACCGACCTTAACTGATTCTGACCATGATATAACACAGAAACATCACTTTGCACAATATCTATTACTGAAGAAACAATATTGTCTAAGGTGTAAATGCGTGAAGAAAGCGTGTTAATGCTGTTGTCTACTACAGCAAGGACTTTTTCCAAGTTTGCCTGGTCAATTTGACGTAGACGGAAGGCGGCTTCCATCTGTGAAAGTTTCCAAATTTCATTATAAGAGGCATAAAGAAATCTCTTGGCCCTTGGATTACGTGGGCCTAGAAGAAAATCAGCCAAATCAATATAATTTGATAGGATGGAAAGGTGCTTTTTGACAGATGCATGGTTAGAGTGTTCTAGCCACTGCTGGCACAATTTACCTACCGAGTATGTAGTCACAGAATGATGAGGTGGATAACGAGGGTCAGGCTTAGTCTGAAAGAAACCAGGTGTAACATTATAGAAACGCAACTGGCATGCATTAGCATTAGATTGCCACAACAACCATCCCAATGGATCGATTTCAGAAACATTAAAGGAGGCATTCTGAAGTAGAGCCTGTAAAGCCTCCATGGTGTAGTTATTATGTAACCGCCAATTATTATATTCAGCTAATGATGGAATTGAGGGGGTATTTTGGTTTTTGACAGTTGCAAGGCCGTAACAGGATGTCTGGTAAATGGTTTCATTTAAAAACAGCAATTGAGTCGGGATCAGGCAGGCACGATGTAATGCCTCAGTGCCCTGAACCTGCAATGGCTTTGTTCCCCAGATGGATTTTAAATCTATAGTCTGTTTCCAATGGTCATAACCGTGTGTGGCCAACTGCGTTCTAAACGCATTGGCATAAATCAGTTTAGTGTGTGATAACAGGTACTTCGATGTAGGGGATTTTTGAAGCCTAAAATAATAGGATTCAGGATTAGTCAAATCATAGGTAGAAAAATAGGTGAACTTATCCCTAAGCATTTTAGAACTCCCCTGTAAGGGAGTCGGACAATGTTCCCATTGGGTAAAATTAAAAACAGGTCTCATGGTGTTCGATTTGTGTAAAAAATGATTCCCATAATGTTGATAGCAAAAAAGATCACCATAATTGGCAGAATTTAAATACAAATCCTCATCATCAAAGGCAGCATAATATTTTAAGTCTGAAAACAATGCATGAACGGCCTGCACATCCCAATCATCCGAATGTATGTCCCTTGTCACCACATCTCCTAATGAGACGCGGAACACGTACGGAACTCTAAGGACCTCAGTCGGGCAATGGATTTTGTAAGCTACTTTGTCCCAAACGATGCCATCATGAACAGGAAAAGCTGAAATATTCACAAAAGTCTTGTCACGTTTCATGATATAGGACGATGTGTGAGGAGCCAAAGTACCATCGACCATTTTGACTGCAGAGCGTTCTGGGAGATAATGGCCATATATAAGTAAAAAGAACACTGTCACAAATCCAATTGACATGAAGAGAAATATCAGGATAAGCACCAACCAAATCTAGGTCCATGGGGGAACGAAGTATGTCTTTTTGAACCAGGAGTAAAAGATACGCACCTTAGACTTAGGTGCATCAGGCTAACTGGATGATGAGGAGGACGAGGCAGAAGAAAGGTGTGCCGGTTCCCCTTCACAGGCACTCACTGGACTTGGAAGCAAAGGTGAAAGCGTTGAATCCTCCATTCGTACACGTGGGCTAGATGGTATCACACACACGGAATCAGTAGCCGGAAAAGGACACACAAGATCCATCGCAGAAGATGATTGTCGCATAGGCTGAAGATCAATTACAGTGTCCATCATATGAGCAGACATTCTTGTGGCAGCAGGAGACGACAAAGTTAATGGTGCTAAGGATATTGCATTGCACGAAACTGCAGGTGTCACACTATTCAGAATTGGCCATACGTTGTAACTTGACATTGTCCACTGAGATGTATCTGCGGTCTTTGCGACCTGGCAATGGTGGGAGAATGACAGTACGAGTACCCTTCAGTTCAAGTACAGAAACCGGAGCACGATAAGAGGGACCAAATTCTTTTTTGTTTTCAATCTTCTCCTGCACTAGATCTCCAACTTTAGAAAGCCAACCGGTAACAGGAATCAGTTGTGCATCAGCAGGCGAAGATGGTAAATGCTCAGTTGCCAGAGTATCACAGGACTTTTGTAGATCCTGTAACATAGCAGAATGATTATCTACGTCAAACTTAGAGGCAGCTGCCACAATGTCCAGACCATCAAGGTCAGGAACAAACATGTGAAAGCCAAAGAGCATTTCGTAAGGGGTCCACCCACCCAGAGATCTTCTAGGGAGATTATTTAACGCACGTTGGACCCCATACAAGTGGGACAGCCAGTCCCTGCCAGTACCTAAGACTCTAGCTGTCAAGGATTGCTTTAAGTCACGGTTCATTCGCTCCACAACTGAATTGCCCTCAGGCCTGTATAGAGACGAAAACTGCACCTGTACCCCCAACGACTTCATCGCATCCTTGTAAGCCTTAGAGGCAAACGCTGGACCTTGGTCACAATGGACTGTACCGCAGGCAAACATCCCGATAAAGACACGCAAATCCCTGATGACATTTCGAGCGTCAGCACTACGTTGTGGCCATACCCAGAGGAATCGAGTGCAAGAATCAACCGCAACCAAGATATACTTGTATGCAGTATCAGAAGAAAGAGGACCGCAGTGATGAATGAATGAATAAAAGCTTTGTAAAGCGCAAACTTAGCCCAGCGGCGTCAAGGCGCTGCGGAAAGGGATCAGGATACAGAGATGCCCATAAGTAAAAGGCTTACAGATTTGAGATGGTAAAGAGCCAGGTCTTCAAGGCCTTACGGAACAGAAAATGACTCTCCAGAGCCGTGATTGAAAGAGGAAGGGAGTTCCAAAGTTTAGCCGCAGCCAGCGAGAAGGCCTTACCCCCCCCCCCCATCTGGCTTTCCTAAACCTGGGGACTATCACCAGGTTCTTGCTGGAAGATCTTAGCTGCTTAGCGGGGACATATCTCCGAAATAGTTTTTTAATGCCTTCTGACCCCATATTGTAGAAAGCCCTGTGTACCAGACACAGGGCTTTAAATACAATCCTCCAACCCAGCGGGAGCCAGTGCAACTTGCTGGTAGTTGCCGAGACAGAGTGGTATTTAGGAAGGCCCATCACCAGTCTGGCAGCGGCGTTCTGCACTAGTTGAAGTCGATGCACAAGCCCCTTATTTATGCCCACATAAAGAGCGTTACAATAGTCTAATCTAGACAACACAAGGGCCTGTTTCCGCGAGGGGAAGGAGAGAAATTGTGAGATCTTTTTAAGGGTCCTTATCATCCCAAAACAGGTGGAAACTGTTCTATTTATTTGGGGACCCAGAGAAAGGGAGGTGTCAACTATGATGGCTAGATTTTTCGCACTGAGGCCAGGGCGGGGGCAGGATCCAAGAGTATCGGGCCACCAGGCCTCTGACCAAATATCCTGTTTGTCTCCAAAAATTAAAACCTCAGTTTTATCCCCATTGAGTCTTAGATAGTTCTCAACCATCCATAGAGCCACTGCCTGCATACAGTTTTTAAAATTTGCCGCTGATGCTTCAACACTCTCAGTAATAGTGATCATAATTTGAGTGTCATCCGCGTATGATAACACTTCTAGCCCGAAAGATCTTACAACCCTGGCAAGGGGGGGCTACATAAATATTAAAAAGAGTAGGACTCAATGAGGATACCTGAGCAACTCCACAGAACAACTGATTGTGAGCTGAGAAGAATTGGCCCATCTTAACTCTTTGCAACCGATCCATAAGGAATGAGGTAAGCACATTAGAGCGGAGCCCTCAATCCCTATTTCCTGAGTCTCCCAGCCAGTCTTAAAGGAGAGATGGTGTCGAAGGCCACCGTAAGGTCCAGAAGGATCAGTAAGGTGGTGTAACCGGCGTCAACCTGATTTCGGATGTTGTTGAGTACAACGGTTAACGCCGTCCTCGGTACTGTGCTCACTTCTGAACCCATGCTGCGAGCCATCGAGCAGCTGGTGATCCTCCAAATAAGAACTAAGATGGAGGTTCAAATGCTTCTCCAAAATGTTTGCTGGGACAGGCAACAGGGAAATGGGCCGGTAGTTCTTTAACTCCGCAGGGTCCAAAGAGGGCTTCTTTAAAAGAGGTTTAACCACCGCAGTCTTCCACGCGGTAGGATACTGGCCCGATGTAATAACAGCATTAAGATAGATCAAGATAGACACAGCCAAAAGGTCTATTAGAAATACATAGCTGTGTTTGTGGCGGACGTGGGACTGTAGAAGGCTTGATTTGTTGACAAACATCACAGCAAAGAACATAGTTACGAGTCTGTTTATATAAACCACGCCACCAATAACGTTGCTGAAGAATAGAGACTGTTGCCGACACACCAGCATGTGCCGAAGCAATGCCTTCGTGTGCGGCCTTGATCAAAGCTTGTCTGCGGTCAGAGTTGGGAATCAGCCGATCCCCAACTGAAGGAATGGTAGCATAAGGAACCTGTTCGGGAGTTACATGATAAGAGTATTTAGAAGGGAAACCCGCAGGATAATTACCTCCCTCCCTAGTTGCAGCGACTGCTGCCAGAATGCCATTATCAACCTTAGTCATAGATCTTGTAACTGCTGCTACGGAACAAGTGGCTACTGCAGACTTGGCCGCTTCATCAGCCAGAGAATTACCAAGAGCGTGCGTTCCGATACGCTGGTGGCCAAGAGTGTGAATAACATGTGTGAGAGGCAGACGTTGTTTAAGATCTGCGACTCGAACCCAACGCGTTTTATGCGTAATTGCGCTGCCCTTAGAATCGCGGTAATCATTTTGAGACCAAAAGAATAAGTTGTCATTGAACGACTGGACACAATAGTAAGAATCGCACACAATAAGAGTATTCACTAGAGGATCAGCAAACTCTAGAGCTAGAACAAGAGCACGCAGCTCGGCCAATTGCGCCGTGCAGTCTCCTAGTGCCTGTGTGTGCACAATGGATGACTTAAACTCTCCATCTTCAATGGAGCCAGCCACAATAGCACAAGCCGCTGAATAAGCATGTTTGGAACCCGTGGCCGGTTGCGCCGAGCCATCGGTATAAATGATGCATTTGAATTCACACAGAGGAAGAAGGGACAAAGGAGGAGGATGAACAAATTCATACTGCAAAAACTCCTGAGTCTGAAGAGATGGATCAAAGACAAACGTGACATCCGAAGACGTCAAAGAAGTAGCCCACTGAATCCAACATGGGTGCAATGCCTTAGAGTTAGGCACACTAGCTTTAGTCACCACTTCTAAAGCAGGGAAGGGAGTGACCATAAGAATGCGTTTGCCCTGCGCCAGTGAGCGTTCCTTTAGAATCGCCATCTGCACTGCCGTTAAGATTTTTTCTACAGAGGAAAAACGCATTTCAGCCGCAGTGTACAAGTGTGATTTGTATGCAATAGGTATTGTGTCTCCTTCACTGAATGTTAAGTACGTGAAACCCACTGCAAAAGACACACTGCCCCAGAAACGATACGTATTACCAGGTTGGTGGTGTTATCACGAGTCATTAAGAAGTTAGTCACAAGCAAATCCGCCTGCTAAGACTGTAGAACGGAAGTATGTTCCGGAAGCCAGCTGGCAGAAGAGAACTTAGGTTGTATCAACGCATAAAGCGGTTTGATACGCTGGGCATAATCGGGAATGTAAGTCCTCCCAAAGTTTAAAAAACCCAGCAGGGATTGTAACTTTTTCAAAGAAGAAGGTGGTTGCAAATGTGCACACTTCTCTAGGAAATGAGGTGCTAGACCCTTTCCCTCATTATTGAGCTTGTAGCCCAAAAACAGCACTGCCAGATGGGCAATGTGTGACTTTGCAAAATTAAATTTATAACCGTAGTCGGCAAAAGACAATATTATGTGGTCGACTCGGTCAAGATGCGGCGCGAGGTCGTCGTCAGTCAAATAGATGTCATCAACATACGACAAGGCCTCAGGGTCAATGTCATGCAACAAAGACACAATGCGCGCCGCAAATACGGTAACAAATGTGTCAGTTGCTGTCACATCCAGACGGGGACGTAGAGCCTCCCTGACTATGGTAACTTTCGCTGCGCTGTCGAGCAGAGTCACTGCCCAAGTCTGATCCAGGAGTCGCGTCCTCACCGTCTGTGGCATATCTCGCTGTTAAAGCTGCAACCTTTTTCTTTTGAAAAGGAGGACGGGTTCGTGCGGAATCACCCTGCTTGTCCTTGACTTCAAACTGTCGAGGCTTTTCACGAAGGTGTGATGCAGGTTGACTTCTACCCCGATCCTGGCGATCCCCTCCACCGGCTTATGAGCCTGATGTTTCCTGTAAAGAACGAGGAGAACGCTGATCAGGAACCTGAAACCTTTCAGGAGATTTAATTTTAGCGCGAGCGCGCAAGTCATAAGTACGTTCAGAAGCATCAGGGGTCGGTGAACTGGCACGTGAACCCTGCTTCTGATGTTGGGAACCCTGTTTCTTATTTCTTTGCCAATTCTTTTTAGGAAAGAAAGGGCGCCCATCCTTGTCAGGCTGGGCTTTCTGTTGTACTTGAGGCTGCGTTTGTATTTGAGTCGTAGGCTTATTTCCCAGACTATTGCGGCCTATGGTTTTGTAAGCCTTTGCAATAATCTTTGGTAATTCTCGTGGTCTGTCAGGTTCCGCGACCGCCTCTAATCGGTTTGCCACTTAAAAGCTAACGGCATCACCCTTGACATTCTCTAGGATCATATCAGCAACCACGTCGAACACTTCCACCAGTCTCATCCCCAGCTCAACAGCCGCTTCTGCTCCGTGTTCATCTTGAACGCGCTTAATCACAGAGGGGAGTACGGTCATGGAGGGGGTGCAGAAACACATAGAATATACCGCTGCAAACACCCTGCCCCAGGTGTTACAATCAGCCAATTCGGGAATTAGGTCTTTAGGTAAACTAATAGTTAAGATCCTGTGTTTATCCACAGGAGTGGTATTAGGAAAGACAGCTTCTATCTGTCCAAATTTCTCGGCAAGCCAATAAGGAAATTCATCCTTATTCTGTGGGCACTTGCCCATGACAGAATTAACAATAACGGGACTGATGGTTACGCCACCAGGACCCGCAGGTTGTACCGCAGCACCAGGTGGTCCCACCTGGATGGTGCGTGTTACGTACTGTCTCACAGCTCTATAAACGCGTACCAACGATGTATGTAAGACGCGGAGCTCTGCCAAAGTAGCAGTTGTAAAAGCACGTGGGTGTGGGGTAAACCCAGCCAAAACGGGCCATGTGGCCCCATCTATAGATAAAGGGCCTAAACGGACTACCGTTAATGGGTGAGGAAGGGCGCCATTAAACCAAGTACGGTGTTGCCAAGCTGTAAGGGGAATCTCAAGCGCTCTATAAGGCTGATACTGCTGAGGAACGGCGGTGGCAGCATACGTGTGAAATAAATCATCAGTGCCATCCACCGCTGGAAATGTGACCAAGAGTAAAAAACTTCAAACTGGTGAGCCGGATAGGCTTCCACCACAAAAATAAGTGCAGCCCCAGCATCAGAAACCGCATAATGAGTCAAGTGCGCCCTCAGCGCGGCTCTGCTATGAGCCGGAATATCAACTACAGCCATTATAGAGAAGACAGTAGAACAACTTAAAGAGTGGCAGCGCAAACTCGGGTTGAAAGAAAAGAAATACCTTTTAAAACTTCAAGCTTGAATAAACCTATAAAAACGTCAATATAGGAGGTTACTCCGTCACAGCTATCTCCGGAAACAGAAGTAAGGGTATTGTGGACCAGCACGTGCACTACTCAAGCGTCTCGCAGATAAGAACCAGACCAAACGTTGGAGGCACCATGTTGCGGGGATTCTGCTCATACACAGAACTATGCACAAGAAAACTGGACCTCAGTAAATAGGGGTGTACCTCCTATCACCTAGTACCCAAAATCCCAACCGACAAGCAATAGTGTCTCATTCGGTCTCCTACAAATATCAAGAAGCTACGAATGTTTAGACAACCCAGAACACGAGCACTCCCGACTCACCTCAGAGTCGCGGGAACAAGACACTCTTTCGCTCTCACGTACTTGTCCACAATAAAAATAATCAGAGTCACTAAATAAGTTCAAAATGTTTATTTTGACTATAGTGATTCATGAAACAGTATGCGAACCACAACTAGCAGCAAAATGCATAAGGCAAGAATCATTAGCATTGTTACAATACCATAGAATATAAAAGGAGTCGTCATTTTATAAAGACTGTGAAAAAGGCTAAATAACTGGGCCTAATCACCCTCCCCACGGCAGTAAGAAGTTATTTTATATAACAGAAGATCTCTAGGCGTTATTAGCAGACCCCTACCTGGAAGCCTAAACCCAAAGGTTTACATCATAGGAACAGCAGCGCTCAGCTCCATGGAACGGCTTTCTTCGAGTGTGTTTCAAAAACATACAACAACGTTATATCAAAGCACGATTCTTCCACATTGCAGCTGTTGGTAACATGTTTTGTCTAGGTAATAGGGACTGGCCAGAACAGAATAACAAGAGACATTGTTGACCGACCTTGCACATTATGTTCAGACAGAATTGAAGGGAAGGCTGAGAACGTGAAAAACAATCTGTTATCATGTACAGGGCAGAGGCAAAGTGTCGCGAAAACAAACGCTTAGCAGAGGCGTGCGCAAAAGCAGCAGCATAGGGCAAGCAAAACTCATGCTAACTTAGCAATGTCGACAATGTGTCTTAGGGCCATATAACCCCATATAACACCTTTTCAATTCTTAATGTTATTGGATTGGTGTCTGTTTACATCTTGTAACTAACTGGACCAAATAGGAGGGCATGTCTATTCGGTCTCCAAAGGGCCCTATTAAATGTAATTCCTGGCTCCTTAGCAGGCCTATCAAAGCTATGATATGCACAACAGAAAAAGAATATTTGTTTTAGGTACAGCATTGTAAAGGTTTTATTTTTTTGAAACTTGTCTTTGGAATTGGTGCATCATTATATATTATTGAAGAAAGAAAGTAAAATTAAAACTAGAACACTAGTTACATGATTGCGCTCTATCCTGTAATTGCTTCACGGGTTGAGAAAATTCATACCTTCCTACATATTCATAGTCTTTTGTATGCCTTATATTTTCAGGCATTGCTTTGTTTTCAGCAGCTTTTTAGACATTTCATTTTGATGTAGCTGAATTCTCTTCCTTCAGTTTTCAGGTCATCTCTATGTGCTTGCCTCGATTCAGTTTATGTATTCGATTATAGACATTTTTAGTCCTTTCTATTAATTAAAACAAGATCTTAATCGCTGGATGAAACTTCAGGCCTTCACTCAGTATTATTCATCTTGAAGGTTGGGAGCCACGGATGTAGAGCCTCAGCCATGTGAGGGATGGCGTAAGACTGTTATGTGCTTCCTAAGGCTTGGACATTAATGGGTACCATGACATAATATATTTAGCAAGACGGGAACACATCTGTGTTACCCTAATTTCCCGAATGCAAGTTTAGGAGTGAAATCTAAGGATTCATCTGTGTTGTGCTTTACAGGTCCAAAGTCATCATCGAAAACATACATAACACACAGTCTATACGTGGACTGTTTAATCATTAATACTATATGGTAGCTGTCGCGAGGCGGGTGGTCCGAGGGAAGCACTGACACGGACTACGGCTTGGTGGGAGGTACATCCTGACTGCTCACCTTCTCTTCCCACGCAGTGTGATGAATGGATGACAGCAGCTCCGGAGGAATACAGAAACGCGGATGAGGCGGGCTGTTATACCTTTAACTGGCCCAGCCTGGGCCGTGACGCCGCCCCTCTTGCTGACGTAGCCTACAGTGCCGCTACAAGAGACGACGGATCCAGGAAGGAGGTGTGCTGGTTCACCGGAGGTCGAGAGGAGCTGGAGAAAGGAAGTATCGTGGAGAGCAGAGGACGAGAAGGAGAGGAAGCGGACGGAGAGCGAAGAAGGGCGCAAGCATCATCTGGCGGGGGAGAGACAGACCGGAACCCGAAGGCGTCAGGAGGATCGAGGGACTGCGGGGACCGCTCTTCGCCCAGCCACGCTTCAGGAGGAGCGTGGCTGACACAGGTACGCAAACAGTTTGCGGGCTGGGTAGGGAGGCGGGAGAAGCCGGCCGTAGCAGACCTACCACCCTGTACCTAAATACCGAGAGCCAACCCTATTCCCTCACAACCACGAGTCACTCCCCCTCAACTACTGTTTTCGTCACTGGTGTGGAGGTGCTCCCTCACTACCCCTTCCCTCAATCACAGCGTAATACACGTTGCTCACATTCCCTTTTCTGTGTCCCCCTTATATCTGCTGTCACGAGTATCCAGTGCTGACGACCAGGCTAGGAGGCTAAGAAGACCCGAGGGACCCCGTGAGGAGCAGGGAGAAAGGGACAGAACCCGGGAGACCTGACCATCCATCAACCGGCCGCAGCATATTGACTAACCCTTATCCTGGCAGGCAGACTGAAACGTGGACTCCGCACAATAAAACCCTCTATACCCACTAAAGGAGTACGGCCTATTATTCCCGACCCGCTAACACTGGTGGAGAATGCAGGCATAAGCCAACCCATCTGCACAACAGAGATGGACGTCCTTATCCAACACCTGGTGAAAGGACAGGAACGACTCGAATGGGCGGTAGAGCGTCAAATGAAATCGGCTGAGGCCGACCGGAGCGTATTCAAAGATACCATCACGGCCCAGATAGAGGGGCTCCAGAAGATGGCGACCGAGAGGTCACCAACGGGTACGCCGCGAAGTGCAACCCTCACCCCATCGGGCCTCTCCCTGCAGAAGTACGTGCCCGGAGAGGATCCGGATGCCTTCTTATTGAATTTTGAGAGGGCCGCACGGGCATGCGGATGGCCCGTTGAGAGGTGGCCGTTCTTCTTAGCCCCCTCTTGACCGGAGAAGCACAGGCCGCGTATCAGGTCGCTAACGCTGGAGGGATACGCCATATGCGGAAGTTAAAAACATAATACTGGACCATTTGGGACTTGACGCAGAGGCCTACCGGGTTCGTTTCCGTAAGGAGAAGGGTGCCCCGGTGAGAACCCGAAAACCCTGTTCTTTCGGCTAAAGATGGCGGCTGATAAATGGCTAACACCGACGCACAGTACAAAGGAAGAGATTATGGATAAGATATATCTGGAGCAGTACCTAGAGGCCCTCCCCTTCGGCACACAGAAATGGTTGCGACAACATACGCATCTCACGGTGGAGCAAGCCATAGAGATGGCTACCACCTACTCTCGTGCCCAACCCAGGCTGCTGGGAGGGGACATAGAAAAACCAAACCGTTATCCTACCCCTAAATATGACCGTAAGCCCAAAACCATGCCAGAAGGGGCGAGACACCGTGTTCTAAGACCTGAACCACCGAGCTTCAAAGGACCACAGTGCTACGACTGTGGTGACTGGGGACATATCGCCCGTCTCTGCCCCAGAAGGAAGTCCACAGAGGAGCCGATGGAAGTGGGGTATATCCCTAAATCCGTCCTGTACACCGCGGAGCTGGGGAGTGCTTTCCATGTAAGTGTCTGGGTGAATGGGAGACACACAAGGGCCCTCTTAGATTCCGGGTGCAGACAATCAGTGGTCCAGGGGGCCCTGATACGTCCCAGCCAGATCCTGCCAGACACCACCGTACACATCAGGTGCGTACACGGGGATGTAAGACCCTATCCGCTAGCAGCTATAAACATTACCCCTGACAACGGAGAAACATACCATATCAAAGTGGGGGTATTGAATAGCCTTCCTGAAGAACTGATCATAGGAACAGATAATCCCCGGTTTCTAGATCTCTTTCTCAAGGTGGTGAGGGGGCGGGACAGGAAGATAGGGTCAGGGAGATTCCCTGACAGTCATCTCTCTGCTTTAACGACCCCGGAACCATGGCTACAGGATAGGAGTTTCAGATTCGCACAGGCAAATGATACAACGCTGTTTAACGCCTGGGAACAAGCACACGCCTCCAAAGACCAGGGGTCTCTACATACCCTCGATTCCTTATTCAGGAGGGACTACTGTATAGACAGGGCTCCCAAAACGACCCTCCCCAACTCCTGGTCCCCCAGTCTTTCCGTGATCAACTTTTGTTTTTCTCCCATTCCCACCTCACGGCGGGGCACACAGGGGCAGAAAAAACTACACAAAACATACTCAGACACTTTTATTGGCCCGGGGTGTATAAAGATACAAAAGTATACTGCCAGTCTTGTGAGGTATGCCAAAAATCGAACACCCACAGACCCCCAGCGGTCCCTTTGCAACCATTACCGATTATAGGTCTCCCTTTTGAGAGGGTAGGGATGGACCTCATTGGACCCCTCCCCCGCACAAAGAGGGGAAATCAGTACGCCCTAGTAATAGTAGATTATGCTACCAGATACCCGGAAGCCTTCCCACTACGTGCTCCCACCACCCGCAACATCTCAGAATCTTTCCTAGAACTCTTCTCCCGAGTTGGATTCCCCAAAGAAATTTTAACCGATCAAGGCACCCCATTTGTGTCCCGCATGATGAAGGAGGTCTGTCAGACGTTGGGTCTACGGCACATCAAGACCTCGGTATATCACCCCCAGACCGACGGTCTTGTTGAACGATACAACGGAACGCTGAAGACCACCTTGAAGAAGATGTTAAGCACAAACGGGAAGGAGTGGGACCAACTATTACCGCTGGCATTATACGTCATACGGGGTCAAAGGCAAAGTTCTCTTGGCTGCTCTTCGTTTGAGATGCTCTATGGAAGGCAACCTCGGAGCCTACTGGAGATGACGAGAGACGCTTGGGAGAAAGAAGACGCAGTAGACACTCGAAACATGCTGGAGTACACACAACACCTCAAAGCCCGGATAGGGAAACTACGTGACTTGGCGTTCACCCACTTGGAGGAGAAACAACAACGCCAAAAAGCCACATACGACAAAGGGAAGAAGTGGAGAAGGCTGTGTCTGGGGGATTGGGCTTTGGTCCTCCTACCGACGACCACAAAAAAGTTTCAAGCGGAATGGAAAGGGCCTTATAAAGTAGTGAAGGTACTCGGGAACACTACGTATAGATTACGCTTATCAGCAAATCGTAGCCAGACGTACCATATAAACCTGCTTAAAAAGTGGATAGGCCCGTTGCCCTCAAACGCACACCTCACCCTTTCGACCCCGACAGATGACAAGAGCTCTCTGGAACATCTAGTCGTGAATGAGGACCTCTGTCCCGAAGACAGAACTTCGCTCCTGTCGACTCTGGCCCGATACGAGGCTATCTTTTCCGATAAACCAGGGAAAACCCATTTAGCCGAACATCGGATCGACACCCCACCAGGAAAAACAATAAACAAACGACCATATAGGGTTCCGGCCGCCAGGAGAAGAGCTATACAAAGGGAGGTACAGGACATGTTAAAACTAGGAGTCATCCAACCGTCGAGAAGCGACTGGTCGTCACCTATTGTGATGGTTCCCAAGCCGGATGGAAGCACGCGTTTTTGTATGGACTTCCGAAGCCTCAACGAGATCTCCGCTTTTGATGCCTACCCCATCCCCCGCATAGATGAACTGATAGAGAAGTTAGGTGACGCCAGCTATATAACCACCCTCGATCTAACCAAGGGATACTGGCAGGTCCCTTTGCGTAAGGAAGATCAGAGAAAGACCGCCTTCTCTACCCCTGACGGACTCTATGAGTTCACGGTGCTCCCCTTTGGGTTGCATGGGGCACCTGCAACATTCCAAAGGCTGATGAACACGGTTTTACAGGGTTTTCATGAGTTTTCTTCAGCCTACCTCGACGATATAGTGGTGTTCAGCCCTGACTGGAATACGCACTTACAACACCTCCAAACGATCCTCAAAGCCCTACAGGATGCAGGACTACATATAAACGCCCGAAAATCCAGAGCAGGATACCAGAAGGTAAAATACTTGGGGTATGTGCTAGGGCACGGAGTGATCGCACCCCAAGAAGAAAAGGTCCGCGCCATCTCCGAGACCCCATTTCCGACCAACAAACGAGAAATGAGAGCCTTCCTGGGGTTAATAGGATATTACAGGCGCTTTATCCCTCTATTTTCAGAAACGGCGACTCCCTTAACCGATACCCTTCGCAAAGATGTGAAACCCCAAACCCTACTCCACCCCACGGGTCCGATGCTGGAGGCCTTCCACACCCTGAAACGTGCTATAACCTCATCACCCGTGTTGATCTCCCCTGACTTTTCGAAGCCCTTTATTCTTCACACTGACGCCTCCAATCACGGGATTGGGGCAGTATTGTCCCAACTCTCCGGGGACGGAGCTGACCATCCGATTGTGTATATCAGTAGAAAGTTGTTTCCCAGGGAGAAGAGGTATCCCACCATTGAGAGGGAGTGTCTGGCAGTGAAGTGGGCCATTGATAGTCTGCGATACTACCTGGAGGGTCACCCATTCACCCTTTTCACAGACCATGCACCCCTCCAATGGATGAGTCGCAATTACTCCCTGAACCCCCGTGTGCTACGTTGGTTCCTGTCTCTCCAGCCCTATCGATTTACTGTGAAACACCGCAAGGGAGTGGAGAACGGCAGCGCCGACTACCTGTCCAGAACCTTTCCTCTCCCCGATCGGGAGATTCCAGGGGAGGAGGTGTGTCGCGAGGCGGGTGGTCCGAGGGAAGCACTGACACGGACTACGGCTTGGTGGGAGGTACATCCTGACTGCTCACCTTCTCTTCCCACGCAGTGTGATGAATGGATGACAGCAGCTCCGGAGGAATACAGAAACGCGGATGAGGCGGGCTGTTATACCTTTAACTGGCCCAGCCTGGGCCGTGACGCCGCCCCTCTTGCTGACGTAGCCTACAGTGCCGCTACAAGAGACGACGGATCCAGGAAGGAGGTGTGCTGGTTCACCGGAGGTCGAGAGGAGCTGGAAAAAGGAAGTATCGTGGAGAGCAGAGGACGAGAAGGAGAGGAAGCGGACGGAGAGCGAAGAAGGGCGCAAGCATCATCTGGCGGGGAGAGACAGACCGGAACCCGAAGGCGTCAGGAGGATCGAGGGACTGCGGGGACCGCTCTTCGCCCAGCCACGCTTCAGGAGGAGCGTGGCTGACACAGGTACGCAAACAGTTTGCGGGCTGGGTAGGGAGGCGGGAGAAGCCGGCCGTAGCAGACCCACCACCCTGTACCTAAATACCGAGAGCCAACCCTATTCCCTCACAACCACGAGTCACTCCCCCTCAACTACTGTTTTCGTCACTGGTGTGGAGGTGCTCCCTCACTACCCCTTCCCTCAATCACAGCGTAATACACGTTGCTCACATTCCCTTTTCTGTGTCCCCCTTATATCTGCTGTCACGAGTATCCAGTGCTGACGACCAGGCTAGGAGGCTAAGAAGACCCGAGGGACCCCGTGAGGAGCAGGGAGAAAGGGACAGAACCCGGGAGACCTGACCATCAATCAACCGGCCGCAGCATATTGACTAACCCTTATCCTGGCAGGCAGACTGAAACGTGGACTCCGCACAATAAAACCCTCTATACCCACTAAAGGAGTACGGCCTATTATTCCCGACCCGCTAACAGTAGCAAAACATCCCCCTAATGCAGCCAGTCTTTTGTCTTCAGTCTCCTTTCTGTAAACATGTATTTATTGAGATCCCTCAAGTCTGCTCAAACATATAGGTCATTTGTTATAGTCCCTGTCAGGGCCAACTCAGTCTTTCATACTTCAGAGGGAGGTAATTCAAGTATGGTTAAACAGGGAAATAGCAATACTAGATACTTACAACACTTTGGATTTGAAACTGCAAAATGGGTGCATTGCTGCAAATATGCAAACAGAACATAACATCACAGACATCCAGGCACACAAAAAAACAAAACGTGCATTTTCACCAAAAATCCTCAGGGTGGTGTATAGTATAATCATAAAATACAAATGAAAATACACTGTCTGCTTTCTGCTTTTAAATCACATTAATACAGCAGATTTGTCTCAAATATTTTAAGACAATACAACCCGGCTGGAACATCCTCTAGATGTTGTCATTACAGGGGCCATGCCCCCGAGCCAAATATTCCTGGCTACAGGCCTGGAAACGAAACTTAGCAAAGGATATTTCTCGGAACTGGGAAGGATTAGTTTCGAACATCACACAAAATGGCATCAGAGAAAGAAAACGGCGTAGCGAATGCTAACTTATACATGGCATTATGAGAGCATCAGCGAGCATAATCTAACAAATCCTCCTTTTAGCATGAGCTAAAGACGTTTTCTGTTATGCAAAAACAAGAAAAACAAGCACATATTCGGAGCAACTAAAACATCATTAGGAGCGGAGAGAGCATCAAAATGAGATATGCAATCAAGGTGAAGCTAAGGGCACACTTTACAGTCAACATCAGAAATTGGAACAGCAAGCAGGATTGAATCCTCGAATATTCCCTCATCTATATTCATAAGACCATCAACATCAACTTGGAGCATCATAGCGGCATTGGTAACATGGGCTGATATTTTCTGTTTGGGCGTGAAAACAGCGGCACAATAGGAACAACAAAGCAGAAGGCATTGAATGAGAATGCAACAGAATATCAATACTGCTATAAAATAAACTATTTCCTTAAGGATCCAACCCCAATTAACCAAAAGAGACCAACTCCAATTTCCGCTTTCAATCCCCTTAACGTTATCAATGATGCCCATAATGTGTTGTGTTATATTCTTTTCCAGATTTTCTATACCAACAACACACTGGTCGCCAATTACTGCGCATACTCCACCACTCTTTGCCAAGATAAAATCCACTGCATATCTAGTCTGTTCCGAATACGCCCGCATGCTTTCTAACTGAGTAGTAATATCTATCAAGATTGCCACTGTAGTATTGGATAGAATCTGCAACTTACATCCAAAATATTCTCTAGCTTTCTAACCCCTGGACATGGCAGTATCACCCAATGTAAAGATGGAGGAAAGAATGTATCCAAATGTGATACTGATGGAGCAAGGACTCGAACATGAGACTTGCTCGGAAAACAATCCTCTCGTTTTAAACTCATTAATGAATTACTAACAACGTGTTTTGTGATTAATAATACGCATTTCCATCATACGCGGGAAAAGAATGAAGCTTGCCTATGTGTTTACTAGCTACAATAACATGGACGTAGGACTAGAATGCATTTTAACACGGGATCTTTACTGCGCATGCGTCTACTGCATCTGCGTAGTATGACGAACTAAATCTTGGAGGGAAATTCTGGCGCTTGCGCATAGAGCTATAAAATGGCCGCTTGAAAGCTCACATGCATGGCACCTGCTTTGCTGAAATTAAAAAATGAGTTTAAACTAACGCAAATGCAGAAAGAGAAATAATAAATGGTATGGGTTAGAGTAGAGGTTGGTGGTATACAGTGAAATCATTTATTTTTGAGAATAACATTTCTCCTTTTGACTTTATTATTAGTGCGTATTTGGGCCTGTTAAACTTGTCTGAGTTGAGCAGACTGACGTGGTGCAACGCATGCCCCCTGGTGTGGAAGCTTGAAAGGATGACTAAGGACTTGTCACGCGTCCAAGGTCGGCGGAGATGTGCCCTGGGAACATGAGGGTGAAGAGTTTATATGAAGGAACTTATTCGAGAAAACTGTTACATTTGTATTAATAAAGTTTTAAAGATGTATGGGAAAGGAAGGGCGGAATAAAAGTTTGAGGGGAGGAGTTTGGAAACAATGGTTTAAAGAAATAAATGAAGTATAAGCATGGTGTGATGATCATTCCCCCCCTTGCCTGTCCAATCAGAAGTTAGTATTCTGTAAAAATGAAACATTAATGGTGGTACATGCCTATGGAAGGGTATAATTGAGGTAGTTTAGTTAGTGAAGAGTGGGTTAGACGAAGAAGGAAGGGTTGTCGTCGTCGTCATTTGGAGAAAGAGGCGATACAGAGCTCGGGATGCTGTTAGTGCTGCGGTGGTATTGATGCTCTGAAATGCTGATGAAGAAATCGAATGCAGAATCATCTACTTAATTTGGGTGGGTTAGAAAGAAGATCACGGAAGAACCACGAGGAGGAAGAGAGTGTCAGAGAGGGGTGCGACGTAGTCGTCGGTATCTAGAGAGGTGAAGTATCCTGTCCTGATTCCTGTCCTGAAGACCCTTACCAGCCCTTTGGCCAGGGGGTTGGTCTTCACACATACTTTGGTAACTATGAAATTCATCGTTTGATAAATGCTCTTTTTCTCTATCCTCTTCTTTCTGAGCATTGTTGTTGCGTGAAATCTGAATTACTGTTACTTCTAGTGAATTTTGATTGAATTTGGCACTCTTATGAATGAGGGTGTTTGTACTAAAATGCTTTGAGATGGTTCACAACCCATAAATTTAGATAAAGATTTTAAAACTTACAGAGTCTGCCATTATTTTATCAAGAAATGTATAATAAGTTATGTTAATTATCACCATCAACTAGTTCCACCTAACTGGTCCATTGACCAGAGGAAAGAGCTGTTTGATCAGTGAAAGGTTTAGTTAAAGAACCAATAACTAGATCTTGAGGTATGAGAATCATTATAAACTAAAAGTTCCGACGGTCTACTTAGTGTTAGCAGAAGCGAGTTGTATGGGCCCAGGTGAGTATATGGTAGTGGAGTATCTGTTGCTAGTAAGCTGCTGGATCAGTTTTTTGGTAGCAGAGCTATGGTTGTTAGTAACTAGTTTGGTGATAAGTATAGATTATTGATTTTTTGGGTAATGTTTTAACAAAAGAGTTAGTGTCCTGTTTCTATGTCGTCTAGAAAATTCCCGGGGAATGAATAGCAGGTGGCGATAGAAACCACACTGCAGTGAGGTTACTCGTCTGTTGGAATAACACTGAGAAGCTAGGTAGGGCTGGCAGTGTTAAACTAGGGACTATTTTTTCTGTATAAAAGTGAGAGTGGTTGAAAGCAAAGAGTTCGCTGGTGAAACTTTAGGCGTTATATCACCTAGTAAGGGTAACCCTGAAGGAGTAGCAGGTTTTTCTAAGCTAGATTGGCAGCAAAAGGAGTTTGCTGGTGAAACATTGGTCTCAAAAATCCCTAACAGGTGACACCGGAAGAGTAGCAGGTTCTCTGGAGCTTAGGTGAAGAGTAAGCAGAAGGTTTTACTCGCAGTGAAAGAAAATAAACTATCCTTTTGATTTAGTGGAACAGACAGAGTAGCAAATGTTTTTACGTTGTTAATAACAAAGAAGTTGAAAGAAATTTTGAGAAATAACGTTTTTGTATTACCTTGCAAAGGGAGGGTCAGTTGCCGGAGTGCTACTGACGTCACAGAGAGCCGCGCTGGGATTGGTAGACACAGCGGGCGTGTAACAGGAGGAGCTTGGTAAAGGAGGGGGTGAGAAATCGCCTGAGTAGGACTGACGTCACGCTGGGATTGGTAGAAGCAGCGGGCGCGTGACAGGAGCAGCATTGTAAAGGAGGGGTCAGTAGTGAGGAGCAGAACTGACGTCAGGAAAAGGCCGCGCTGACATTGGTCAGAGTACGAGTGTGAGCCTGATTTGATTGGACACTTAGTTAGAAGTCGCGCTAGGATTGGTGGAGAGAAGGATTGTATGCAGGATTTTGATTTGACTCTCAGTGCAAGACGTACAGGTAGAAGATTTCAAGGGTTTGCGGAATACAATTTCCTGCACCGTTCTTCAAGAATGTATGGAGAGAAAAGAAAGATGTCATTCTTAAAGAAAATAAAGAATTTTTTTGTTAAGGATAAGCCTGTGTTGACTAGAGAGGGAATTCCTATTCCGCCACCGAAGACACCAGCATCTTTTATGATGATGGAGAGGGGATATCATACCTGTGTGTGGTTGGAAAACTAGGTAGAGTACACGAAGGATGATGGTGTGTTAGCGTTTCCTAAGGATGGTACGTTTAATGGGAGGATTCTTCAGAATTTGAGATTGAAAATGAATGATTTAGAACCTAGACCTAGGTTAACTCAATATGAGGCTTTTGGAAGAATGGGAGACTAAGTCATATGAACGAGAAAAATGCAGAGGTGGAAGATATAGATTATTCTTTCCGAGACATTTGCATGAGTCACGAGAAGGGCAGATG